>CM023532.1:55135690-55735690 GCA_013350335.1 Chimonanthus salicifolius
GTTGGAGACCTTTGTGAAGGACTAAGATAATTTATTGATGAATTTAATTGAGTTTATGCTGTAAACAAGGAGTTAATAGAATTAAAATGTTAAACCACCATGAGACGGGTTGAATAAATTTCAAGGACTAAGAATATGTGTAAATAAACCCAATGTGTGTATCTCAAGGTTGGTGTGTAGTCCATGTCCTTAACAATGTGATAGTTATGTTGAATGTATAAAACGTAATGGAATGTGTTATGTTGCTATCCTTGTGAAATTATGGTCATTATGTGATTATGACATATATGTTGCCTATGTAATTGTGAATATGATCATTTTGTATTACTCACTGATATGTGCTTAGGAGGTTATCTAGGACGTTAGTATCCGATATTGTGTTAATAAGTATGATGATATTGAGAATTACTAGTGTTGGGGTAGGACCGAAAGAGTTTATAGGACTTGATGATGTATTTTTCTCTTATTTGGGCCCCAGTAGTATGAGTCCCCACTCCCTAAAGGATGCTGGTGTGACAGGATAATGGTTTTGTTTAAGAAACTTTATTGGAAAGGTGGCGTCAACTATGGAATTTGGTCCTTTAGTGTTGCTGCTGAGGAGTATAGCTCATATCATGCTTCGCGTTGTAGGTTGCTCTCACGGTTGTTTGTGGTTGTCGTTGAGAAATATAGCCCCTCACATGATTCGCGCTTTAGGTCGCTCTCACGACTATTTTGTACACTTGGTGTACAGTTCGTAAAGGGTTAGATACTAGTGAACCTAAGCGGGCGGTACTAACTTAGTAAAATGCATTTTATAAGGTTACATACTCATGAGCCTATGCGGGCGGTATTAACTTAGTAAAATGTATTTTACAAGGTTACATACTCATGAACCTATGCGGGCGGTACTGACTTAGTAAGACGGATTATGTAAGGTCAGATACTCGTGAGTCTATGCAGGCGGTATTAACTTAGTAAGACGCATTGCGCAGGGTTAGATACTCGCGAGCCTATGCGAGCGGTACTGACATAGTAAGACGGATTACGTAGGGTTAGATACTTGTGAGCTCTACTTGGTCGGTACTAACTTAGTAAGATGTATTGCGTAGAATTAGATACTTGTAAGCCTTAGTAGGGCAATATTAACTTGATAAGTCGTATATTGATCACCTTAGAGCTGACTTAATCACAAGAGTGGTGAAAGGAAGTATAGTGAGGTAGATTATCTATTTGTACGGAGATCTCCCACTTGTAAGTCATAGCCTATGTCTCTCAAGGGATCATGATGAGTGACAGCTCGTTTCATAAAGGTATCTTTGGGTAGATATTGTGTTCACGTTGATGAGATTGGTGTCTTTGGGTGAACATTGTATTTATATTGATGAAATTGATAGCATGACACGATAGCATAACCTTATTTATATTTCATTTTATACATTATTATTATGTGGGTGCGTGAGTGTGTAGCATGCATATTTCCTTCCTGAATATTGTTTATACTCACATCCTTGTAATTTCAGGTAATGTTGCACTAGATAAGTCCGAGGGACCTTGAGGAAGAGCTTAATTATTATGCTGCTTTAGACGCACCACATATTGAATTGTTTATTTCATTTATTTGATTTGAATTAGTGATGTTGATTTTACGATTTTATTCATTGAGGATTTGTTGTAATAAATTCTACAAAGTTGATAACTTTTATGATAGAGAATTTATATCCCCTTTGAGATATTAATGGTATTTGTGTTCATTTATGATCTCGATTTTTGAGTTGTGAGCGCATGTGTGTTTCCCACGTGTGATATTCGAAAAAGTAAAATTATTCCATGTCACGTACCTATGTTTTGTGTCAGGGCGATATAATACCCTGACCCGAATTAGACATATTTTAGCTTAATAAATCTTTCTTAGACCGGTTAATCTCGAATATTTCGGTTAGGGCTTTGTGAAAAGCCCACGTATGGACCAATCTGAGCTCGCAAGCTCAATGATCTAGCTTGTCCAACTTGAGGGGCAAAATGGTAATTTATCGCTTATTGTTGTTATTTTATAAATTGTATTATTATGTGAATATTATTGGATGATATTATTCTCCTTAGTTAAGGATTTCTATTTCTGATTTTAAAATAATTTTATTTTCAGAAAGAGAATTTAAAACCGCCCGTCAAAAACCCCTAAAGGGATGAATAAATATTTTTAATGGTTTTGGAAATGAGATAATTTTTTAAATAAGTATATTATATTAGTCCGTTTTAGTATGGTCTAGTTTATTATTTCAAACCCAAAAAATGAGGATTTTAATTGTTTTATTTAAAACAAGTTAAATTAACTAAATAGTGTTAAATTATGATTTTTATTTAAATCTATAGTTTTTAGTGAGTTTTAAATCCCCAAATTTTTAAGATGATTACAGTTTTTAAAATCCAACTTATCTATCAGGTTGGATTGAAATTCTTGAGCCTTTAAAATTATGTTTTAGTTAAAAATTAAGTTTTTATCAAACAAGGGCCTTTCTACAAAACTGGAAAATATTGGAGGACTTATTTACAACCAACAATAAAAACTTACGGTTACTGTTGAGTACGTCGACCGGCCGATGCATGCAATCGTCGGCTGGCCATCTCTCATTGCTCCACTGATTCTATAGAACAAGCCCCCTAGCTCAGCTGTTTACTCCCTCAGATTTCTATCTCCCTCAGTCTCATTGCTATCTGGTTTTCAGCGGACCCTCTTTGCCTCAGTTTCTTCCTAGTTTTCTTCACCGTAAATTTTAAAGGAAGAATTTTCAAAAGTCAGATTTTCAACCCATGAACTCGAGTGAAGGTAACCACTGTGTTCCTTTTCAAATTTTAAGTGGTTTAGAATCAAGAAAAAATAATTTTGGCCAAGTTTTAAGTAAGAAAAACCAATTTGAAGTCTAAAGAGAAAACTTGTTTTTCTTGAACTAGTGTGGTTTTCATGTTTAAATCCATTGGCCCATTAAGTTTTAAATCGTTAAACCACTCTCTATGGAAAGAGGACTCACTGAGGAGTCCATCTGACTGGTTGGATATGAAAATCGAATCCAAGAAACCCACTATTTCTGGATTTGTATTTCATGTAGTGTCTGCCCGTCACAGTATGCTGTTGCAAACAGCAGGGGAAGACGACTCTCGGGCGGTCCGAGAGTCGAGCTTCGGACGGTCCGAGGGTCACACCCTTAAGACAGTCCGAGGGTCACACCCTTAAGAAGATCCTAAAGGAACCCTTCGGACGTTCCGAACTTCAGCCCGAAACCCAAAGCGTCCGAGGCATGCTATCTCAGTCGGATGTTCCGAGCCGTGTTCGGAAGGACTGAACCCCTGTCGGACGATCCGAGATTCACTCGGCATGATCCGAGACACACAGACCCACCGAAACTAGTTTTTCAGATTTTTCGGATTGGAAGGACCTTCGGACGATCCGAGACCCGATCTTCGGACGGTCCGAGGACAGACTCAAGATTCAAAGTCAGTGACTAGTTTAGGCAGTGGTTCGGATGATCCGAAGCCACAGTACTTTTTTCAAAAGGACCTAGTTTTTTAATATAAAACTCTTGATTGTTGTTGATGCATGTGATGTTTATGCCCTTAATAATTTAAAAATGTACTAACCCTCTTCTCTTATTACTATAGTGTATCTACTATTGTATTCACTTTCAGGCCGACTCTATTGGTCGGACACTGAGTGACTTAACTTCTAGGCCGACGCTATATTTGTCGGCACTGAGTGACCTCGAGGCTTTACTCAACATGTCAAATCTGATCCTATCCAGAAGACAACCAAGAAGTGACCTGAGTATCTAAACCTAACTCAATAAGTCAATCTGGTCATGCCCAGAAGACAATATGAGGTCACCTTATTATTTTTATATTGTGGATTATTATAACTTAAAATGGTTAAAAACCAAGTAGGAGACTCAATTCCATTTACGTTGGAGATTTTTTTGGAAAAATAAGTATGGTTTTGAAATACTACTTGTATGTATACATGTGAATGCTATGTATATTGATTGTGCACTTGTTTGCTTGTTGAACAGAAACCGCAATACCACACATTTTCGGTGAGGGAACTTAACTTTGCAGTATGTGTAATCAGGTTCTTATGAGATGAGTCTTGAGCAATGAGTGGTTTCAGATTTGATAAACTCACTCATATGCCTCGACATCATGCACTATTGTAAGAAGTGCTTATGGTAATTGTGATGTGTTTATGATTTTAATCATATGAGTTATATAATACTGCTTCCACGTGCCCTTAACTATTGAACCAATATTGGCCACGTGTGTGAGATGGTTTACGTCTACTGGACCATGGGTGTCGACAATTGCTGACTTGAACTTGAGGAGTGTCAGTATCAGCCATGTAAGGGCCGGAGATGTACTTGCAATGATGTATTTTGACCATGTCAGGACTTAATACAATGGTCTCAGCGTAGTATGTAGGCATTACGTTGGATGACAGCAATTATGGAAAAGATGATGAATTGTGAAAGTGATGATGAGATTATACTTGACATTGTAAATTTATTATCAAGCATGAGATGTTGTATTGCAACTATTGATTATTTACTCACCTGATGTTTACTTAAACTGCACTGTTATATTTCCTTCACTGGGCTAGTTATCTCACCCCACTCACCTTTTAGGAAATGAACCCGAAGAGAAGAATCCTTTGTTTGAAGTTTAGGGTGGATAAGCTACGACTTGCTTTGGGATTCCCACTGAGGGAAACTCCCTTATCTTTGATTTTTTGGTTCTTGGAACCGTTTGTTTTTGTAAAGTACTGGGTGTGGTACTTGATTTGTATTAATGTGATATATTAAACTACCATGTATCCGTAGTTACTCTGATGTTGTAATAATATTTCATAGTTGGAATTATGTGTTGATGTTTGTGTCTCTTAAGGTAGACTTATAGTATATGTTTGAGTCCACATATTGGGATCATATGTAACCTTTGGGCCCAACCGTTGATCCGGCTCAGTTAGAATGCTTGAGTTAGTTTAGTTTCCAAAAAAAAAAAAACAGTCGCTTTCCCGGCCCACCTTTCGGGTCGGGGCGTGACAGGCATGACAAAAAATGCATGGGATTGGGAAATAGTTGTGAATGCTCTATAAAAATAAAAATTTATATTATTATTTTATCTTACGAATTTCTATAATAGTCTCTGCGAGGAAAGGTGAAGAGACTCGAACTGATATTTATACTACATTGTATATTACACACACAGAACACTAGAACAAAATGGCACCTATAGAAATTTAGGATGGAAAAAGGCTAAATGGTCTAGAAAGATAGACATGACACTACCTATTTTTAAGGGATTCGAAAATGTTCTAACTATTAGAACATAAGCATAAAAATGGTGTCAGAGAACTGAGGACTAGTAGCCTTTAATACAGTATGGACCCATGGAAGTGTCTAGGAGCTATTAGGTGAAAGACTGGATGAAGGCACCAGTATTAGTAATCCAGTATAGTTCATTGTACAATTGTTGATTACCCTTTCTGACTGCATGTATTTTGGTAATCCGGGTGATAAGATCAAAATTCATTGGGTTCCCTCAGGGTAAGTCCCTATGTAAGAAGGGTACTGAGATTCATGCATTGACATGCATTGTTTAGAACTATCCCTGTTCATGACATTTTTTTGCTAACTTGATAAAGCTATGATAATCTGATAATGGCTGTTGTGCCTTAATTACTGATATTTGCCACTGAGCCGTAATTACTAATATTAGTCGAGTGTCATCTTGGACTACTGGGTCAAACGTGTCGGTAGACTGGGTCATAGAGACCGTATGCACTTGCAAGTTGGTGCATTATTTCCGTGAAGGGATTAATGCTCCCGAGGGTATGTGGCGATCTTCAGGGAAGTTTTGTTTAGAACTTCAATATGGGGCTGACCCAGGTGTTGCCAACACGGATGGGGACCGACCCTAGTGTTAATAACACGTGAAAAACTGGCTAAATCACTTTAGAAAGTGATCCTAGGGTGAAAATGGGATAAGTTGATAGAAATGCATTTCTGTTTTTGAAACATGCATGTTTTATCATTCTTGCATTATGTTCATTTGGTTTTTGTTATGGTGAGTTCTCCCCACTGGATTGTTTCTTATGTCCCTTACGAGCCAGAACATGGAGTGGAGGAACCAATGGTGCCTCGTTGAAAGTCGAGACTCGAAAATTTCTAAGGTTTTCCACATGTGGAAACCAACTCGATGTTTTTGATGTTTTTACATATTTTATTATAAATATGCCTCCTATAGAATAAAAACCTATGTCTGTAAGTTCTAATGTTTGTATACATTATGTCGGTGTGTTTACATGCATAATATATTGTGAAATACGTATTTTGAGTGTCAAAATCGGGAACAAAATCAAGTTAAGGACAGTTATCCTAACATCACTTTCTTTTGTTAGGACGACACATCGCCACTGGCGATAGGCCGTCAAGGGTATTCCACGACATGTCGTGTCTGCCGATAGGTCACCAAGAATGATTCGCGATAGGGCTGAAATCAGTCGAGTGTTTTAAAACCCAACCAGACTCGAGACAATAAAATATGAAACTCGACCCGAACTTCTGACCCGAAATTCTAGACCCGACCCGAATTCTAACCCGACTTGCGTTTTGAACCCATTTTAGCCGGGTCAGGTCAAGTTAACTTGAAAATCCCTTAACCCAACCCGACCTGAATTCCATGCGGGTTTCTATTTTCTCAACCCGATCCGACCCGTTGACCCGACTTGCATGACCCAACCTGTATGATTTCTTGGGTTGGGTCATACGGATCGGATCAAAACCCAACCCGAGTTTCACCCCTAATTCCCGATGTATCGTGCCCAGCGATGGGTCGCCGACAATAGTGACGATGTATCGTGGGACACGAGTGACTCTATCTGAGAGTTCTGAAAAATCACAGTATTTAAGTCTGATGATAGATCAGAACGACCCATCGGTTTTAACGATAGGTAACCACGATATGTCATGGGTGACAATGGGTCGACAATAATGGGTCATGAACGACAATAGGATCTGTCTGAGACCAGACTGTAATTTCAGGCCTTGCCTCTGGACGACGCATCGCCGTTGTCGATGAGTCGTCCAGAGTTAATATTGTTTTGGACGATGCATTGCCGCTGTCGATGGGTCGTCCAGTGTCAAAATGGCTCTTGGACGATGCACCGTCACTAACGATGGGTCGGCCAGAGATAAAATTATTTGGATGATTCTCAGATTTAATTTTAGATTTCTTTCACCTGTGTTTATACACACGTGCGATCCATGTGATGTGTGATCTTTCTTATAGATTTTTGGGTAGATTAGTTTAAAGACGCATGGATCTGGATTGGTGAAATATTGTTTTTTTTTTTTTTAAAAAGTCATGTTCCGAGCCTACATCTGGATGTGGAGGTAATGGATTGGAGGGTTGGAGATCTAATTCGAGCTAACTTAACTTGATCATTGTTATGTCTATATGCAATAGATCAAACTATACAAGGTTAAAATCCATCCAAGCCAATAGGATAGGCGGCGGGCCGGGCGTAGAAGCGAGTCGCCAGAAGCTTTCGGTAGCTTGCTTCCAAGCCGGCCCGGCCGCGAGGAATCAATAGATCTTTGCCGGTGCTGACTTGGATCTCGGGTGACGGAATAAGGCGGCCAGAAGCTAGAAATAACATTGGTATTGACTCTCATTAGAAAAGATCAATAGAAAATCTTCTAAGTGTAATACCATAGTTATAACATCCACAAAAATGGAAGTTTTATTTATTTATTTATAGGATGATTACCCACATACTTGTGTGTGTCGTATCACCATGCACACCTAGGCATGTGGCCCATCAAATGGGACGACGATATATATGTTAGAAATGTCTTTCATTGAATATGTGACCTATAAAAAGTACCTTGATAAGATCAATCAAGTCATGTTTTTGAATTCTATAAAATTTAAAGATAAACAAATAATTCAAACTGATTAAATTTTTAAGACTTAAAAAACACGACTTAATTGATTTAATCAATGTGATTATTGGTGGACACAAAATCAATGAAAGACCTTCCTAATAAATCTTTGCCACCCTATTTAATGTGCTTATATCTAAATATGTGGAGTAATGTAATGTACATGAGTGTGTTGTGAGTTCTAACCATTCACTTGTGATTTTAGTCGTGACTCATGGGTTGCTCCGAAGTCATATTATACTATCATTAGACTCATGAAATGAGTTGTTGCTATTAGTTTGCCCATATATTTAATACTAAAATATACTTAATGACACAACTTGAGATCCAAACAACTACAAAGGAACTCAAGTGATTAACAAATATATTATTTTATTATTTATATATTTTTCCTTTTTAGAGTTTATACATTGTGGTTTTATTGTGTATAACATTGTGAATCATGGTGTTGGAATCTTAACTTTATGGGAGATGTAAAAATTTAATATTTTTATAATTTTTTAAAGATTTATAGTTATTTTTTATTTTATAATTTTTTTAAAGTGAAATAAATGCTTAAATAGATAAATGAATTTGAGTTTAAGTTGGATAAAATGGTTAATTTATTTATTTATTTTTAGAAGAGTATAATTTCGACGATCTCCACACACAAACTACTCATTGGTGAGACTCCGAGTACACCGTTGCCAGTGGACGACTGCTGCTGCTCACTCTCTTTCCCTCTTTAAAACTTCCACAACCGTTTCTCGAATTTTGTCACGTCGAGGGGCATTTTGGTCATTTAAGCATCGGCCCCGGTTGGTAGGATCCTCCAAAATATCCTGCGCCTCACGAGCGGGAAACGAAACAACTCCACACTGTGGAAGGCATTAATAGCAAATCCCATCCGTCCACTGTCTATCCAACGGTTCTCAAAAGCCGGACGAGTCTCTCTAGTAAACCCTAGACACTTCCTAATCCGCTGGGTTCTAATGTGCGTTTGCCACGGAGTCCCGTTTTCCTTCCGCTGTGGCAACATATCCACCGTACAAACCCCATATTCTACACCATCTAAAGGCTGCAATCGTCCCTCCTGACTTCTCTAGCTTCTTTCTACTCCCAAAAGCGGGCCCATGACGTCAACGATTTGGATGTCTTTAATTAGCCACGCGTACGGTTGTGATGAAGCATATATCTCATACTTTCTTCTCTTCCCTTCTCGGCTCCTCAGCAAGAAAAGCGTGAAACTCGTAACCGCTCTAGAAATCGATGAAATCGAACTAAAAAAAATCAAAAACTAAAAAGAGAACCAAAAAAATCATTTCTTCTTCGCCATGAGAGATGGAGAGAAGCTCTGGGATGTAATAACCAGCTATAGTTTCTTCTATGTTTCATCTCCGCCGTCAATTCCAATTGCAGAGCTTTAATGGCGGATATCAAAGTCCTTGTTCCTGTTTCTGAGGTTTCAAATCCTTGTAAGTATGAGAGGCAGGGGTGTACAATCCCAGCCTCCTAGGATTAACGTTCCGAAACTTTTGGATTCGGATTTGAAATCCGAGAAGAAAAGGGCGAAGAAGAAAATCGACATTTCTAGGGTTAGGGTACGGAAGCTCTTGGACTCGGAATCGGAAGACGAGAAAATCGCCATTTCTAGTGTTTGTGATTCGAATCTCTTGGGTTCAGATTCGGAAGAGGAGAAAGCAGCGATTTTTAGGGTTGGGGATAGGAAGATCTTGGATTCGGAACCGGAAGAGGAGAAAATCGCGATATCTAGTGTTAGAGTTTTTCCTTCGATGCCGACAGTGGGGACGAGGCGGTCGACAAGGATTTTTGTGCCGAAATCCATCACTAAGACCAACACGGGAGCCGATTTGTCTCCGGCGAGGGTTCTCCGGTCCGGAAAGCGGCTACGGTTGGAATCTGCTGCCACTGAGAAGCTTCCAGGTGGAGCAGATTGCGATGGTGATGATGAGTTGCTGCGGTGGTGGAAGGGCGAGAGGTTTGGTACGCCTCATGGCTGTGATGAGCCACTGTTGGAGTGTAATCCGGCAACAGCAGGCACTGTATGTGAGCCTCCTGCAGTGATTCCAGAACCGACATTGGCAGTTGATGACAGCAGCAATCAGGTGAATAGGATGTTTGGGATTGTTTACAGTCGGAAGAGATGGCTGAGATCCACAACTGGGAGCGTGGATAGTGATAAAGTTGGGGTCTCGAGAGATCCGAAGTATGGAATCCCTTTTGTACGGAAACAAAGAAGGAAGAAACAGTTTGTTGGGGAGAAATTGGATGGATTTGCATTTGAATATGACCTTGGATGGAATCAGAAGAGTTATCTTCTTGTTTCCGTTGAGTCTCGTCCGAGTAGTTTGCGTCATTTTATTTGCTTTCTGGGTTTGGTGTTGAGCTGGATGAGAAGGTCGAGGTTGAAATTGTGGCAATTCATTGCATTTCTATTGTCAGAATCTGTGGCCAGCGTCTTCAGTCTCCATGGCATTCAATTTGAGTCTCTACCCAGTTGGCGCTCAGCATTTGTAAGCTTTTCTTGTTTAAGTTGTTCTTTTAATGCTTGCATTTGTTCAAATTACGTGGATTCTGAGATTGGGTTTTTCTTTCTTTTCTTTTTCTTCCCCTTTTTATGGGTTTTTGCAGCATCTTCATTGCAGAGGTTCCAACGGCATTTGCATGATTTATGGGGCTCGAAGGTTTGTTCCTTTGGTTTCCTTCAATTTCGCTGCACTCCCTTCCTATTTTATGGGCTTGCATTCGAGCATGCATTTTTGGTCTTTTTATCATCATCCTCTTGCTCTCTCGAGATTTCTGGTGGGTTCATATGAAAGTTCTCGGGGCACTATTATCTGTAGTGAGCAATGTGATTCTTGTGTTCCTATGGAGATGGGAAATTCTGAGAATGAGATTATTTGTTTGGGGATCCCCTCTGCTAAGAAGGACACCCTTCCTCCTGTTGTTGAAGCTGCTGAAACCACTGACCAAAATGTAGTCCTTCAGCATGGTACAAGATTCCGTAAACATCAAAAGAAAAGGAGTTCATCGAGGTCCATCAGGCCACCTAAGAATTCTTCATCGGCCAACGTTGTCATAAAATTTAACTCTGTTTCTAAAGTACCAACTGCTCAAAATGACTTCTTTAGAGTCAGAGATGTTGACACAGCACCATCATCTCCAAGAGCTTATCTCAGGCAGAGGTCTTTCAGGAATAGTCCAGTTGAGAAGACCAAGGAATTGAAGTCTGCCTTGGTGGGTCTTAAGCAGAACATGGACTCAGCAAGTTGCAATGCAAATATTTTGGTTATTCAGTCTGACAGATGTTGGAGGGAAGAAGGAGCTGAGGTTCTGCTGGAGTGCTCAGGTTCCAAGGAATGGTGTCTTGCTGTGAAGATTCAAGGTTCAGTTAGGTATCATCACAAGGCACAAGAAATGAAACCTAGCACATTCAACCGGTACACTCATTCCATGATGTGGGCTGGAGAAAGTGGTTGGAAGCTTGAGTTTTGTGACAGGAAAGATTGGCTCATATTCAAGGAACTCCACAAGGAGTGCTGTGAGAGGAATATACAGGTTGCTTCCATCAAGATAATCCCAATACCTGGTGTTCAAGAGGTTTTGGATTATGTGGATGGAGAGCAGCATGTTCCCTTTTTGCGGCCTGATGCATACATTACTGTCAGAAATGATGAAGTTGAAAGAGCTCTAACATGTAATAATGCCTGCTACGATATGGATTCTGAAGATGAGTTGTGCCTTGAACAGTTGAATTACAGTTTTGACAGTGATGTTCATGTCAGTCCTATTTCGGTTGACAGCTTTGAGAAGATCATATTTTCTTTCGAGAAGGCTGCTTACAGTCACCCAAATGATGTCTCCGATGCGGATAAAGCTACTAATCTTTGTGCAGATTTAGGGAGGGGGGACATGGTGGCAGCTGTCTATGAGCACTGGTTAAGAAAGAGGAAGCGAAAGCAATTGGCATTGGTTAGGTTTTTCCAGGTAATTCTTGTGCTACTTCTCATACATTTACCTGCATCAAGACCTTGTTTTGTTTGTATTGTTGGGAAAATCTGCTACTTGGCAGACTGGATGATTGGTTCTTGTTCAGACATTTTAGATATTTGCACATATGCATCAGTAAATACTAGAATACCTTTAAATTTAAATTTGTTCAATTATGTTCTACTGAAAGCAGTCATTATTTTTCTTCTTGGATAAACTTTGTTTTTTTTTTTTTTTGATGACTGAAGGTGTCCTAGTGTCACACGCGACTACTCCTTCGGGGCACATGCACGCCTCCCTGCACACACATACCGGGTTCATGAGATGGGAAAATGTCCCCACGGGGAGTACCCTCCAAAGGGGCTGGCCATGTATTAACCCCAAGACCTTGCCATCGACAGCAAGAGTCTTGACCGTCAAGCCAACAGCCTTCGGTGGTTCTTTGGATAAACTTTGTTGCCATCGAGCCATTATCATTTGTGCTGATTATTCTTTGTCATTTAAAAAAAATTGTCAAGACTTCTCTCTATTTGTTTTCCTACCTTGGACACTGTAGGGGCTTCCCTCGGATTTTTTTCTAATCAAAGTTGGTTACTATGCTTTAATATTTATTTGTTAAGATTAACTGGATGTCTCCTGAAACATTACAGGACATAGATGCATGGATGGTTATGTTCTCACAAAAAATGTCTAGGTAGCTGTGCTAAAGTCATTAAGATTGAATTTAGGTTTTTTAAAGCATAAAGAGTTGGAGGAAATTTTATGTGTAAAATATTACTATTTGATGCCCATGTTGAGATCATTTGTTCCACTCTCGAAATTAAGAAATACTAAACATCATGGAATTTCTGTTATTGAACTATAGTGAAACTTATGAAGGGAAGTATGTGAAGCCAAATGTTGTAACTTGTAAGTATGATAAACATGCTTATTTCTACTGTTCAGTATTGAGGTGTGCATAATTTTCCTGGACAACCTATTCTGTATTACCATCTAACTTCATTGCATGCACTTATAGATAATTTGTGTGTGTGTGTTTTTTTCTCCCTTTTATATGATTTACATGGGGTATTTGTGAGGAGATTGATCAATGTATTTTAAGGAAAAGATGAAGGTCACTTCAATAATTGATGCCAGGCACCTACTTTAGTGTCCAGGAAAGAGTTGGTTGAAATAAAAATAGGTACTTTCGATTGGAAAGTTGTTGAAATTAGTTATCATTGGCAGGCCTGGTTCTGAGCTCGTGGCTGTTTTCAAGGGCTAGCCATCCCTCTTTTTTAACTCCTCAAATTTGTTTTTTAGATGGCCTTGCAGCCATTGAAGTCATGTTCAAGCCTGCCTTCAATACTGTGTTATTAGATATATGTGAGAGCCTGAAAAAAAACAAAAACCAATTTCATGTTCTTAACAAATCATTTTGCAATCATTTTGAATTCTCACCGATGTTTGCGTAGCTTCAAGTGCGTTTAGCCTTAATGCATGCCTCAGTGCAATTTGTAAAAAGAAAGAAAAAACTAAATTCCTATTTTTCTCATGGGTCTCCTGCAATCAGATTGAATATTTCTTTTATCATCATTAAAAGTTGTCCACGTGACCTTTCAAAAAAAAGATGTTGTCCACATGGTAGTGTCCTGCAATTTAAATAAAGGACCATTATCTTTGCATGTTAATGAAAGCCTTTTCAACTTGTTCATTAACTCCACGACCGTCACACATTTTACTCTTTGGTCTAAAGTTCATTTCAATGAATGTTCATATTTTTTTTATTATTCTTGTTTCTCTTTTAACATTGAGATTTACATATTATCTATAGAATGGAAATCAAATATGAACTTCTGAGTGGTAAATGAGAATTGAGGGAAGGAGTAGAAATGTTGACCAGATGCTATGCTGGGACTGTTTTGTGGGATGGAGAGGAGACCTGCAAGTTAGTGCTCATGTGATGCAAAGAATTAGCTGTTTGCATCAGTGGACTTGCAAAAGACTTCATTTGTTGGATGTCAGATGTAACATGGTTCATTCCATGTACTCAGCATTCTCGTGTGTAATTTTTTTTTTTTTACAGGAAATATTTTTCTAACCTTTTTCAGGAATGCTTTTCTGCCTTTTGTACTTATAGATGCATTGTCATGATCTGTGTTTCAAACTTAAGAAGCAAAATTATGTGGTGGAACACTAATTATTAGTGCTGTACTTTCTTCTGAATGTTGGTGATGATTGAGCAGCTGAACTTTAAAAGTACAAACAAAATGGTAGTAACACATCAAATATGAATTCCGACATCCATGTGGATGATTTAAAAGGCCTGATTTTATATACTGTTTTCAATATATGGTGCAAGTTCTTATCTATTTATTATCATTTTGTCCTAGTGTTTGGCACTTCTTGATGATCCTTAAATTCATCATGCTGATTGTGGTGTTTGGGTTGGTTGTGGTTATTCCAACTGTTGATTTAATTTTATTAGGCATAATTCAATTATCTTCTTCAAGCAGGGGCCACCGCCCAAGCGTGCTCAGTTGATTCCTAAGCCTTTTTTCCGGAAGAAAAGATCTTTCAAGAGGCAGGCAAGCCGAGTTGGTGGAAGAGGCAAGCCAGAAAGTTTCTTGCAAGGTGCAGTTTTCCCTTCCTTTGTTTCTCTATAAGAACATTTTATTTTTATTGACAAGATTTCTGATCAGAATAACAAGCATGTGTAGTAGTCAAAGGTATGCCTTGGTTGTACCTAGGCCCATGCCTTTGCTCCAAATCTATTTTGCACCTTGAGTAGCTATGAGGAGGGTTCACTTTAAGTAGGCCTAGTGTTTTTTTTTTTGGGGGGTGGGGGGTGATTTACTATCATGAGTCATTTTCCTATGTAGCAATTATATATTCTAGTTTGTGTGCATTTATCAAATTATTGCCTCACTAGAAGCTAGAATAAACATATAACATAGTTGTGTATGTAACGTGTATTGATTAATATGTCTGGAGTCGCGTATTGATTGTACCTTTTAATTGTTTGTATGGATAACATTGTATTCTTTAGTATCATTGTGATAAAACATGAATTAATGTGTGTCTATATGTGTGTCTATATGTGTGTCTATATATGAGTATCTAAATAAGTTAGCTTATGTAGAGAATTGGATGGTGGAAGGGTGGTTGTCTTTAATGGATCTATTGAGTAAAGTTTTCGTAGTGGGAAGAGGCTTTGATAGACGACTATGGGAAATTGATCCTCATGGGATTTTTTTAGTTAAGTCCTTTTGTAAAAAGTTGCTCCACGCTTGAGAGGTTCCTTGTGTAAATCCTAAAATTTGGAAACGTGTTCCACCTTTTAATGTGAAGGTTTTTGGTTGGCTTGCAGGCTTACAAAAGATTTTGATGATCGATAATTTGAGATTAAGGAGAATGCTCATTGTGAATGTTTGTCCTCTATGTTAATCTGATGTAGAGTCGGTGAACCATCTTCTACTTCATTGTAGGTTTTCTTCTCATATTTGATTGCATTTTTTCCAGTTGTTGGGTGTTGCTTTTTGTGTTCCAAAAGCGTAGTGTGGTTTGTTCAATGAAGAGGTGCTTGCGATGGAAAGCTCTTTTCGAAGAATCCTTTGGAATGTGACTGTTTTGAGTATTGTATGGACTATTTTGTTGGAAAGGAATCTTTGGTCTAGTGTTTGCAGGATGTTATTAAGGTTCGGGCTGCTTCGTGGTTGATGGGGTCGGAGAAGTTCTGGAGAATAAGTAATCTTGGACATTTGCAGAGATTGGGCTTTGGTGGATTCAGTTGTGCCACACCAGGACACAGGCTTCTTGGTCCCATACTGACTTTGGTCTTCTCAAACTTAAGTTTGATGGCAGCTATATGCGCAATGTTGGTCTAGCAGGATAGGGCGGGGGGTAATTCATAATGATATAGGAACTACATTGATCTTTTTCGCTGGTCCGCTCCCTAATGGATCATTGATTGAGGGGAGTTGTTGGCTTTATGGAGAGGTGTTTTGGAGCTGGAATATTATCGAAGGAGACTCAAAGGTTGTAGTTGGTTGGGCATATTGGGTTCTTTTTGTCCTTGGATTTATTTAGATAAAATTGAGAGGATTTGTCATTCAATTCCTTCATTTGACTTTAAGGTCTCTTGGATTCCTCGCTTTGCTAACTCAGCTGCAGATAAAATGGCACGTTAGGGGTTGACTTTGTTGACGAAAATTGTAAATAATTTTTTGTAATGTTGAGGATGGTTGTCTTTTGTAAGGGTGTTTTCTCGGGTTTTGGGCTTTTTTTGCCCTCCTTTTTAGCCTTTTTTTTTTGGGCTTGTATCATCCTTTTGATATCAATGAAATTACCTTTCAAAAAAAAATATTAAGCTTGAACCTAGGCATGGACCTTTTACCTTTGGCTCTAGGTAAGTGCATTGTTACAATTTTGTATACCATAAAAGTGCAGGGTGTAAATAGTTCTTATATGATTTGTTTTGTCCATAGGAATCAAAACCACGCGTAAGGCACTAAAAGGGGGTTTGCACCTAAGGTGTGCCTAGGCACGCCTTGCACCTTATATAAAGGTGCACCTTTTCATTTTTTCCTATTAGGTTTTAAAATGTAAATATTAAACTATAGTTTTCCTATAAGGTATATAACTAAAAAGGTGTGTTATCATTTTTTCCTGTTAGTTAAAATATAAATAGTGAAACATGGTTTCCATCTTATATAAAAGTGTGCCTTTTCTTTCTTTTTTTCTTCGATGATATGATCATTGAGATGGTGACTTTTTTTTTTCTTCTTTAAAAAATAATTTGCCTTGTTATTACTTGGTTTCATTTTATAGGCTTTTATCAGCTTCCTTTATTGTGTGTGCCTTTACATTTAATGCATTTTCTTTCAAGTATATATATTCCATTGTTTAGTTGACAATGATTTGAAAAAGTAATGCATTTGTTACTAATATCTTAGAAATAGTTCAAACAATGTTATTATATTTATATTGGTAGCTAAATATTCATAATTAAATAAATACACATATATTTAAAAATATAAGAAAGTGTGCCTAGAATAAAAGAAGCTTGTGCATTAAAAGTCTGCCTTGCACCTTAGGCTATAGAACCCTTTGATCCTTGAGTGTGCCTTGCACCTTTACTACTACAACTTTTGCTTAAAATGCAATTAAAATTCAGCCATAAAAAATAGATACACCAAAAAAGATGGATACAGATATTTACAGGTATGATACATCTTATTTGAAATATTTGGGACTAAAAATGTGGCTATAATATTTTACATAAATGTAACATATTTATGTGTTATTGATGATTTTTCAGAAATATTTCAAACAAAAGCAATGTTTAAAATGTGTTTCGAACTTTGTTGCTTCCAAAAATTTAAGAGACCCAACTTTCAAAAACTTACTTTAAAGAATAAAATTATTCATATTATATTTTAGGTAGGAAAAATGCATAGATTTTAGAGGCTATAGATTGGGGCACTAGGAGGAGAGGTCGACTGCTGAAAAGTTAGAGGGAAGAGATAAAGGACATGCTAGATTGTACAGTGCCTGATATTATGGTTTATGAATGGTCAATTTGAGAAAAAACTCATAAATTTGACTCCAGATAGATGGGATTTTGGCTTATGATGATGATGATGATGATAATGATGATTTTAGGTAGAAAGAAAGAGATACAATGAGATATTTATGAATTTCTTCATCTCTTTCTAAACATTCATTGTTTACAGTGATCAACTATTTAAAAAAAGAAAAAATTACTATATATTTATATAACAAAAAACAAGAGAAGAGAATGGGTATAACTAAGTTGAATTACTCCTGAAGCATGCATTACAAGTAAAATACGTGTTTGTGTATTCATGTTAAATATATATGTATAGTTAAACTTCATTTGAAGAAGTGCATGAGGATGACATTTTAAAAGGTATGTTCAATACAGATATAGTACGAGTATTAAATGTAGAATTGCTAACCATGTGTAAGTGAGCCTAAAATATTAAGCTTGTGCCTGGACATGCACCTTGTGCCTTTGGCTCTTGATTCTCGGTGACTTTTCTGCACCTTGTGCCTTGACAACTACGAAAGCGTTTTCCTCTTAAGAACAATATTGTAGAACATGCCTTTCTTCCCTTGTGCTGTTTAAATGATGTTTGATAAGGTGAATTATATTGTAATGTCCCTTTCTATCTAACAATCGTCATCATTTATGTCTTTTATTTGGATTATGTGCCTTGACTGTGCTTTGTGCCTTGACCACTACGAAAGCATGTTCCTCTAGGAACAATATTCGTAGGGGACACCCTTTTTCTTCTTGTGCTGTTTAAGTGATGTTTGATAAGGTAAATTATAATGTAATCTCTCTTTCTGTCTCATTAAGTCATCATCCTCGAAGCCTTTTATCTAGATTATGTGGCATGTGGCATCTGAGTTCTTTTTTGTTCTACTCAACCCTGTCAAAAACTATTTTTCTCTCTACTTGTTGGCCTTCAGTTACATTGTAATTACCAAAAGTGTGATTAATATTCTGGTTAGGCTTCTCAAATTGAATGGACAATGTTACCCCAAAAGGGTTTAAGTCTCTTAACAGAGAAACACATCAATTATCCTGGTACACCTGTTCATCATACTCAATGCAGAAATGGGGATTACCACTTCACTGATTGTTCCCATATGCTTGAATTGAATCATCTGAAATGAACAGTTCTTTGGGGCTGGGCTTGTAATATCATATATCCTAATCCTCTCTATTTGTCATCTCTTCCTTTCCTTTTAGCAGTTTATCCGCAGCTTGAAATAAAACATTAGAAGCAGCCTCTTATCTTTTTGACTTCTCTAAGCAGGCTAACTTTAGATGTAGTTTAATGTCTTATTGGGAAGCTTGTTATTTTTCCCACTGAGATGGAATGTGTGAACATCGAAGTGCATGAAAGAGTAGAAATAGGTATAATCCTCATAAAGTTCGAAACTAAAATTTCGGCTCGTTTTGATTTTCAATCGAGCCAACTTGCTGGCTCAAATGAGTTTTAACCAAGTCAAGATGCCAAGACTCAGATGCCTTTCACAGTAGGAGGCCGTTTGGCTTCAATGCCTATACCAAAAGGGCATTCAGTTTTAATCCTCAAGGTACATGTTGCCAAGAAGTGCGGATTTTGGAAAGGAATCCCCTTTTACTTATTCAATATCCCTTAGTGTACATACACTTTACCTCTTTCACTACTCTCTTACACACAGGTGTGTAAGGGTGGTGGCTTTTTTAATGCAGTCTCAGTGATGGTGGTTTCTTTTCCATTGTATTCTCTCTCATGATCTTTCAAAAGGCATAATTAGGATCCTATAGAAAGCATGTGGAGTGAGGGATCTTACATTAGAGGATTAGCATTTTTTGTCTTTTCTTTGTAACAATTCGGCTGAGACACTATAACTTGGTTTAAGTTTTTTAGCTGGCATACTAGTTGCTTTGTTGAGTAACTTGATTTCTAAGTGAGCCAATGGGTCTGACACTATTTTTATTAAGTTTTTAATTTACAGAGAGAGGTCCTTGAGAGAACTATTACCAAGATCTCCAAAAGTGAGAATAAAAGAATTTTGTTCAGAGAATCTGGCTGAAATAGTGCAAGGGCTAAAATCTCAACTGGCTAGAAGTTTTGTTTTGATCAGACTCTGGGTGAATGCTAGTGTTTGGGCTTTATTTTTGCAAGAAATTGAAAGAGAAAAAAAAAGGAAGAATGAAAAGAAGAGAAATTCAGTTTTAGAAGATGGTTACCTGCATACTGTGTGTGCTGAATTACCCCACACACCTAGGTGCAGGGTTCACTGAATGTGGTGATAATGGGTCCCGTCAGAAAGGTATTTGTTAAAGTATGAGGACCCACCAAAAATAATTTTGATTGAATCAATCAAGTTAATTTTTTAAGGTTGCAAAGTTTAACTATTAAAAAAGTACTTAAGCTGAAATGTTGAAGAGCATAAAAAACGTGTTTTGATTGATTCATTTCACATCTGTTTTTGCCCTTCAATTATGAATTGATAGCTCTAGCTTAAGCCATTTATTGTTTGGGGGAATGAGGTTTTTGGGGCTCATATATCAGAAATAAGACAAGGTGGTTTGGTTTGATCAAATTAGATAGGATGAAATGTTGTATCCTCTTCATTGTAAAATTGGGCAGTGAAGGATTCCTACTTTTTTCATGCTGAATGGTAGCTGTTTTTGGAACATACTATCTAGATTGGTATTCATATATTGCAGCAGGTCGCTGCAGATGATAAAATAAATAGGTGATGATTTTGTGCCAATTCTTATAAAAAGACATTCCTAGATCATATACTTTTCCACTAATATATTAGGAAGATGAAATATAATACATAATATGTATAGATCTTGATCCTCTTAGATTTGTCAAAAATAAAAGCAAGTATAGAGATTGATGATTTCCTAACATCCATCAAATTAATCATAGAGAAAAAAGGGTGATTGACTAGTTTTATCAGATACCTTTAATCCATCAAAGAAGTCGATCTCAAATAAGCCATAAAGTAATATGTATCAGGGAAGTTGTCTGTGCCTCCTGTGTTGCTCTGTCACCTCCATTTCCAATTTCTTATTTATCTCTCTTTTAATTAAACAGCTGAGGTAGAAAAGGAGGTTCTTGAAAAGGAGGCTCTAGATAGGGTTCATGAAGCCCAGCGTGCAGCAGACAATGCCATGGAGATGGCCATTCTGAAGCGCAGGAAGGCACAGGTGCTAATGCAGAACTCTGACCTGGCAACATACAGGGCTGTCATGGCGCTGAGGTTCGCTGAAGCAGCTCAACTAGCAGATGATGGCACTCAATTACTTGACTCTGAGCTGAATATTGGTAACGGAGAAGTACAGTAATATGAACGATCACATGGAATTTCGGGTAATTTGATGAACCCATTTTGTTCACGGGTTTGGCTTTGGTGGATACAGCAGGGCTCCTGCTGTTCCCACCCAAGTCTTAATGAAGAATTCTATACTGTACCAGAATCTGTAATTTTTGTATAGCTGATTATAACTGTAGAGTTTGTATTATTATCACATCATCAAATTTGTAAAATCTGAAATTTTTCTATGATTGCATGAAGAATTAATTACATCATTTCCTGAACATTGAAGCCAATTGCAGAGGTTGTGGGCAACTATGTTTTCTCTAGCTTCAAAAGGTCTACTGATTTTCCGGTGTTTGATTTGGTTAGGGATCCTGCATCAAAGGTGCTCATGAACGGCATAATAAGTTAAAAAAAGAAAAAAGAAAAAAAAAAAAAACAGAAACATAATGGGGGAAATTATCAATACATACACTCAGGGAATTATCCAGCTGAATCAATGGATGACTGATTATAGCCATCAGGCTCCCTACAGCCTTGGAATATACACAAGTTAACAGATGGAAGATGACAGTAATAAAAAGACAATTATTGTTTAGTAGGTGACTGAGGTAGTATGTTCATTACATGGCTATTCAGAATCACGACCTCGATGCAGGCTGTAGATCTGTTATGAACATACTTCCCGTAGTCGTCTATTAATTTTTCTGGATGACTCCATTTAAGCTACTGTTGGTAATCGTCTCTGTTATAGATCTGCCACTAAGCAATGACCGAGTCGTCGTTATTGTTGTCTTCTTCCTCTAAGCAATGGCTCTTTGTTATTACTGTCTTCTCCCTCTCTTAGCTTTTGGTAATATCCTTGTGGCTATAATTTTGGTCATCCATTTCACTGGTTGCTTCCTTGGGGAAGTATGCTTCTAATTCTGCATATGCTGTTTCAGGAACAATCTAAACTCTCAAGAACCATGAGTATCTCATCGTCTCCAACATTTTCACCACCACCATCAATCAATCATCATAGATTCTTGGCTGATCCTGCCCAGTTTTCCTATGCCAACAACAATGATCAAGTATGAACAGAATCCAAACTGTGAAACTATGCTTGTTCATGTGCCTGAGCCAAGATCGAGCCCATCACGAATGAATGTGCTTGAAAACATGATGTCCAGATGAGCTGGGAGGTTTGAGCTCATTTTATTAGCCCGTTTAGCTAAATGGGTGGCTTTGGCTGATTGAAATACTGAATAAGCTTATGAAGTCTATTGGGCTTGTCAGTTCATTTAATCATGTATGTGTTCTGTTTACGTTAGGTGCTTTTTGTGTGTATATATCTCTTGTTAAATAATAAACAACAAAGTAGATTTGAATATAAGCAGATCAAATTTGTCTAAAATTCTTTTTCTATCTTTTGATTCTAGTGGTCAAAATTACAGTGTCCTTAATTAGTTTTAAGCATACTTGGTGTTTTGATCACGGGGATCAACATGTTTAGAAATTGAATTTGATTTGATATTTGGTCAATTTGTAGTTCATCATGTATATTATCAAACTCAATTGTAAAATGTTTAATAGAATCAAGCAGTTACCGAGTTTTGTATCTTTTTTTTTTTTTTTTAAATTTACGTGTGGGAAACCGTGGGATACTAGGCGTAAAATCCCGAGTGAGCCCACTGCCCTAGGGCACACTAAGCCATGGGCAACGTCCTACTTTCTGATACGGCAGGCAATCAATTGAGCTACAATCATCTATTGGGAGTTAGGCTTTAGAATTGAAAGGTCCCATGGGCTGCATGTGAGCTTTGGTTTTTTCATATCCAAATAGCCCAAGCTGATATAAAGGAAAGTGCGATGGAAGAACAAGCCTATCTGAAAACTGCAAATTGTTTGTTAACTCTGTTGTAGTTTGGTTACTAGTATTTTTTTTTTTTTTTTATGTAAATGATATCTTCTACTTCGATAGTTGAATGATTTTTTTTATTGTCAAATAATAATATGATAAAGTTAAATTAAACTCATCAAAGTTCATCTTAAAATCTCTTTTTCTATTTTTAATTATTTTATGGATGAATTTTTACAACATTCTAGCTAGGTGTCTTTTTTTATATAAATTCTCACCACGTATCCTTGCATTCCTGTCATTAGGCCTGTTCTTCTGCCCAAATCTGGCTTCAGACCCATTCAAATTTGTTATTAATGACTAGATTTGGACACACTTAACAACCCACTGAGTCGGGCTATTTTTGACCCCTTAGGTAGGCTTGGCCTTTTATAAGGAATCCAAAAAATCCATCAGGCTTTTCGGCGCATTTAGCCGTTATATTGTGTATGTATATTCTGGCTCATTCTCTATTTTTAAATTAAGTAGACATAATTCATTGGAAAAATAAATGCTTAGATTAAAATTAGATATGACAAGCTATAAACAGACTACATTTTTTAGCTCAAAAGTTGCTCCTCATTTCTACTTTCAATACGAGTGGTTGACTTTTTTAGTCTCAAACAGGGGTTAAAAAAGCACCCCGGTTGTATTGGCCGATATGATGTATCAGTAACATGTATTGTCACAGCTCTTCTATCCTTTTTTTACTTTTTTTTGGAAAAATAGGAAAAACAGAAAATCTACTGTGAGCATATTGTTGTTAAAACATTTCATTTTCATTAAGGATTAGATCCATGAGAATCGAAATTAGATACGAATAAAGTATGTCATTAAAATTTGAAAAATGTCTTAAAATTTTGAAAAATATCTAAAATAGGAAATCAATTTGAAGAGACACCTAATATAAAATTTATGTTCTCTATTATTCCATAATGATATGTATCTTCTTTACTTGTGCTAGGACTGCCCCTCAAAGTTTTGAAGGTCGCTCTTCCTTACTCATTGGAGGTATCCTTCTAGGTAGTGAACCTATATTTGCTGCTTCTTTTGAGGGATCATCCAGTAATTTCTGTGGCATGATTTCTCGCCTTGGCCGCAGACATGATGCCCCTGTTGGTTTTCTAATTTTTGTTCAAGAGATTGTGTCCTTCATTCATAGGAACATCCAGTCTGACCATATTGACTCGTTCATGGATGACAAATCTTCTCACGGTGCAAAATGGTCTACAAGAATTCATATCTCTGCTCTGAAGAATGGTCTACAAGAATTCATATCTCTGTTCTGAAGAAGTTGTTTGTTGAATCTTGGGCCTACTAAGTTTGCTTATGGGAAAGCAGGGGTTAAAATACCGGTTGATACTGTGTGTATCAACCGATATATATCGGGTTTTCGAAGGCCGATATATATTGGCCGATACGTATAGTATCGGCCATATAAAAATGACAGATATCTGCCGAATTTAAAAATTTCGGTTGTTTGTTATTTTTTTTTTTAAAAAGTCCTTTTTTTTTAGAAATATCGGACGAGAGAGAATGGAAAGAGGAAAAAAAATAAAAGATTGAAGAAAAAAAATCGCTACACGGCCTACACCTTTCACAACTTTCCTTTCTCTTCTTTTTCTTCTTCGTTGATGGGAAAAATAAAGAGAGCGGCGGCAGCGGCGGCGGCGGCTAGGGTTTAATAGAGAGTGAAAGAGAAGAAGGGTATTAAAATATGAGCATTAGGATTTCTAAGTGAAAACTCATCTTTATGAAAAAGAACTCACGTGAGCTTCCTAAAGAGCTCACGTGGAAGCTCATGTGTATACTCTAATATTTTATCAAAAAGTGACTTTTAATGTGAAAGTAATATTTTTTTTTATTTTAAATATAATATTTACTTATACTGAAAGTAAAAAGTATAATGTTTTCTTTTATTTATCTTATTGTAATAATTTAATATTATATTTACCATATAATATTTTTACCATTGTCATTATTATTAGAAGGTATTCTTTATTTTTATTATATCAATTTAACATAATTAACTATAGCTCATAATTTATCTAATAATTTTATTTATCTAATTATTATTAATGAAAAATAAAATCTATTTTCTCAAATGAAAGAAAACATTATATTATTATGTATGACATTTGTGTGGTTATTAGTTCAAGTGATTAGGACCCCATTAGTTTCATTTTCTAATTTTTTTCTACATTATTATGTAATTTTCAATAATTTTATTATTTATTTTTTTTATTTCTATAATTCATAACTTAAAATAACACTCATTGACTAAGAAAATAAATTATGAAATTATTTCTACAAATTTTCCTCATTTATCTGCTTTTCCTTGTAATTTTCACCATTTTATTACTAATTATATAATTTCTCGATATCGTAACTTCAAAAATATATTAGAAGATGTAAATGTCCGATATTTTATGAAAAAATTATATATTCAATAAACCTATAATTATCTGCATTTACTGTAATTTTTTTGGATTTTTTTTTTAAAAAAAAATAAAAATTGGACACGAGAGAGAAAAAGTGCGGCCGATATATCGGCTGAATCGAGATATCGGCCGATATCTCGGCCAGGACAATTTTTCTACTCCTGTGGGAAAGACAGTAAGATGCGCATGAAAAACCTGAAGATTGCAACTCTCCTCACAAAGTTGTGGGTTGTTCGACTCAATGTGATCTCCATTTGTTCTCATTGGGTTTTATTGGCCTGCTGCATCTTTCTCTTCTTGGGCCTTGTGTTTGTGGGCTATTTTGTGCGGCCCGCTTTGTTGTTTGATATTGCTTTATCTATAGCTTGGCCCAGCTTGTGGGCCTTGGCTATCCCTTCTCTTGTCTGCCTTTGGGGGAAGTTCAATTCCCTCTTTTTATTTTGAATGATACTTAACTTATTCAAAAAAGAAAAAAAATCAAAACGCATTTTGCATGTATATTACAATGTACTGATCTTTTATACAGAGAAATATTTAGATGACAAAAATATGATAATTTTTCTTTTATTTAAAGTGTCCAAGCATCTCATCTGATTAATTCTGGAGGCATGTGTAAAGTTCTAAATGGATAAGGCTCTTTGGCGTTGAACATAAATCTAACACATGACCTTTACTTCTTGAGACGAGTTCTTGAGTAAGTCTAACCCCTCCACATTAAAGACTCTTATTGTTGAATCATATTTCTGCGCCATATCTTGTGGTCTTACACAAATCATGAAATGCTATTACAGACATTTATAGTGAGTTTAGTATAATAATAATTTTAAATACAAACTTGGATTTGATCTATCTAAAAGGGAAACAATACCTTTAAAATCTTAACTTTTGTGAAAATTAGACAGAGGATTTCCAGTATCTTCCTCAATTGAGAGAAGATGCTGTATAGATTATTGTATATATAGAAGAAATACAATAAATGATGGTCTACATAAAAGGAAAATGTACAATGAAATTATATAACTCCCAATCAAGGGATAAATGTCTTCCATATGTGCTAATATTCCCCCTCAAGGTGGAGTGTGTATGTGAGTAACACCCAGCTTGCAAATTATGGCATGAAAGACATCTTTGCCCAACGACTTGGTGAAGACATCAGCAAGTTAATGGGAAGAAGGAATGTGGCGAGGGATAAGGACTCCAGACTGGAGCTTCTCCCTAACAAAATGGCAATCGAGCTCGATGTGTTTCGTCCGTTCATGGAAGACGGGATTGTTGGCAATATGCAGAGCAGTTTGATTGTCACAAAATAAGGTGATGGGTGAAGGATGGAGAATACCAAGATCACTGAGTAAGTACTTCAACCATTGAAGATCACATGTTACAGTTGCCATAGCGCGATACTCGGCCTCAACGGAGGATCGAGAAACTGTAGGCTGCTTTTTGGTTTTCCACGAAATGAGGTTGGAACCGAGGAAGGTGTAATAACCAGTGGTGGACTGTCGAGTAGTTGGACAACCGGCCCAGTCAGAATCACAATATTCCTGTAGATGAAGGTTGGTAGATGAAGATAAAAGGATCCTTTTGATTGATGGAACCCTTCAAATAACGAATCACACGGTGCGCAGCGTCCAAATGTGCACTACGAGGAGAGTGCATAAACTGGCTGAGACTATGGACGGCATAATTAATATCAGGCCTGGCAACAGTGAGGTATATAAGACGACCCACGAGACGACGATATATGGTGGGGTCAGGAAGTAAAGTCCCATCATCAGGTGATAATCGCAGCTTTTGTTCCATTGGAAAATCGGTGACACGTCCGCCAATAAATCTTGTATCCTTGACAATGTCGAGAAGGTATTTTCTTTGGGAGAGGAAAATACCCTTCTTAGAACGTGCGACTTCAATGCCAAGAAAATATTTCAGGCACCCCAAGTCTTTAATATAAAATTTCTCTTCAAGGAAGCACTTGAGGCGTTGAATGGCCAAAGCATCATCACCAGTGATTATGATATCATCAACATAGACCAATACAAAAGTTGAAGAATTGCCCGTGTGATGTGTGAACAATGAATAATCAGACTTAGACTGAGAAAATCTAGCTTGAATAAGAGTAGATGAAAACTTGGCAAACCATTGTCGAGAAGCCTGCTTTAACCCATAAAGAGATTTGTCTAGCTTATAAACCCGTTGCTCCCCCTGTCGTGCAAAACCAGACGGAAGAGTCATATAGACTTCTTCATCAAGTTCACCTCGTAAGAAAGCATTGTTAACATCAAGTTGATGAAGGTACCACTACTTGACGAAGGCAATGGACAGAAGAGCACGGACAGTAACCAATTTAGCAACGGGGGCAAAAATATCATGATAATCCAGCCCTTCAACCTGAGTAAAGCCCTTGGCGACCAAACGAGCCTTATAACGCTCAATAGAACCATCTGACCGGTACTTGATCTTGTATACCCTTTTGCAGCCAATGGGTTTCTTGTCGGCTGGAAGAGAAGTGAGGCTCTAAGTGTTATTCTTTTCAAATGCTTCAATTTATTTTTCCATGGCGTCTCTCCAATTTGGAGACTTGATAGCTTGGGTGAAGGTACGTGGCTCATCTGTGGAACAAATATTGGAAAGAAAAGCTCTATGTGCAACAGATAAGTTAGAAGTATGAAGATAATGAGAGAGTGGGTAAGGTGTACCTGTCAACTTTGAAGCTGATGGAGAGAGTGAACGCTCATGAGTGGCTGTGGAGCAATGAAAATCCGCCAGGTGAGGTGGTGGACGTCGAATACGACTAGGGCGGGCAGCTAGGGTTGGAGCAGAAGGAGAGGTGATGGAAGGCAAAGGAGCACTGGACTGACTGGAATCAATAGAAGTAGCTGGAGGGACTAGTGGTGGAGAAGTAACAGCATGCGACGGAGAAGGATAATCAAAAGTAGGATCATCAGAAATAGGCAATGGGTAACATGAGAGGATGTTGAGGTATACAAATCACGATAAGGGAATATACCTTCATAAAACGAGACATCACGAGATGTAAAAATGGTTTTAGTGGCTAGGTCAAAAATGCGGTAACCTTTTTGCGCATGGGGATAGCCAACAAAAATATCGGGCTTAGCGCGTTGGTCAAATTTATGTTTGATGGCGTGGTTGCGGCCAAAACATAAACTGCCAAAGACACGCAAGCGAGAATAGTCCGGTTTGGAATGAAACAAGACTTCATGTGGGGATTTACCTGATAAAAGAGGAGTGGGCATCTTGTTGATTAGGTAAGTAGCAGTGAGTACGCACTCCCCCCAAAATTGTAAAGGGAGGTTGGCTTGGAAACGAAGAGCACGAGCAACCTCAAGGAGGTGACGATGCTTGCGCTCGACAATTCCATTATGTTGTGGAGTGGCAACGCAACTGCGTTGATGTATGACCCCATGGGATGAAAAGAAATGTTGCATGGCAATAGAAAGAAACTCAGTACCATTATCCGATCGAACTTGTTAGATAAGGGGAAAGAGTGCATCACCAGTACTCAAATGAAGAGATTGAATGCGAGAGTGAAACTGGGTTTGGACCATGGCAAAAAAAGATGCTATAATGGATTTTGTTTGAGATTTGACATGCATAAGATAAAGCCATGTACATCTAGTGAAATCATCGACAATGGTTAGAAAATAACAGGAACCATTGGAAGATGGTTGAGAAAAAGGATCCCATATATCACAGTGAATCAAAAAGAATGGGTGACTACTAGTGATAGAGCTAGAAGGAAGGGCAAACGTGTTTGTTCAGCTTGTGGACAAATGTCACAGATAATATTCTTCGGGCAAGAAATAGAGGGAACAACCTTAGCTAAATGGTGGAGACTGCGATGATTCAAATGGCCCAACGGCAAATGCCAAAGATCAAGGGAAGGGGGGCGAATAACTGCCATTGCCGAAGCCGCATGGAAGTAATAGAGTCCCTCATGAACGGTCCCCTGTCCAATCGGTTTCCTTGTTGACGGGTCCTGAAAAATACAATGGGTAGAAGAGAAAGTCACTAAGCAAGTATTAGAATTCGCAAGTTGGCTCACAGATAGAAGGTTAAATTTAAAAGACGGAATGAAAAAAACATTCTCAAGCACAATAGAGGGTGAAAGGTTAACCATTCCAATGTGTGTAACCAATGCATGTGACCTGTTTGGAAGTTGAACAGGGGATGAGTGAGAACAAGGTCGATATGAAGAAAATAAAGATAAACTGGAGCACATATGATTGCTAACACCGGTATCAATAATCCATACAGAATGAGGAGGAACCGTAAGGGCAATACCTGCGAGATAAGCACTAGAGGTAATGCTACCTGAGTCATGAATAGAAGGGAGAGTGGGGGTGGATCCCTGTAGAGGAGCAGTGTGGGACGAACTGCCAAAAAATGCACATTGGTCAGCCATCGTGGAGAAGCGAAGCTGTCACATGTGGATGAGGCGGGCCTAGTCGGAGCAGAAATAGGTCGATGCAAGAAGCACAGGAAAACGTGTTGACAGAAGGCTTTCTTTCGCGACAGGAAAGAGGTGTGCACGGTAACAACAACAACAACAACAGCCAAGGTGATCACTTAAAAAGTCCTCCTTTAAAGAAGTCGAGGTGGGTATGACCCTTGTATGCAGCGGCTAAAAGGATTGTCTCGCCTGGAGCTTAGCGCCCAAGTGCGCCTGCGTGGAGAGGCAACACTGCAGAGTGGATCAAATCTGAGAGAAAGAGGAGGCAAGCTGCTGTCCCAGATCTGGGCAATAACGCCGGCGTTGGTCGACAAAAAGAGATCGAATGAGATGAGACGGAACAATGCTGGGTGTCTCTAATGCCGGCAATCAGTCCGGTGATCTCGCCTATGAAAGGGGTGGTCCCAAAGCGATGTTTAAACTGAGATCTGGAAGAGCGAGAAGCAAAAGCAGAGGCAAGTCTGGGTCGGTCGCTCAGATCTCTTCTCTGGTTCCGATGGAAACAAGAGACAGTCACAGACTGGAGAATATCAGAGAAGTGTGGGCAGGAACCTTTCCAAGGCAGGCATACATCGGTGCATATTGCAATGGGAAGGGTGAGTTTCCAAACTGCCGTATGAAATTCCTTTCAAAAGGATGCAGGTAGAAGACCGTGGCAAATACAAGAAGAGTGCTGGATCCAGATAATATCGGGTCGCCGGGCGAACAAGGGGCGGACGGACACTTCCAAGAGAGAGCCGGGTGGAAGCCGATCTGTTGCAAATCTGGCAATCGCAGGAGGCAAGGCAGATCTGGTGTAGTTACCAGAGGCAAAGGTTGAGCCAACGGTTGCTGTCTGGAACCGAGCAGAGATCGGTCCAGTTCGCAGGTGTCCGGGAAACCGCCGAAGCACCAGATCGAAGAGAAGCAGAGCCGACTGCCAAGTGCAAAGCAGTAAGAGGAATCGTCCTTCGAATGAGACAAGAAAAAAAAAATTCAACCTGTATCTGATACCATGTGAAAATTAGAGAGAGGATTTCCAGTATCTTCGTCAATCAAGAGAAGATGGTGTATAGATTATTGTATATATAGAAGAAATACAATAAATGATGGTCTACATAAAAGGAAAATGTACAATGAAATTATATAACTCCCAATCAAGGGATAAATGTCTTCCATATGTGCTAATAACTTTGCATGCAATACTGTCCTTATCTTGGTAGCCCATGTCTCGTTCATCTCTTCAAATTCCTCCGATTATATTTGAAAGAGCTGATAATTCAATACCATACAATATATCTATATGGGTTTAGCTTAATTGGTTGTCTCCCACATTAGAAAGTGGGAGGTTGAAGGTTCGAACTCCATGGCCTAATCTTGGTGTGCTCTAGGGGTAGTGGGCTCATCCGTGAGAGTTTTACGTTTTGTATCCCGTTTTCCACACGTAAATTCAAAAAAAAAAAACCATACAATATGTACAGTAACAAAACATTGGAGCAGTTATACTAATATATTCGATGTTTTTGGATAAAGGTTTAATATTACAAGAATAAAATGGTATAAATGTTTGTTAAAAAGTATGGAGAGTCCACATTAGTTAGATTTCATTGACCACAACTAGAGCAAAGTAATAATATATTGCATGTTAGATTATTCAAAATGTACAACAAAAGCTATAAGATTGAGTTTAATTTTGGACAAGCTTGATACTTTAAATGTTGAGATTGCTCGAATATCAAGTGGGCCTCATGTGGATTGCCAAATCTCTTCCTCACTCCCATAGTTTTGAACCTAAAACCTCCTTCTAGAGATTTTCCTTCCAAACCAATTGAAATAATCCTTTGAAGTTAAATTCCTCTAAGCAGGGCCGTCTAGACATAAGTCGAGGCCTAAGGAAAAAATTCTAAACGGGGCTTTCTTGTATTTAACATATTATTATAAATAATATTTAATTAAATTTTAATTATATATGATAAAAAGAATTTATCTAAAGTCTATTTTTCTTACTTTTTTGAGATGCAAAATTACTAATTAAATTTTTGTATTAAAATTTTATCAAATATCATTTCAATTGATAATATTGCTAATTCACTTAATCTTTCTTTTAACATTGTTAATCGTAAATAAGATTTTATCAATTTTAATTTTAAAAAACTTCATTCTGCAGAAACAACTGTTACATGTATTTTCAATAATAGCTGGTATGTAACATAAGCATTTGGAAAAGAATTTAGTCTTTTAATATAATTAAAATTTTCAATTAGAGTTATTATTTATATTTGTAAAATTTCTCTTAAGACTTTTAACTCTGAAAACAAATCTAAACCATTTTTAAAAGACATTCAATATTTTTTCAAACTATCATCATTTAATGATTTTAATTTTTTAAAATTAAATAAAAAACCAAAAAATATGTTCATATTTTTTAAATTGTTCAAAAGTACTTTGAATTGAAGAAATCACTTGATCTACTATAGTAATACTTATATGATTGCCTACTATAGTAATACTTATATGATTGCCTTTAAAAAATAGTGTTAATATTAAGTCTTAATATAAAAAATATCAATAGAGGTTTTTTCCTAAATAATAAAACTAAAACTATATTTATTATTTATTTATTTATATCATTTTCATTTGTTAAGACATCATATTCATCTGTTAATATTTGTAAATTATATTAGGCATCTTATAAATATCATACCAAATATCAATAATAGAGTACATGATTAATAATTTGCTAACCTCTTTTAAAAGCATTGTATTTATACTTACATGATTTGTGTTCTATGGTTTATAATTGATGCTTTTAACGGGAAAAAAAATTAAATACTGCAAAGTTTTGCTCCCTCAAACCACCAACTTCCATTGAAGAAAGAAAAAATTAATTGCTGCAGCACTTCAGGGTTTGGACCATCTCTTCTTCTTTTTCTCTCAAGTCTCAAGTCTCCCTCCCAGCCAAAATCATAAAAAAAAAAAAAAAAAAACAAAGGCCTCTCTCAAGTCTCAAGTCTCAACTCTCCCTTCCAAATAAAATCGTAGAAGAAGCAGAAGAGACAAAATCGTAGAAAAAGAAGTAGAGCAAAAATAGAAGAAGGGTGACTGAAGCACTTCGAACTGTTGGATAATCTTTTTAGAATTAATCGAGAGAGAGGGGAAGATTGGGACCTTCTTAAATGGAGGCCTAAGGCAACTGCATTACTTGTGGTAGAGACGGCTCTGGCTGCTGTTGAACTCAAATAACTTCTGCAGAAATCTGCTTGGTTTTTCCATCACCGTCCAAATTTTCTTAGACTCTCCATCACGAAAAATAAACTTTAATTCACCGTAAGGTCTCCATTTTCTTAGACTCTCCATCGAGACAAATAAACTTTAATTCAACATAAGCTCCCCAAAATTGGCTGTTTACATACCATCATTAAATAGAAAAACTGCCGACTGTATTACATGGAATTAATGGAGCCGACCCTCCATATTTTGAATCCTACTAAAACTAAAATTCCAATAATAGCAATCCTAGTCTAAAACATATAGTTTCTAATAACTAATCTACATAATCCTATCCTAATTTGGCCTGTCCACACGTTGGCAGATTAATCTTGCTAATTCACGCAGGATTGATGCACGTGGAACTCAATGAACCAATGGCCCTGCTATGCTGGGACTGGTCTGCATTCTTGAGTTGAATAGGCCTGGCTTGACATGAGTTGGGCCTCGATCTTGGACCAGGATTGAAGCTTTAACATGAGCAGGGTATAAATCTGGGCCGATATTGTGCGTATCAGCCGAGATATCTTAGGTTTTCAAGGACTGAGATATCTCAGCCGATACACACAATATCAGCTAAATATTGGTTGTGGGTCCGGTTGATATCTCGGTCGATATTTACCCATATCAGACGAATATCGGCAGATATATATATATATATATATTTAAAGCATTTTTTTTTCAAAAAAAAGCTACTGAGATTATAAAAAAAAAAATTGAAGAGAAAAAAAATCTCAACTTTTCGACCCCTGAACACGAGACAATAGCCTATAGTGAGATTAGCAAACACTCATTATTAAACACTCATTGTTGCAAACATAAAAGATTGTAGATTGAGTCACGTTACCGTAAAACAGTACTTACGGCAATGTAGATGATTGATGGTGCTAAATTATAAATGAGAAGCTTGGAGTTCTTTTTGTTCCTAGTCCAAATTTTAGAGATCAATCTTGGCCAGACGTCTAATCTGACTAATATTTAAGGTATGTATAAACCTCTTAATCTACATATACTGGATACATAATTAAGAGGAGTAGTTCTTTCTGTATTGAGTGGAGCTGGATCTCATGACCTCACACAAACAAAGATTACTAAAATTTTGTTATATTTTAAAATATACAATTTTGTTTATTAATTTGTTAGTAGTAAAGTAAATTAATTTCATCATCATTATTATCATAATTTATTTTTCTAAAATCGATTATAAAGAATTTTACTTTTCTAACCTATATCAAAAGTTACTAAAAATTGATTTTAAAGAATTTTACTCGTTCTAATTTATATCAATCTACAATCTCATTACCCATATTTAATTTGTAGTTTAAAATTCAAATTAATTTCTCAATCTTAATGTTCTTTATCGATTCCTGTTAAATCTAGAAAATAATGATATATCAATTTTATTAAAAAAACTATACTACAAATATAGTGGTTCAAAGTTCTACGATATTACTTTGGTTTAAATAAAAAATTTGGACCCAATCACTTTATTTATTTTTCATTTTGTGTGGATGGTCTAGCCCTCAAATCGTTAAAGTGTTTAATCTGATCAATAGTCCTTGTGGGTAGTGTGATAGATCTAAATTTTACTTATGATCACTACAAAGTAAGGTCGACAGATTTCCACGTATTAAAAAAAAATCATTTGATTTTTTATTCACAGAAAATTTGTAACTTAATATAAAATTTTATGAGTGGAATTGCCTTCTCTCAAAGCCTTTTTGTCCTTTAAATCGAATTATTTTAAATATTTACAAATGATCTAGTACGGCTGAAACTCACGTTGAATCAGGTCGATTTTAATCTAACTCATGTCAAAATTTATTAAACCTAATATGTACCTAACCTGATTTGACTCGAATTTTCGATTCAATTCGACTTGAATCTTCATTTACAACTTGAATCTTCTTTTACAACCTGGTGCACTAAGGTAACCTTGGACAAACCCAAATTTTTAATCTAATATTCGAATAAATAAGCAACTAGAAACAATAGAATAAATTCTATCTAATATTCTGGAGTCTTTTCCATCTATCATTCAAGAACACAATCAACAGAATTTATTTTAAAAGAAACCAATTTATTTATCGCATCCGATCACGTCCGAATACAATGAATAAATAAAAGTAAATATAAATACGCAATCTCATATGTGTAGAAAGAACCAAGCCTCAATCGAGACTAAACCAAAAAGAATCACCAATGTCCCACTAATAGACAAATTAATAAGAAAAAGCAAAATATAACGAGACGTCCGCATCGGAGACCATCTCTTCCTTTCTACTGCCGAATGAGAGCGAAGACGGAAAGAAGAAGAGAGGAGCAGATAAGAGCACTGGAAACCGGCAGTGAGTTGCCAGATCCAGTGATCATCGTTGGGGACAGCGCCGGAGCGCTTTCTTGGGCAGAGACCGCAGATATGATCGAGATGGCAATCATGATAACGAGAAACGCAGCGTTGGTAAGGCTGAAGTGAGCCATGGCTAGAGGAATGTAGAAGAAATAGGAGGATAGAGGTCTGACTCTTTTCTGTTTGTTTTGGGTTTAGCGACTTGTAAAGAGCGAGTTCTTAGGAATTTGGGAAGGAGAATGGGTTTCTTATATAGGGAGCGGTGCTGTCTTTTTAGAATGAGTCCTGAGAGAGGGGCCCACAATTAAATATTAGACAGGCTGGCAAGCGACCGACAGGAGACGTTTCAGGTGTGGACGGACCAGCTTTCCACACGACCAACACGGATCCTTCCTCCTATAAGTCTCTTACAAGCAATCTCAGACCTAAGGTGTTAAAAACGTGTCAGGTCTAGAGGGAGCCACATCATCGGTTGATATATACATATCAGATAGTTATAATATAATAGGACTGCACCTGAGTCGGAACAAACTCAACCTGATCTGAATTGATATATATAGAATCTGATCTAATCCGATCCGAATTCTCAATCAAAATTTCACAATCCGATCCGACCCGAATTCTAACCCGAATCAACTCGAATTCTGACTCGACCTGTATTCTGAACCCATTTTAGCCTAATTTTAGTCTAGTCGGGTCGGGTCGGGTCGGGTCGGGTTGAGCTTGGTCGGATTGGGTTAACTTATAAAATCCTCAACCCGACTGGACCCGACCTGAATTTTATGCTGGTTTTTATCTTCTCAACTTAACCCGACCCGCTGACCTGAAATTCTTGACCCGACCTGCATGATTTCTTGCGTTGGGTCATACAGGTCGGACCAAAACCCGACCTGAGTTGCAACCCGACTGGACCCGACCTGAATTTTATGCGGGTTTTTATCTTCTCAACTTAACCCGACCCGCTGACCTGAAATTCTTGACCCGACCTGCATGATTTCTTGCGTTGGGTCATACAGGTCGGACCAAAACCCGACCTGAGTTGCAACCCTATAATATACGATGCATTTCTGATAAAATCATCATAATTTTATGATACAGACTTTGATTGAATTAATTTTAAAGGTGTTGAAAAAAGAACTAAGAGGGTGTTGAAAAAAGAACTAAGAGAGCTAGACGACAAGAATAGAAATGGAAACATAATTTCTTTTCCCATAATTTATTATTGAATTTAAGATTATTTAAGAATCAAAATTCAAAAAAATTAATAAAAAACTGAAAATAGTCCCTCTTTAAAAGAAAATTAGTAGAATTTATTTTCTATGTTTATGGAATTTTTTCAATTTTCCACATTTTTTTTCAAAATATCTTAAAATTCTCGATTTTGTCACTTTAAAATTATATTTAAATGTCTGTGAAATAATAATAAAAATTACATATAAATGAAGCTTAGAGTTTTCTTGATTTTCAGTAATATTTTTAGAATTTTTTGAAAAAAAATTGAAAAAACTAAAAATCAAAGGAATAGAAAGAGTAGCTTCCTGTCATGAGTCAAGACTGTGTAACCAAACACATGCAAAGGCCAGCTTTGATATCAAAATCGTAAGGCCAAACTCGAAAGATGGAGGTTTCAATGGCATAGGAGTTTTCGGAATGCTCAAGATTGGCCCGAAACACACAAAAGTCTAGAATAATACAGAAGTTTTTGAATGGTTCAAGAAGACTCTCCAAGATGCTAGAGTTATGTGGAGTATTCTAGAGTTTTGTAGAATATTGTAGAGTCTTGTAGAAGAGTCTAGAAGTCAATAGAGAGTTGTAGAATTCTATAGAATGTAGTAGAATTTTATGGAAGAATGTAGAAATGTGCAGGAGTTGTAGAGATGTTAAGAATATTCTAGTATCTTGGAGTGTGTGTAGACACTTTTGGAGGCCACCATTGGATTGTTGCTACTTGGTACAATCCTAGTCACTCATGGTCCATGGGACTCCACGACCAACCGAACACACGCAAAGGCCAACTTCGGTGTCAAAATCATGAGGTCGAACTCAAAAGGTGGAGGTTTCAATGGCGTAGGAGTTTCCAGAATGCTCAAGAATGGCCCAGAACACATAAGAAGAATTTGGAATAATGTAGAAGGTTCTGGATGGTTTAAGAAGACTCTCCAAGGTTCTAGAGTTATACGGAATACTCTAGAGTTTTGTAGAATATTGTAGGGTCTTTCAGATGAGGTTAGAAGTCTATGGAGAGTTGTAGAATTCTGTAGAATGTTGTAGAAGTTCTTAGAAAAATATAAAAATGTGTAGGAGTTGTAGGGATGCTACGAATATTCTAATGTCTTTGAATGTGTCTAGATATTTTTGGAGGCCACAATTGGATTGTTACCACTTGGCACAATCCTAGTCACTCATGGTCCATGGCCTCACCTATATAAGAAAGTGAGGGGCTCATTTGCAAAGACAACCCACCTCACACAACTCTCAAGCTAGTCAAGAGTTCTAGCATAGAGAGTGTGAGAGTTAGAATGCTTGTAGCCTTGAGTGTTGCCTTTTAATTTCCTTTGTGTTCAATACAAGTTGAGCTTGTGTTGATAAGTCTTGGTGTTCCATCTTTTTATCAAGCTTGTGTTTGTGTGTGCTTGGTTTGATCACCTAAAAAAAAAAAAGAGTGACCAAATTGGATGTTAGGTTTACTCGCTTGACTACGGATTGATGGAGTGAGTGCTGCAAAAAAATCAAAGAAGGATTTTCTAACCCCACGCAACATATCGGCGCAACGGCCGTATCACCGATACATTGCGGCAAACCAACATTTCAACTCTAAGTCCAGACCAAACTCCAAAAGTCCAAATTAGTACAGGCGAATTATGCTAGGGTAACATTACTTCCTAGTATTTTGATTATTTCTTTCTAGTATGATTTTTAAAAAAAAAAAAAAATTCTGCCCTATGTCCTCTATTGCTCCTCTTCCTTCTCTTCCATTTATTTTCTGTTTTCTCATTCCATCCCAGAAAGACATAATCCCAACCTCATATCCATCGCTCTCAGTGCTCTCACTCTCAAACAAAGGTGTTATGGCAAACAGTTTTTCTGAAATAGAACATCAACCAAAATACTCAAAGTATTCTATTTTAGAGGCTAAAGAAATAGTTTTCGAAATAAAATTAAAAACTATGGTCTTAAGGGAACTTTCAATTACTAATTAATTTTTTATAAAACTTCAAAATAAAGAAAAACAATTGAAGCACAACCGTGTGCAACAGAGATAACAAGTGATGCAAGACACCATCTTTCCACCTTAAAATACCGCCTTCTCCTTGAAGAGGAAAACTTTTGTTTCTTACAAACATTACTTTATTCTGAATAGAAGATCTATAAAAGAATTTACACTTCTTTTAGAAAAAAAAATCTCATTTCTCCACATCCAAAAATAGTCTTAAACTTTTAATTAGAGAAATTTCAATATAGTGAAGTGCATTTATAATCAATTTAGGCATTTCACGGTCAAAATTTTTAACAAATTTTTAGATCTGAATCATATTAACATGAAACATCAAAGAATTTCAACACTTTGATTTTGTGCAAATGCAACAATTCTTTTGATAAAATTGGGCTAACACATGTACCCATTTTATTAAAACTTTATATTTTCTCCTTTCATTGTCTCTAAAGGTGAAACCAAAAACTCTGTTTAGATAAATTGAAATGATCAATATATCACCAGATTATGATCTATAATGAGACTACAATATTTTTTAAAATAATGATAGGAACATTGGCATTTTTTAGGTAACGGGTATTCTTAAGGTATTCACCCAACGAAATTAATTCCTCAGAGCCTGCACCGCTATTGTTCATACAACCAATTTAGTCTGAATAAATCAGATGGTAGCAATAGAATTTACTAAGGCTCATGTATGGACCAATGCATCCAATGCATATCCAAATTTAGGGACTTTCCCTATTAATCAATGATTGATTACTCTCAACCTATGGCCAGTAGTCCAAATGAATGGTTAATATTGGGCATTTAAACAATAAAATGAAAATGTTGAGATCCAATGGTACTTTTAAGAGAAAAAAAAGAAAATTAAAAGTAGATTTCAAGTATAGGTCTACCTCAACTTTAGTGTAACTTATCTTGTCATCAATCTCATTTAATCATTTTTCCCATATCATATACTGTATACATGATCAACCTTATTACATCATTTTTCCATATTATATTATCTTATACAGACATATAAATGAGATTAGATCAAACCACACTTTACATTCTAAAATTGTGTTCTCCACCGTGTTACAATGAGAGATCAAATAGTGTTCTCTACTCCAAAAACGCATTCCCACCAAATTCTCCACCCCCAAAATCTTATTCTCCATCCTATAATTGAATTAAAAATCAAAATCTAATTATATAAAAAAAAGTTATTTTTTAAAGTTCAAAAAACAGGCTCTCTTCACTTCTTTGAAAGAAGTTATTATATTTTTTATTTATTCGGATAATGGATTTAGTCTAATGTTCTCATTAATCTCACTCTCACATTGACTACGCCAATAATGACTCATTTGATTTAAAAGATCCACCTATCCAGATCTACCTCCTTAGATTTTTTTTTCTATTCAAATTGTGATTTCTTTCATTTATTTTTGGAAAAGTGTTGGGTGTTTTCTTAGTAAAACATTTCAGTCAAAATTTATTGGTCTGGAGTGGGGTTAAAAACTCTTCCAGTCTAATATATTGGTTGATATTTAAATATCAGCAATATTGATATATCGGCCGATATTTTACTGACATTTTTCTATTTCTTTCTAATTTTTTTTTATTTTTTTCAAAAAAAAATACAGAAAACCAAGAAAATTATGGACTCTACAAATATAAATATGTAATTTTTTTCATTAAATATAGGTCATTTAGACTAAACAGGCTCTTATTGGATTATTAGCCTATTGAAAATAGATAAACAGGCTCTTATTGGATTGCAAGCGGCCTAATAGTCTATTGTATCGTGCCGGATCTAAGACTAGTCAAACCCTGTGTTATTGGGCTGGGCTAGACTTGGGCCCGTTTACACTGAGCAATTATACTAATGATAAAGCGTTTGTTAAAAAGTATGGAGAGTCCACATTAGTTAGATTTCAATGACTCCAACTCCAATGAAATCATCTTCATTGTTGTCCATGATATGTTGTGGATGTTGAGTACATACAAATGTTTCTGAGATTAGTCTCACTTTCAATGTGGAATAAAGATACATATACTAAAAAAATGCTTAATAGATATGTCAAAACTAGGTTTAGATATTTGTCTACTTGTAGTAATTTTGCAAACATTTATAGAGCAAAGTAATAATATATTGCACGTTAGATCATTTAAAATGTACAACAAAAGCTGAAAGATTAAGTTTAATTTTGGACAAAGTTTGATACTTTAAATGTTGATATTGGCTCGAATACCAAGTGGGCTGCACGTTGATTGCCAAATCTCTTCCTCGTGCTTTGGATAAAATTCCTCTAGTGTATCTTGTTTTTTAGGTCAAGAGGTTTTTAGGTGTCGCACCTGACTAAGTCCTCTGAGGTGTATAAAAACTCCTATCAGTACACACCAGGTAAGTCGATAGAATCTTACTCTTTAGATATTCTCATAGAAGTAGTCATTCATTGAGGCTCCCATAGTTTGAATTCAAAACCTCCTTCTAGAAATCTTTCTCTCAAATCAATTGAGATAATCCTTTGGGCTTAAATTTCTCTAGTGTATTGCATGCATATTGTTTGCAAAAAAAAAAAAATCTATTCTCACGTGTAGACATGATTGGATACACATGCTAGATCTAGTGAAGAAATACCAAGTGTAGGGCTGGAAAAAAAAAAGGCCAGAGAAGCCTGAGTGTATGTGTGGTGGCTAAATGCATGGAAACATGCATTGTGGTGAAACCTTTACCTGACAATACACAAACAGGTCTTTACTTGTCATGCACGTGGTGTGAATTCAATGAATAGTGGGTTCTTCAGCTAGGAATTGTGGGCGTTCTTTGGCAAAAAAACCAGCTGTAGTTGGCTCGCTTTGGGGGCAACTTTCCACCTTAATACACACGACATTTAAGGCAGAGAAAAATAAAGAGGAAATAAAATAGCGAGGAGATCTCAAAAATTATTCAATCCGGCTCGATTTGATCCAAATTGCTGATCCGATTTACTAAATCGACTCGATATAAACTTCTAACGCGACTCAATCCAAATACTTTTTTATAACTTGGTGCACTCAAATCGAGTTGGGTCGGGTCGAGTTGCTTTTAAATTTCTCAACTGACCCAAACCAAATTTCATGCAGGTTTATTTTTTTCCAACCCCACTTGACTCGAGATATAAAAAAACATAACCCAAACCCATTGATTTCTCGAGTCGAGTCCTGAGGGTCAGGTTAAAATTCGATCTATGATTCACCCCTAATGTGAGTGCATATCAAACAGTGAGGGTTATATATATAATTACACTGGGGTTGCATATCAGCCAGGCTTATGTGGAATCGTCTAATATAATTGCACGTTCTATGGACGTAGGTTGATTTTGTCAAACCAAGTAAATAGTTGTCTTGATTATTGTGGTGATTTATTTATTCATGCTGTAATTGGTTCCATTTTATTATTTCTGCATTTATGTTCCTAATATTAAAGGGAAAATAAAAATTTATCACCCTTTTCTACAGGTAAATTGAATTTAAAATTATTAATTGTAAATAATTACTGGAGGTTAGTGGGTAAGAATTGATTGTAAGATTGGAATAAGATCAACTACTGAAGGGTATCTACTTCGTTTCAGTGAGGGGTAAATTTTATAGGGATTATCTTTGATCAAGGGTGACCTTGGGTATTATAAATACCCTTTATTTAAAAAGGGTTTTCAAAAGTCCGAGAAGAGTAGTTTTTTACCCCTACCTTGTAATTACCAAATAAGGGTACTAGGGTTTACCCCTCATTACCTCCCATCCAAACGCAGCCAAAGAGTGAGAGTAGGCATGATAATATTTGAATTTCATAGAAATGCTAAACTCAGTAACAGCCATACATTGAAATAGGGCAATTTCAGTCAGTTGATTTTTTGTCAAAAATTTTAGTCAATTTCAAATATTTTGATCTATTATATTGTATTAGAAATTATACATCAACTAAAATAGTTAATAAAAGTGAAAATTCAAATGGGAAAATTTATAAATACTTAATATTATTTTATTAAATTATTTTCAAAAGGTTAAATAAAATATTAAATATTGGTAAAAGATAATTTAAAAAATTAATAAATATCTTTCACACTTAAAAACCTTACTTTTAAAGCTTCTTAAAATTATAAAACCAAACTGACGACCAATATTATACCATCAATATAATACATAACAAGTACATAGAAACATATAAAAATCTTAAATTTAATACATTGTTATAAAAATGTACAATTTTGTTTAATATTTAGTTAGAAGTAAAGTAAATTAATTTCATCATCATTATTATTGTAATTTATTTTTCTAAAATCGATTATAAAGAATTTTACTTTTCTAATCTATATCAAAAGTTACTAAAATTGATTTTAAAGAATTTTACTCGTTCTAATTTATATCAATCTACAATCTCATATACCCATATTTAATTTGTAGTTTAAAATTCAAATTAATTTCTCAATCTGAATGTTCTTTATTGATTCCTGTTAAATCTAGAAAATAATGACATATCAATTTTATTAAAAAATTATACTACAAATACAGTGGTTCAAAGTTCTATGTTATTACTTTTGGTTTTAATAATTTTTTTTTTACCCAATCGCTTTATTTATTGCTTATTTTTAAAGCTTATTTTGTGAGGGTGGGTTAGTCCTCAAACTCTTAGAGTGCCTAATCTGATTAATCGTGCTAGTAGGTAATGTGAGGATTTGAGTTTTATTTATGATCACTACAAAATAGGGTCGACAAATTTTCATATATTAAAAAAATCATTTTACTTTTTTCTGTTCACAGAGAATTTATAACTTGACTTAATATAAAATTTTATGAACGGCATCACCTTTTCTCAAAGTCTTTTTGTCCTTTAAATCAAATTTTTTTAAATATTTACAAATGATCTAAGTACAGCTAAAACTCGTGTTGAATTGAGTTAGATTTTAATAAATTCAATTTAAAACATGTCAAAATTTATTAAACCTAATCCAACTCAATCTAATCTGATTTGAAATTACTCAGATTTGACTCGAGTTTTTTTCATTTAAAATCAAGTATTGTTTTATAATGTAGTGCCATCGGACTGTGTCAAATTGATTTAAAAATTTTCAATTAACCTGCAGTTCTGAACCTAATATTCAATAAATAAGCAAGCAACTACAAACAATTGAACAAATCCGATCCAATATTCTGGAGTCTTTTCCATCTATCATTAAAACACAATCGACATAAAATTTTAAAAGAAACCAATTTATTTATCGCATCCAATCACGTCTGAATACAATGAATAAATAAAAGTAAATATAAAATACCCAATCTCATATGTGCAGAAAGAACCAAGCCTCAATCGAGACCAAACCAAAAAGAATCACCAATGTCCCACTAATAGACAAATTAATAAGAAAAAGGACAATATAACGAGAGGTCCGCATCGGAAACCGTCCCTTCCTTTCTATTGCCGAATCAGAGCGAAGACGGAAAGAAGAAGAGAGGAGCAGACAAGAGCACCGGAAACCGGCAGTGAGTAGCCAGATCCAGTGACCATCGTTGGGGACGGAGCCGGAGCGCTTTCTTGTGCAGATACCGAAGATATGATCGAGACGGCGATCATGATAACGAGAAACGTAGCGTTGGTAAGGCTGAAGTGAGCCATGGCTAGAGGAATGTAGAAGAAATAGGAGGATAGAGATCTGAGTCTTTTCTGCTTGTTTTGGGTTTAGAGACTTGTTAAGAGAGAGTTCTAAGGAATTTGGAGAGAATGGGTTTATTATATAGGGAGCGGTGCTGTCTTTTTAGAATGAGTCCTCAGATAGAGGGCCCACAATTAAATATTAGACAGGCTGGCAAGCGACCGACAGGAGACGTTTCAGGTGTGGACGGGCCAGCTTTTCACGACCACAGGGGTCAAAATATCGGCCGATACTGTGCGTATCGGCCGATATAATTCGGTTTTTCAACCACCGAATTATATCGGCCGATACGTATAGTATCGGCCGTACAAAAAAAAATTCGGCCGATATGTCCGAATTTTTGACCGAATTATCGGTCATCATATCGGCCGAATTTTAAAAAATTCGGTTTTTTGTTTTTTTTTTAAAAAAAAAAAACTTTTTTTTCATAATAAATATCGGCCGAGATGACCGATATATCGGTCCAAATCTCGGCCGAATCTGGGCCGAATCGGCCGTTTTTTCCCCCTAAAAACAGTAAATCTCGGGCCTGGGCCCAACTCAAGTTCGGCGATATTTTTCCGATATATCGGACGATATCTCATGTCCGATATATCGGGCGAGATCTCGGACGAGATCTCACCTGTCAACCAATTTCTCCCCATCACATCTCTGTGTACAGCGGACTGCAGGATTCGGCTGGTCCGGCATGCCTGAATATTTTATTATTTTTTTTAAATCCAAAAAATCGAACCGGTCCAATTTTTTCCTATAAATACCATTCACCTACATCTCAAATTTCACACCTTATTTTCAAAGATAAAATCAGATTTTACTATTTATCTTTCAAAAAAATTGCACTCTTCATTACTTGATTTAAGTAAGTTCTAAACGACCCGGATTTGTTTGAAACCGGACGATCCAGACCGTTCAAAGGTTTCTTCATTTACAGATCTACTGCTCTTGTAAGTTTTGTAATTTATTTCGATTTATCTGTATTTTATTTTAATTTTTTTAGCCAAAAATAACATAAAAGAAGTTAAAAAATGCTTGAAGTTAAATAAGATATGTAGTAATAAAAGCTTTATATAGGTATTATAATTTTTTTTCCATCTTAATGTATCTGTAGTTAGTTTTTGTGTACTTTGTTAGTTACTATTTTTTTTCATTTATTTATTCATTTTTGTTAACTATTTCAACATAAAATAGCATAAATGAAAAAAAAAGTTAGAAAATGATAATACCTATAAAATAATAGATGAACATTTTTCATTTGCTCTTAGTTACTGTTACTAACATGTTAAAATTTACAGCAACATTTTTTACATTCACTTACTCCTTATTTTAATTATTTCATTATTATCTATGGACTATGATATATAAATGTTAGTAAATGGTAAAACCTATAAAATAATACATGAAATTTTTTTATTTGTTGTTATTTAATGTATACTAACTTCTTTTACAGGGATGAAATTTTTTCCTTTTATTTTATTTCTTTTTGTAATTATTTCATTATTATCTATGGACTATGACATATAAATGTTAGAAAATGGTAAAACCTATAAAATAATACATGAAATTTTTTTATTTGCTGTTATTTAATGTATACTAACTTCTTTTACAGGGATGAAATTTTTTCCTTTTATTTTCTTAATTTTTGTAATTATTTCATTATTATCTATGGTCTATGATATATAAATGTTAGAAAATGGTAAAACCTATAAAATAATACATGAAATTTTTTTATTTGCTGTTATATAATGTATACTAACTTCTTTTACAAGGATGCAATTTTTTCCTTTTATTTTATTTCTTTTTGTAATTATTTCATTATTATCTATGGACTATGATATATAAATGTTAGAAAATGGTAAAACCTATAAAATAATACATGAACTTTTTTTATTTGCTGTTATTTAATGTATAATAACTTCTTTTAAAGGGATGCAATTTTTTCCTTTTATTTTATTTCTTTTTGTAATTTTCACCATTTTATTACTATTTATATAATTTCCCACTATCGTAACTTCAAAAATATATTAGAAGATGTAAATGTCCGATATTTTATGAAAAAATTACATATTCAATAAGCTCATAATTTTCTGCATTTGCTGTAATTTTTTTGGAATTTTTTTTTTTTAAAAAAAAAAAAAAAAAAAACGGGGAGGAGAGAGAAAAAGTTCGGCCGATATATCGGCCGAACCGATATATCGGCCGATATGAAAAATCGGCCGGGATAACTGCCCGGCCGATTTTTTTACCCCTGCACGACCAACGCGGATCCTTCCTCCTCCTGTAAGTCTCTTACAAGCAATCTCAGACCTATGGTGTTAAAAACGTGTCAGGTCTAGAGAGAACCACATCATCAGTTGAGACATACGTATCAGTCGGTGATAATATACGATGCATTTTTTTATAAAATCATCATAATTTTATGATACAGACTTCGATTGAATTAATTTTAGAGGTGCTGAAAAAAAGGATTAAGAGAGCTAGACCACAAGAATAGAAATGGAAATATGAATTTTTTTTTTTTAATTGTAGATTATCTAAGAGACAAAATTCAAAAAAATTAATAAAAAACTGAAAATAGTCATTATTTAAAAGAAAGAAAGTAGATTTTATTTTCTATGCTTATGGAATTTTTGAAAAATTTTCACATTTTTTTCTTCAAAATATCTTAAAATTCTTGATTTTGTAACTTTAAAATTATATTTAAATATTTAAATCGCGTTAAATAATAAAAAAAATTTACATATAAATGAAGCTTAGATTTTTCTTGATTTTATGTAATATTTACATAATTTTTTGAAAAAAAAGTGAAAAAACTAAAAATCAAAGGAATAGAAAGCGTAGTTGCCTGACATGGGTCGAGATTCTGTAACAGACCGAACACATGCAAAGGCCATCTTAGGTGTCAAAATCGTAAGACCGAAATCGAAAGACGGAGGTCAAGAATGGCTCCGAACACACAAGAGTCTGGAATAATGCAGAAAGTTTCGAATGGTTCAAGAAGACTCTCCAAGGTGCTAGAGTTATGTGGAGTACTCTAGAGTTTTGTAAAATATTGTAGAGTCTTGTAGAAGAGTCTAGAAGTCGATGGAGAGTTGTAGAATTCTATAGAATGTTGTAGAAGTTCATGGAAGAATGTATAAAAGTATAGGAGTTGTAGAGATGCTAAGAATACTCTAGTGTCTTGGAGTGTGTGTAGATATTTTCGGAGGCCACTATTAGATTGTCGCTACTTGGTACAATCATAGCCACTCATGATCCATGGGACTCTGTGATTAACCGAACACATGCAAATGCCAGCTACGGTGTTAAAATCGTGAGGCCGAACTCGAAAGGTGGAGGTTTTAATGGCGTAGGAGTTTCTAAAATGCTCAAGAATGGCCCAGAACACGCAAGAAGAGTTTGGAATAATATAGAAGGTTGTGGATGGTTCAAGAAGACTCTCCAAGGTTCTAGAGTTATGTGGAATACTCTAGAGTTTTGTAGAGTATTGGAGGGTCTTGTAGAACAGGTTAGAAGTCTATGGAGAGTTGTAGAATTCTATAGAATGTTGTAGAAGTTTTTAGAAAAATTTAGACATGTGTAAGAGTTATAGAGATGCTAGGAATATTCTAATGTCTTTGAATGTGTCTAGATATTTTTGGAGGCCATAATTGGATTGTTGCCACTTGGCACGAACCTGGTCACTCATGGTCCATAGCCTCACCTATATAAGAAAGTGTTTAATACCCTGATCCAGATTAGGCGATATTAGTTTAATAAATCTTCCTTAAATCGATTAATCTCGAAGATTTCAGTTAGAGCTCTGTGAAAAGCCCAGGTATGGCCTAATCTGAGATCGAAATCTCAGTGATCCAGCTCGTCCAGTTGGAGGGGCAAAATGGTAATTTACCGCTTATGGTTATTATTTTATTAATTGTGTTATTATGTGATCATTATTGGATGATATTATTCTCCTTAGTCAAAGATTTCTATTTCTTTTTTTAAAATAATTTTATTTTCAGAAAATAGTATTAAAAACCTTCCGTCAAAACCCCGAAATGGAGAAATAAATATTTTCAAATGGTTTTTGAATGAGATAAATTTTGAAACAAATATAGCATGTTAGACCACTTTAGTATGGTCTAGTTTATTCTTTCAAACTCCAAAAATAAGGACTTTAAATCATTTTTTTTAAACCAAGTTAAAACACGTAAAGAGTGTTAAATTATGATCTTTATTTAAATCTATGGGTTTTGGTGAGTTTTAAATCTCCATATTTTTATGGTGATTAGAGTTTTTAAAACCCAACTTATCTGTCAGGTTGGATTAAAATTTTTGAGCTTTCAAAATCATGTTTTAAGTTGAAAATCAGATTTTATCAAATTGTGGACTTATTTGCAAAATTGGAATTTCGGTAGGGTTGATATGCAACCAACGCCCAAACAGTAAGATTACTGTTCAGGACGTCGGTAGTAGCTGCATGCAGCGGGATGCAGTGGCCCGATGGCCACCATCCACGGGTCAAAAATCCTATATAATGCCCTCTCCTCAGCTAGTTTCAATCCATCAGTCTCCATCTCTCTCTCAACTGTGAAAATCTGCAATCCTTCTCCCTCCCTTGCCACTGTCTTTCCCAGTTTTATCAACCGTAAGCTTAAAAGGAGAAGTTTTCAAAAGTTGGATTTTTCAGTCCAGAAACTTAAGTGAAGGTAACCATTGTATTCCTTTTCAAATTTTAAGTGGTTTAGAATCAAGAAAAACCGATTTGGCCAAGTTTTGGGTGTGTAAAATAGTTTTGAAGTTTAAGGAAAAACTTGATTTTCTGGTACCAGTTTGGTTTTAGTGTTAAAATCGGTTGGCCTAATCTGTGTTAAAGAATGCAACCACTCCCTATGGAAAGAGGACTCACTGAGGAGTCCATCTGACCGGTTGGATGAGAAAACCAAATCCGGGAAACTCACTGTTTCCGGATTAGTATTTCATGTATCACTGCCCGTTACTGTCTGCTGTTGCAGACAATGGAGGAAGATGATTCTCGGACGGTCCGAAGTCAAGCTTCGGACGGTACGAGGGTCACACCCTTCGGACGGTCTGAGAGAAACCCTTCGGACATTCCGAGCTTCATTCCGAAGTCTCGAAGTGTCCGAGGCTAGCCAGTCTAGCCCGGATGTTCCGAACCCTATTCGGAAGGACCAAATTCCACTCGGACGATCCAAGCTTCACTCGGCATGATCCGAGACACACAGACCCACCGAGACCAGTTTTCGGATTTTTCAGTTCGGAAGGACCTTCGGATGATCCGAGACCTGATCTTCGGACGATTCGAAGGCAGATCCAAGGTCCGAAGTCAGTGACTAGTTTAGGCAGTGGTTTAGATGATTTGAAGCCACAGTACCTGGTTCCGAGGCATATTCCGAAGGACCTAGCTTTTTAATGCTAAATCTTGATTGTTAATGATGCATGTGATGTTTATGCCCTTAATAAATTAAAAATGTACTAACCCTCTTCTCTTACTACTATAATGTATATACTATTGTATTCACTTCCAGGCCGACTCTATTTATCGGGCACTGAGTGACTTCACTTCCAGGCCGATGTTATATTTATCGGGCATTGAGTAACCTCGAGCCCTTACTCAACATGTCAAATTTGGTCCTATCCAGAAGACAACCGAGAAGTGACTTGAGTATCTAGACCTAACTCAATAAGTCAATCTGGTCATGCCCAGAAAACAATATGAGTTTTGGACTGAGTACCTTAGTATTACTCTATTGTGGATTATTGTAACTTAAAATGGTTAGAAACTAAGTAGGAGACTCAATTCCATTTACCTTGGAGATTTTGGGAAAACAAGTATGATTTCGAAACACTACTTATATGTATACATGTGAATGCTATGTATGTTCACTTATAATTGATTATGCACTTGTTTGCTTGTTGTAAAGAGACCGCGATACCACACATTTACGGTGAGGGAACTTAACTTTGTAGTAGGTGTAATTAAGTTTTTAGTGAGATGGATCTTGAACAATGAGTGGTTTCAGATTTGATGAACCCACTCATATGCCTAGACATAATGCACTGTTGTAAGAAGTGCTTATGATGATTATGAATGCTAAGATGTTGATCATATGAAATGTGTCATACTACTTCCACATACCCTTGACTATTGAACCAATATTAGCCATGTGTATGAGATGATTTACGTCTACTGGACTATGGGTGTCGACAATTGCTGACTTGAGGAATGTCAGTATCGACCTTCTGAGGGCCGGAGATTTACTTGTAAGGATGAATTTTGACCATATCGGGACTTAATACGATGGTCTCAGCATATTATGTAGGCATTACTTTGGATGACAGCAGTAATGGAAAAAATTATGAGAATGGAAATGATGATGAGATTAATTATACTTGAATTTACTGTTAAGCATGAGATATTATTGCAACATTGATTATTTTACTAACCTGACGTTTACTTAAACTGCACTGTTATATTTCCTTCAATGGGCTAGTTAGCTCACCCCACTCACCTTTCAGGAGAAGAACTCGAGGAGGAGAACTCTCTATTTGAAGCTTAGGGTGGATAAACTGCGACGTTGCCTTGGGATTCCCACTGAGGGAAATTCCCTTATCTTTGCTTTTTGGTTCTTGAAACCATTTGTTTTTGTAAAGTACCGTGTGTAGTACTTAGTTTGCATTACTGTTATGTATTAAACTACCATATATCCGTAGTTACTCTGATGATATTTCAATGATAATTCAGTTTCGGAATTATGTGTTCATGTTATGTGTTAATGATTGTGCTTATGATGGGTAGACTTATGGTATATATTTGAGTTTACATGTTGAGATCATGTGTGACCTTTAGGCCTAACTGTTGATCCGGCGCAGTTAGAATTCTTGTGTTAGTTTAGTCTTTCAAAAAAAAAATCAGTCGCGTTCCGGGCTCACCGTTCGAGTCGAGGCGTGATAAAGTGAGAGTCTCATTTGCAAAGAAAACCCACCCCACACAACTCTCAAGCTAGCCAAGAGTTCTAGCATAGAGAGAGTGTGAGATTAGAGTGCTTGTAGCCTTGAGTGTTGTATTGTACTTTCCTTTGTGTTCAATACAAGTTGAGTTTGTGTTGACAAGTCTTGGTGTTCCATCTCTTTCTCAAGTTTATGTTTGTGTGCTTGGTTTGATCACCTCAAAAAAAAAAAAAAAAACAATAGTGACCAAATTGGGTGTGAGGTTACTCGCTTGACGACGGATTGATGGAGTGAGTATAACGCCCGCCCCTTTTCACTAAAATCAGAGTCTATTTTTTTTTTTTAAATAAAAGTGACAAAGGGCGCTGGACGTCACGACGTGAGTTAAATCCGAGCTTCTAAAGCCCGGCCCTTAACTGGCCAACCCTACGTGTGCGTGGAAACTACGTCGACGAGAACGGTTCACACGTAGAAAGTAAGCTCGAGGGATTATAACTTAATGCGGAATTATAATAGAGTCTATCCTATCAATTTTTAGATAGCAAGGAAGATTGCACTACTTAAATTACTAAAATACCTCAAATCATAATGTCCAAAAGTAAAGTCCAAACCATAGTAGAAATATAAATTATTACAGTTCGACGAGTTAAGTTACTCAAATTACATATCCCAAATAAATTTAAGTAAACTATCTAGCCCGCTTCCCCAAGCTCCTACACTTGGCTCCCGTCGCTTCCTTCGATTCCGACATCCCCTGCGTCATCAGTTAAGGTGGAAGTAAGGCGTTAGACAACGTGCCAAGTAGGACTCCGAGTAGGGCCCACACATGGATTAGTGATAACAAGCACATAGGTAATAATATAATGAAAACAATAAAATGAATGAAATGCCATGGGTGTCTTATGTCATGAGTCACACCCATCATCCATACCATCATTGTGCCATAGAAAAGCCTCATCAAAATATGATCAACACTAGGCATCCCCCTTGATGGTAAAGCCTCATCAAGGTATCCCCATGTTTGCTTCTCGGTCGCCCCGACGGAGCATGGACTCCGGTTATATCTCATAGTACCCCTCTTGATGGATGAAACACATCAAGATATCCCCATGTTTGTTTCTCGGTCGCCCCGACGGAGCATGGACTCCGCTTCCATTATTTTCCCGCCCATGCCATGCATGAGATGTAAATGTAATATGCTATGTAATATATAATTCATAGCCTTAAAACCCATCTTAAAACAATCACATGATTACCAAAATAAATCAAGGAAAACAATCGTACAACACATAATCCATAGCTTACAATAAGGTAGGAATCCTATCGAATACCAACTAGCGTCCCTTTACGTTTCCGTTCACGAATCCGGTCACCCAAAAGCGCACTACTTGCGATGTCCGATATTTTATTATATATTAATAATCAACCCATATTTATCCATGATTAAGTCCCTAACATATGCCTTAGTGGGGTTCGGCCGTACACTATGGCCGAACCCTACTAATTAGGTTTGTGGGTCCCATCTTAATCCATTGATTATCTTAATTTTGTGAGTTTAAAAAAACCAGCACCCTAGGCTTCATTTAATCCATACTTAAGGTCATCATCAAACACACTTAAGTCCATGATCATCCTCCATGGGGTTCTGCCATACACCATGGCCGAACCCATGGTTCTTCATTTTGGCCATTATTTACGATTTTGCCACTACTCATTTCCATGCATAATTAAGTCCATAACTGATCCACAAAATTAGATCCATTAATGATCCATCAATCATGACATGAACACATTAAAAATCAGCCATTTAATTAACCTAATCCTTATTCATTTAAACACATACGTAACCCCATACTTAACCCATCAAATGGCTCATAAAATGGGTCATGGGTTCGGCCATACACCATGGCCGAACCCATGATGTTAATCTCCTTACTTCTCTTGGATCATTTACCACATTTTTGATCCACAACTTAGATCCCTCAATGACTTACCAATCATGTCATAGAATCATTAAAATCAGCCCCTTTAATTTAACCTAATCTCCATTTTTCCTTAGGTCTTTTGTTACATTTTAGATCCACCACAAGTCCCTCCATGAGGGGATTCCATCATACATTTAAATTACCCCTTTGATCAACATTAGGTTCATTTTTTTGAGTCCATCAAAACTACCAACATTCCCCATCATTTGTCCATATTTTACACCCATAATCATTACAAATACATCACCATAGGGTTCGGCCATATACATGGCCGAACCCATGGTTTATGATTCATCTTCATCCATGCTTTTTGAGGCCATAAAAATCATTTACATCTCCCATGATTTTCCTCATTTAAAACCTCTTTAAAAATCACTAATATTCATTCATTTAAAACCTTAAAATCATTAACCACCCTCCATGGCTTCCATTCTTTAAAACCCTATTAAATCACTTAATCACCTACCATGGGGTTCGGCCATACTACATGGCCGAACCCTATAGCCCATGATTCCTTCAAAATCCATACTTCCATGCTTAAATAAATCTTAATACATAATGTCCTTAATGTCCATTTATTTTTTCTTAACCCATCTCACCCATTAGGGTTTGTCCATTTCTCACTTCATCTTTGGATGGATTTTAAATCCATGGCCCATGATATTTTGGCCACCATTCAATCTAAGAAAAATGGATTCCATGATCTCTTTTTAACCCTCACAAAAATGTAAATTCTTGTTTAAGAGTTACTTACCACTCTGGCGGCTCCTCCGCCTTCTTTTCCTCCCTTTGGATTCCTTAGCCTTTCTCCTTTCTTCTTCTCCTTGATCTTAGGCCAAGATGTGCTTGATCAAAATGAGATCACCAATGTTTGGGTCGGCCAATGATGGAGTGGGTTTTAGAGAGGGAGAGGAGGAGAGGATGGGAAAAACTATCCCAAGGTTTGGTCTTGAGGTGGTTGGCCTATGCTTGAGTTTTTTCTTCCTTTCTTCTAAGTTTTTCTTCTTCTTTCTCCTTGTGAGAGTGAGGGACGGTTTTGGAGAGAGTGAGATGAGAATGGGATGAGATGAAAACCCATCTCATTTGGTTGCTTAAGTTACACTCCATCATCATTTCCTCCACCAACCAAGGATTGCCTCACATGCCTTAGTGGTGGTGGTTGAGATAAAACCACCACCCTTAGCCAATGGTTTTATTTGTGTTTCCTTAAGTGGTTTGGGTGGTTTCAATGAGATGAAACCACCCATTGACTTATCCCTTTGACTCCTGATGAACACCGTAAAATTACAATTTTACCCTTTAATATTAGATTAATTAGTCCTTATTTTATAAATATTAGATATGTTTAGGGTTGTTTTTAGTTTTATAGTTTATTTTGAGAAATATAAAAAAAAAAAAAAAAAAATGATAAAGGTCAAAAATACGGTCGACGTCACCTTCAAAATGGTCAAGTCAAGTTGATCGGGTAATTAATGTTTAAATTTTATTTTGAGTGAACGTCGAGTCTGATTTTCCAATCTTTCTTGTTTACTGTCGATCGGGTGTCCGATGCCGCCTAAAGAAAGCGTGAAGGAACTGTTTCTATTTCTTTTATTTTTCCATTTCTTTTCTATTTTTTTTCTCTCTCTCTCGTCGCAGGACTCGTGAAAAAAACAAAGTGCAGCCAGCTGAACGGCAGCCAGCGATACATGGCAGCCAGCTGAAAACAGCCAGTTGAGAGCGGCGATAAGAGGAGACACCACACAGCAGTTGAAGGAGAACAGAGCTGGCAGTCTGAGCAGAGATTGAAGCAACAAGGCAGCCAGCTGTGAGCAGGGGCAGTGACCGACGGCTACCAGCATAGCAGCGGCCGGCCGTGACCAGATCTGTTCCACCCGAGTTGCTGCCAACATGAACAACAGGCAGCTGAAGGCATGAACAGAGTAGAGGAAAGGAAGAAGTACAGCAGCAGTCCGAGCTGAGGGGCAGTGACTGAGCCGAAGAAGAGAAGAAGGGCAGCAGGAAAAGAGAAGCTGAAAGCAGGCAGCGACAATTAGCACGGCAGCCAGCTGAAGGCAGCCGACTGATGCAGAGTCCAAACAGTTGAGAACGGCAGCCATCTGAGATGAACAAAACGGCAGCTGAGCGGAAAAACAGAGAGGGTTTCGGCCTTAGGACTCTACTGAGTTTTTTGAAGATAGATAGATAATAAGGAAGCTGAGAATTTGAAAAGAAGAAGATGAGATTTAGATGAGAGAGCTGCCATGTAGCTGGATGACAACAGAGAAGATCAGATGGAAGATAAGGCAGCTGAGCCGGATAACAGCTGGGTTTCAAAAGAAAGCTGTTTGGAATGAGAAGAAGGGATAAGGTGATAAGAAGGAGGAGAGATAAGAGAGGATATCAGCTGCTTTCAAATTTGAAGAAACAAAGATAGAGAAGAGATAAGATAGAGCTGCCGAGTAAGCCATCCAGAGAGAAGTCTGAGAAGGAGGGCTAACCTGAAAGCAGAAAAAAATGGAGAGATAAGTGTTTGAAGAAAAGATAAGATAGAAACAGAAAAGAGGTTGAGTTAGCCGATGAAGACAAAAGAAAAGAGATAAAAGATAAGACTCTCAGTTATTGCTGACTGACTTATCCCGGCTGAATTTTAACTTCTGAATTTGAAATTGAATGGGTCTCTCATCCGAGCAAATTTGAAGGGTCCCTTATCTTATCCCTTCTCTCCTATAAATTCAAGGCTTCGGGTCCGTTGAAGGTTGAACCGGGTAAGACATTGAAGGCTGAAGTTGGACGACGACGAAAGACAGGAGAAAAATAAATAATTTCTTGTAAGTTATTTTATTTTTATTTTTTTATTTAAAATCCAAAAGAATTGTAATTCATTTCTGAATTTTTAAATAAAATTCATGGCGGTTTGTTTAGATGTATGCTATTCCCAATTGTTAAATATTAAATAATGATGGTTTTCAATTTAATTTTAATTCTTTTTAAGAACTTCATGAAACAAATTAATTTGAGGATTTTTCAATGAAAAGTGGAACCCTTTTTAGGATCAGTGGGACTTGCCGTCTCTCCAGTCTAAGGTTCTTATCAAGAACGGTTATTTTAGAATTGGGGAAACACAAGTTTAAAACCCGCTCAAGCCTAAGGCTTGATTTGAAAAATTCCGATTTAATGATTATTTTAATTAGAATTTTATTAAATAGGAAACTTGAATTATATTTAATAATTCCAGAATATTTCATAGTCTAGGCCATGTTTTTGTTTTTAAATCGGATAACATGGCACGTCGATGTTTGACCGGATTCCATTGTAGATTATGTAAAAAATTTATTTTTGATTTATTTTTCTTTTTCTCAAAAATTTATCAAAACTATTCATTGTTTTAAATTAAGATTATAACTAAATGTTTTAGAAAATTATTTCCTTAAATCACATCATTTTTAAATAGTGTGATTTTTTTATTTCGTACATATATTTTGTAGATTTCCCTTGGGTAGGACTTCACACTCATGCTCTATACTATAAATCGGTTTGTACGCTTGCGAGTAATTTAAAATTCACATCAAGTTTTTGGCGCCGTTGCCGGGGAAATCTCGAAATAAAATTGTGTGCTATTAGATTTTGTGATTTTTGAAAATAAATCTAATACTGCAGATATCTCTTAATTTAGAATTTCATCTAACTTAGGAATGTTTTTTAATTAAATAAAAAAAATAAAAAATTTAGAAATAAAATTTGACTTGATTTAATATTTTTTTTTATTCCATTAGTTATAACTTTAGGACAAGTGCACTTAGATTAGTATTATGCATTTTATTTATTTTATATTATTATTATTGTTATTATTATTTTTATTTGAGTCAGAATCTTCACCAAAGCTTTTATTGTCTGTTTCGCAGGAATTTTATTTACGCTGCGCTTAAAAATCGATGGAGATATGCACAAAAGGCTAAATCTTCCGCAAAGCTTAAAAATGCGCGCTTAAACAAAAAAAAAATGCTGAAAATACGCATAAAAGGCTAAGGTGAGTTTTTAATTTTTTTTTTATATATATATCTCATGCATTCATATAGATTTATTTAGGGTATTCTTTATTAGTGTTTGCATTTAATCTGTCCATTCATTTAGGTTGTTAGTATTCATGCATTAGTTTAGATTGTTTTATTAATGTTTGTATATTGATTTGAATGTTGTATGGTAATTTAGGATTGCATTTTCACAATACTTAGAAAAATAAGATTAGTAAAATTGGTTCATGCATTTCCCTAATAAAATCAATTAATGAACCATTAGGGTAGATTTTAGGGTTTTACACTCAATAGGAACCTTTTTAATCTAAATTAATTTTTGTAACCGGTGAATATTTTATCTTCAATCATGGTGTTTAGGATTAGTTCTGTCACCAAGGTGTAAAGAGCCTAAGGATAAGTGGAATTGCAGATGCCGTGTGCTCCTCCACTTACCTGGGAACTTACCTGGCCATGATTGTGGTTAAGCTCTCACTGGAGACTTAGATTATTTGGAGAGAAAAGTAGGAGCAGTCTAGAAACAATCCTTAGGGTCCCAATAAAAAATTTTGATTGCATTATTGCAATTCAAATTTAGATTTAGGCATTCTTTTTGTGTGAATTTGGATGAACATGAATGAGCTTGATTGTGTATGAAATATTGGTATCGTGATTCACACAACCGTTTAGTTCGAGTCAAGTCTTTTGTCGATTTACCGATCGTTGTGTCCGGAGCTCAGTCTAGCTCAGTTATAGACAGTCCAATTCCATCACCATCACCCAAAATGGCCGAAGAAAGAATCGAAGAGAGAACCCTCCAAGATTATTTTTCAGCAGTCACTCCCAATACATCATCAAACATAGTTGTCCCACCAACTAATGTAGCCTTTGAACTCAAATCAGGCCTATTACATCTTCTACCCACTTTCCATGGATTTGATCATGAGGATCCTTACCTACACATCAAAGAATTTTTAGAAATCTGCGCCACCATTAGACTTCAAGGCATCTCTGATGAATCCATCAAACTTCGATTATTTCCTTTTTCTCTTAAAGAAAAAGCGAAATCTTGGCTAAATTCTCTACCTCCAAATTCCATCACAACTTGGGATCTATTAGCCAACAAATTTTTTAATAAATTTTTCCCTGTATCTAAAACTAACGCCCTCAAGAAAGAAATTTCAAATTTTAATCAGAAAGAGGGTGAACAATTCTATGAATCATGGGAAAGATTCAAAGATACGTTGAATAAATGTCCCCACCACGGATTTGAAACGGGAAGACTCGTGCAATTCTTTTATGATGGTTTAACCATCTCAAACCGCACAATGGTCGAGCCTATGAAGGGTGGGGAGTTTTTGATGCTAACTGCAACCAATGGATGGAATTTCTTAGAAACCTTGGCAGAAAGTTCTCAGCGATGGGACTTCTCCAAAAGAGATAATTCAGCCCAAACCTCAAAAAGAGGAGGTTTATACGAAGTTAGTACCGACTTTGATGTTAAGCTTTCAATCGCAAACTTAACGAAGAAAATCGATACGTTAGCGATGACCCAGGCGATGAAACCAACATTAGGAATGAATGCAGAGGTTTGCGCGATGTGTTCTAACTTAGGACATACTGTCCAAAACTGTCCTTCCTTTGGACCTAACACTGAGTACTCAACCGAACAGGCCAATGCACTCAATAATTTTGGAGGACAGCAGGGAACCCCTTTCTCTGCCACATATAATCCTAACTGGCGGAATCATCCCAATTTTTCTTGGCGCCAGAACCAACCTCCTGTAGGTCAAGGACCCCCTCAATATCAAAGTCCACCATATCAAAATCCACCATACCAACCACCTCAGAACCAACCATTCCACCCATCTCAAAATCATCCAACCCAATCAAATCAGTCTTATCAACTCAATCCAGCCCAGTCAAGTCAATCTTATCAATCTGGTCCATCTCAACAACGTAAACCCTCTCTCGAGGATACGTTGCAACAGTTCATGCAGTCTACCCAACAGGCTATGCACAAGCTGGAGACACAGCTTGGGCAATTAGCCACCGTAATAGGAGATGGGGAGAAAGGTAGATTTCCCAGTCAGCCTATCCCAAACCCCAAGGGCCAAAATGAAGTTTCATCGTCCAATCCAGAAGACGTACCAAGACTGATTTAAGAACCCTTACCCATTCACTCACCTACCCATCTTCATCATTTCCATTACCCTAACCCACATATCCACCTGTCTATGTCTGAGTCAGTCTGCATCTTCAGTGTCTAATTTAGGTTTTCATTGAGTCAGTATAGGATTTTTATTTGGTCCATTTTGCACCTCATGCATTCCTAGGTATGTCCAAACCCGATTGTTCGTTTTCTAAAAAGAAAATTTTTTTCTTTTTCACCTGGCCAGTGTCAATTAGAGAACATTGAGGACAATGTTCAATTTAAGTTTGGGGGTACTGAGGTCATTTAAAAAAAAAAAAAATTTTAATTTTGAAAAAAAAAAAAAAAATTTAAAAAAAATTTTAAAAATCATCATCTGTTTTGTCTTTGTGACCAGCAGACGTTAAAGAACTGGATAGGAGTCATGCACGTAGACGGTCGAGTTTTTGTCTTCACTTTGTGTCTATCTAGAACACAAGTTCCCCCAGACTTGTGTAGGAAAATCGTTTCCTTAGCTATGAGGGTGAAGAAGCTGGAATCCCAAGAGGAGCAACCCAGACCTCTTTGTGGTCGAAGCACTCTGGCTGCAAAGAGGAAAGCTAAGAGGCTAGGAATTTGTCACAAATGTGGACGTGTGAATTGTAATGGAAAAATATCTGAACAAGGAGTTCGTTGTGTGATAGCAGCAAAATATAGACCTATTAATGAAAATAGACAAATTTATTTGGACCTAGTCAAAGGTAGAGTAAGTTCGGAAAGACTGAGACTCCTTGGTGTCCAAAGAACTGTTGATTTTCATTTAGGGGATTATAAACGTCTTGACAATCTGACGTTAAACGAGTCAAAATTTTCTTAGGCAGAGAGAGACAAACTTAATTTTTTAAGGGTAGAGTAGGCAAAAGCTGAGACACCTTGGTTCTTAACAAGAATGTCAATTGAGGTCTAAGAAAATCATGCGTCCTGACAGTCTGACGTAAAAAGAGTCATAGAATAATTTTTTAGCATTAATACGTAAATAAAAATCTTTATATTATACTTTTCCGGAAAGACTTTTATAGGATTTATGCTCGGAAGTCCATGTACACAATCATATTAATGTTAGTCTGAAAAAGAAAAATTTTCATGAGTCGAGTAATCACCAGAGGAATACTAGTGGAGACTTAAACCCAGTGAGTTTTAGAGCCATTCTGTCCTTCTGAGGGTTATAAGTAAACTCTTATTTCTTTGATAAGCGCATCGAGTCGTTGAGTGATCTCCTTATCATTGTTTTGGTCATATTACTAAGAACGCCATTAAAATTGAGTTATTACACCTGAAATTTTTCTGAATTTATTCAAAACAAAGAAATCATCTTATGAAGCTTAGGATAGGATATAGGCCATTTTTGGACCGTTTGAGCCTTCAAGCCCACCTATTTTGGTCTTCCATCTTGATAGTTCCCTATTTGAGCCTAATATAGCCTCTTTTACTTACTAGCCAGATCTTCCATACCTAACTCCGGATATGGAGTTTGAGCCAAAATTTTATATCCATTACCTATTATCATATGAGAAAAGGTTAGGGAAGATTTTGGGATAAAATTCATTGAAAAATGAAAATAAAAGAGAAAACAAGATGAGAACATCCACATATCAAAGAAGGATGTTTCTTAAAAAAAAAAAAAAATTGCTGAAAAAAAAAAACATCCATACGACAAAATGGGATGTTAGTAAAAAAAAAAAAAAAAGTGAAAAAATATTAGAGGAAAAATATCCCTCTCATATTATGAAGACCTCTAACCTTTTCTTATGAAAATGTTAATTTTTAGAGTCTTTTATCCCTTCTTTGATATGACCCAGTCCTAAGCCTCGTTTCGTCCTATTAGAAAGTCCTATTGATCCTAAGTCTAAATAAGATATTTCATGTAGAGAATAGAGGAGGAAAAAATAAGGGTGTTTGACTCAACGTTCTTAGGAAAGTGGCATCTAATCATGAGATCAATTATTTTCTTCATTTATGCCGTCTTTGTTTAAAACATATGTGAGAATTTTGATTTGAAAACATAAACTCCGCTCACATATACCTTGAGAGAAAATAAACCCACCTTTGAGCGTTAGTCTTTCTGAGAGATATATCTGGTGAGGATTGAAGTCAAAACGTATTTTCCAATGGTGGTTATAAAACTTGTGTCAATTTAGAAAAAGAAGACTGTCTTAATAATGGCTATCACACACAACACTCCGAGTATAAGTCTTGTAAAATAAATTTTAGAGTTGTATGATGTTTAGATTTTTTTGCTGAAAAATAAATAAATTAAAAAAAAAAGAAAAAAAAAAATGATGATGTTTGTGGGTATCATCACTGAAAACCTTCACGAGACTATAACTCGTCCACTAGGGGTAACCTAGGGGTTTAAAGGCTTGTTGCATACGCTAAATGCAATCGAGAGAGAGCCAGCGAAAGTGGTGTCATTTAGGATTTTTAATTTTCCATTTTTAGTTTTTAGTTTCTAGTTTTGCTCGAGGACTAGCAAAATCGAAGTTTGGGGGTATTTGATGAACACCGTAAAATTACAATTTTACCCTTTAATATTAGATTAATTAGTCCTTATTTTATAAATATTAGATATGTTTAGGGTTGTTTTTAGGTTTATAGTTTATTTTGAAAAATATAAAAAAAAAAAAGAAATGAAAATAAAAATAAAAATGATAAAAATTGGTTAAGTCAAAAATTCGGTCGACGTTACCTTCAAAAGGGTCAGGTCAAGTTGGTTAAACTAGTGGGATTTTCAGAACCAACCTTCTACACTCAGATTAATATTTAAATTTTGAGTGAAAGTCGAGTCTCATTTATTGTCGATCGGGGTGTCCAACGCCTAAGGTCTGAAAGAACTATTTCGATTTCTTTTCTTTTCTTTTTCCATTTCTTTTCTACTTTTTTTTCTTTATCCCTATCTAGCACTCTTTTGAATTTCAAAAATTAGTCACTTGGCAGCTCCAAATCTTATCTCTGTTGGACGATATGCACAACCCATCTCCTTCTTATCCTTATCTTCTTCTCATTCAAAAGGGCAGCTGCTATCTTCTCTTATCCTTCCTTATCAGATTCCAAGCTACACGGCAGTACTCCAATTTTGAACCCCAGCTGAGGATCGGCTGCTTCTTATCCTCATCTTTCTTATTTCTATCTTCTCGGCAAATCTGCACAACCCTTCTCCTTCTTATCCTTATCTTTTTCTCATTCCAAGCTGCACAGCAGTGCTCCAATTTTGAACCCCAGCTGATCTTTCTTATCTCTATCTTCTTTCTGAAACCTAGTTGAGGATCAGCTGCTCCTCACCTTTTACTGCTCTTTGATGCTGCTACCTGTTTGAACTCCGCCCAGACTGCTGGCTACTGTGTGTGAACAACAGACTGATTCTGCTTTCGGCCCTGAGATCACAGCCGCTGTTGTTGCTCGGCTGCTGTTCTGCTGTGTGCGTAGCCATGTATGGCTGTCCAGACTGCTCTGCCTCTGCTCCAGCTGCTTTATTTTCCATCTGTTATGTTCTCAGCTGGCTGCCCGTGTGCTCTTCATGGCTACCGTTTAACTCTGCTCGGACTGGCTGCCACTGCCTGCTGTGCACTCTGTTTCTCCTCTCAGCTGCCTCCTGCTTCGAACATCTCTGGCTGCTGTTCTTCGTGGCTGCTGCTCGGGCGCTGCTCTGCTGTGTGGCTGCCACTGTCTTCCCCTGCCTTAGCCACTGCTTCAGCTGCTTCATCTCCCATCGCTGGTTACCGCTGCTCAAACTGGCTGCTATTTGCTTCTGCTGCCTGCTATTCTTTCTCTTCTCCTCGGGTGATGGCTGCTGTTTGCCGTTTGCTGCTTTCGTCCCAGCTGGCTGCGATGGAACCTTGTTGCAGCTCTGCTTCAGCCGGCTGCTTTGCTCGGACTGCCATCTCTTGCCTCTGCTGTGCTCGGACTGCCATTTGACTCACCTAAGTAATTAATTAATTGGATCCTCAACTTAGGTTAATTAATTCCTATTTAATCTAATTCCCTTTCCTTAAATTCCCTCCATGTATCCACCCATGGTTGACTAAGTCAACCATGGTGGCCAGCCCCACTAACTCGTAGCCTACCTGCCACCTCACTTGGTGAGGTGGAGGTGGGCCCCATTCGGCCATGTCACCTAGGCTTAATCAAAATTAACTTAGGTGATTCACATTAATTAAATCACATTAATTCACTTTGATCCTCTTTAATTCCCTTTGACTTATCCATGGTTGACCAAGTCAACCATGATGGTCGGCCCCACGTATGCCTTGGTCCACACGCCATCTCACTTAATGAGGTGGAGGTGGGCTCCACTTGGTTATGCCATCTTGATCATTTCATCACTAACTTAGGTGGTTTAATTCCAATTCAATCCATTCCAACCAATTGGGTCACCATTGGGCCCATGGCCCAATTAAATTTATTTCCTACCCATTTACCTTAGAGCTTATCATCTTGACCCATTGGGTCCCAAATGGGTATTTGACCCAATTTGACCATTCTTGACCCAATTAATCATTATTGACCAATTAAATGAATTTCATCCAACCCATGGTCCATTGGACCATACTTGGGCCTTTGCCTCAAATTTTGATCCACTTAACATCTATTCAATCAAAATTCCCAATTTCCATTATTAAAATAAATAATAGCCACATATATATTGATTTAACAATTCCGGGCTATTACAGTGAGTGCCCCACGGGCTGAATCAAAGAAGGATTCTCTAACTCTGTCACATACAGCTAAAGGCCACTACACATCATATCGGCGTAACAGCCGTAACACCGATACATTGCAGCGAACCAACATTTTAACCCTAGGTCCAAACCAAAGTCTAAAAGTCCAAATTAGTTCAGGCGAATTATGTTAGGGTGACATTACTATTGCATTTTGATTTTTTCTTTCTATGTATGATTTTTTTATAAATTTTTTATTCTGCCATGTGTCCTCTATGACTCCTCTTCCTTCTCTTCCATTTTTAATAATTTTTTAGATCTAAATCATATTAACATGAAACTTCAAAGAATTTCAACACTTTGATTTTGTGCAAATGCAACAGTTCTTTTGATAAAATTGGGCTAAAACATGTACCCATTTTATTAAAACTTTATATTTTCCAATCTAATTTCATTGTCTCTAAAGGTGAAACCAAAAACACTGTCTAGATAAATTGAAATGGTCAATATATCACCAGATTATGATCTATAATAAGACTACAATATTTTTTAAGATAATGATAGGAACATTTGTATTTTTTTTTTAGATAATGGGTATCCTTGAGGTATTGACTCAACGAGACTAATTCCACAGATCCCGCATCGCCATTGCTCACACAACCAGCCCGGATAAATCAGATTGTAGCACTAGGATTTACTAAGGCTCATCATGCATGGACCAATGCATATCCAAATTTAGGGTCTTGCCCTATTAATCAATGATTGATTACTCTCAACCTATGTCACGCCCTGACTAAACCGATGGGTCCGGAACGCGACTGATTTTTTTTTTTTGAAGATAAACAGAACCACAAGCATTCTTACTGGGCCGGATCAACAGTTGGGCCCAGAAGTCACACATGACCCCGTCATGTGGACTCAAACATGTACCATATGCTTGCCCCATAAAAATAGACATAAAAACATCATAACATACTCAAATCAAATCCAACGTTGATTAATACAAAGCATAAGAAACTTAATCATTAATTCATCATTCAAAACATTGTCTAAAAAGGCAACATAGCCTATTACATCAAATGGACATTAAGTACCACATCCGGTACAAAAAAAAGACAATGGTTCCAAGAACCAACAGGGAAAGATCAGGGCATTCCTCTCCGGGGGAATCCCAAAACACTACTTTAGCTTAATCGCCCTAAGCCTGAAAGAGAGGGTCCTCCTCTTCGAGTTCATCGCCTGAAAGGTGAGTGGTGTGAGCTAACTAGCCCAGTGAAGGATAATTAACAATGCAAATTAAGTAAATATAAAACAGGTTAGCAACAGTTCAATATCACATGCTTGATAGAAAAATAAGCATAATCTCAAGTAATATATCAACATCATTAAACCACTGCCATTATCCACCGTAACGTCTGCCGACTACACTGAGACCAGTATTAAGTCCCGACACGGTCAAAATACATCCTTGCAAGTACATCTCCGGCTTTTAAACGTAGCCGATACCGACACCCTCAAGTCAGCAACTGACGACAGCATGGTCCGCCCATGGTCCAGTAGACATAAACCATCTCTCATATGGCCGATATTGGTTCAATAGCCCAGGTACGTGGAAGCAGTCTTATATACACATACGGTCAACACCGTAATATCAAATCATCACAGCACTCTTACCATAGTGCATCATGTATAGGCACATGAGTGGGTTCATCAAAACCGAAACCACTCATTGCTCAATATAACACACCTGTTTACAAAATCTGCAGAGTTAAGTTCCCTCACCGTGATCGTGTGGTTTCGCGGTCTCTGTCAAACAACATATAAGTGCACAATCAATATACATATCAGATACGTACATATACGTAGTATTTGGAAATCACACGTTTTCCCACAAAATATCAAGGGTTCACGGAAATGAGTCTCCTACTTGCTTTCTAGCCTTTTTAAATCATCCACAAAATAATAATATAATAATAAAAGGGGCTCAGTCCAAACTCATATTGTCTTTTGGGCATTGACCAGATTGACTTATTGAGTGAGGTCTAGATCCTCGGGTCACTTCTTGGTTGTCTTCTGGATAGGACCAGAGCTGACATTTTGAGTAGGCCTCGAGGTCACCCAGTGCCCGACTATAGTGCCGGCCTGAAAGTGAATCACTCAGTTCCCGACTAATGTCGGACTGAAAGCGGATACAATAATATTTACACTATAAATAATAAGAGAAGAGGGTTAGTACAATTTTAATTAACAAAAAGGGGTACTAAACATCACATTGCAGAATCTAACAAAATAATATTTTTTTTTTAAATAAAATAATAATATTTTTTTTTTCTTCTTCTTCTTCCCCGTTCACTGTCTGCAACAGACAGTGAACGGCGGCCGTGAACAGTAAAATCGAAAATGGCAAAAGGGCTATTTTCTGGACTCGATTTTTACATCTGACCGGTCCGATGGATTCCTCCGGGAGTCCTCTTTCCATAGGGAGAGGTTTGGAGCTTTGAAACTCAGTGAGCCATCCGATCTTAACACCGGAAGCTCACTGATACGAGGAACCCTAAAATTTTCCCTAAATTTTGAAATCGTTTTTCTCAGTGAAAACAAAGCCAAATTCAAAAATTTTTGATATAGTTTACTGCAAATTTTTCTGCTGTTTGCAAATCAGCCCTCCAATATTTCCATTTTTGCAAAAAGCCCCTAGTTTTAATAAAAACCTGATTTTTAACTAAAACATGTTTTTAAAAGCTCAAAAATTTTGATCCAACCTTAAAGATAGGTTGGGTTTTGAATATCTTAGTTACCATAAAAATTTCAGATTTTATCTCATAATAAAAATCATTTATTTAAATAAAAACCATAAATTTACACTATTTACTTAAATAAAGAATTGTTAAAATAAACAATTTAGAAACATCATTTTGAGATGAAATGAAATATCTAGACCATTCTTAAAATGGTCTACCATAAAATACAAATTTCAAATTTTATTTCATTTTCAAAACCCTTTAAAATAATTAATACTCCCTTTCGGGGTTTTGACGGCGATATTTAAATATCATTTTCTGAAAATAATTTTATTTTAAAATCAGAAATGTAAATCCTTTATTAAGGAAAACATTATTCACCAATAATATTCACAAAATCACACAATTTATAAAAATATACACAACAAGTGGTAAATTACCAAAATGCCCCTCTAGCTCGACGAGCTGAATCACTGAGTTTTCGCGCTCAGATCGGGCCAAACCTGGGCTTTGCTCGAAGCCCTAACCAAAATCTCTGAGATTAACCGGTTAAACAAGATTAACGAACTAAAACTCGCCTAATCTGGGGGCAGGGTATTACATCCTACCCCCTTAAAAGAAAATTTCGTCTCGAAATTTAGAACAAACTCTATCTTTTTGACCTGTGAACAAGCTAGGGTACAGCTTCTGTATCGTCGATTCTGATTCCCACGTCTCATGTTGCACGTCGCGATGTTGCCACAGCACTCGCACTAGAGGTATAGACTTCCTCCTGAGCTCTTGAATCCGATGTTCTAGAATCTTGACTGGTGCCTCCTCAAACGTTAAGTCCTCTGACACTTCAATCTCTTCAAAACTGATCACATGCGACGGGTCAGGCTCGTACTTCCTTAGCATAGACACGTGGAATGTACTATGCACTCTCTCCAAAGCCTGAGGAAGATCCAACTGATAGGCCACTTCATCTATCCTCTTCAAGATCTCAAAGGTTTTCCCTTGCGCTCGAACCGCTGCACTCCATGACGTGGTGCTACACGTAAGAAAACTCGGTTACCAACTGCAAACTCCAAAGGTCGTCGCCTTTTGTCAGCATAACTCTTTTGTCTGCTCTGGGCTGTCTTGAGACGCTGTCTGATCACTTCAACTTGCTCTGACGCCTCACGCACTAGATCAGGTCCTAGCAGCGCTTTGTCTCCTACCTCTGTCCAACAAAGAGGTGACCTGCAAGGTCTACCATACAGAGCCTCGTAGGGTGCCATCTGCACACTAGAGTGATAACTGTTGTTGTAAACGAACTCGATCAAAGGCAAGTGATCTTCCCAACTTCCCCGCATATCCATCACACAAGCCCTTAGCATATCCTCTAAAGTTTGAATGGGTCTCTCTGACTGACCATCCGTCTGAGGGTGAAAAGCAGTGCTGAAGCACAGCTTAGTCCCCAATTCTTCTTGCAATCCTTGCCAAAACCTTGACACGAACTTCGGGTCTCTATCAGATACAATGGATACAGGTACTCCATGCAATCTGACTATCTCCTTCAAATACAATCTGCTTAGAGTAGCCAAAGAATCCGTCTTCTTGATCTGTAGAAAGTGAGCTGACTTCGTCAATCGATCGACTATTACCCAAATAGCGTCGTTCTTCTTAGGAGACTTAGGAAAACCAGTTACAAAATCCATCGTGATATGCTCCCACTTCCATTCAGCTACTTCCAAAGGTTGCATCTTTCCGCCAGATCGTTGATGTTCCGCCTTCACTTGTTAACAAGTTAGGCACTTGGACACAAAATCTGCTACCTCGCGCTTCATACCTTTCCACCAGAAAAGTCGCCGCAAGTCACGATACATCTTCGTACCACCAGGATGCACCGCAAAGCGAGATCGATGAAAGTGATCAAGCACCTTTCTCCTGCACTCGTCCGACTTTGGCACAAACAGTCTGTCTTTGAAAGTCAGACTTCCGTCCGCCTTGATCTTCCAGTCCTCTAGAGTCGCTCCTCCTGAAAGTTGAGTTGCCAAGTCCTTCGCTTCTGGGTCGCTCTGTTGTCCTTCCAACACCAATCCACCTACCTCGGGTTGCAGAACCAAACTATGGATTCTTGCTGACCCGCTTCCTTCGATCAGCTCCAGATCGTACTCGGACAGAACTTCGAGCATCTTCCACTGCAAGGATACCATCCTCGCCACGTCGCTGTGAGACTTCCTGCTCAAGGCATCGGCCACCACGTTGGCTTTCCCCGGGTGATAGGAGAGACTGAAGTCATAATCTCCGAAGTACTCCATCCACCTACGCTGCCTCATATTCAAGTCTTTCTGAGTGAAGATATACTTGAGACTATGGTGATCAGAAAACACATTGAACTTTTCACCATATAAGTAATGTCTCCACAATTTCAACGAGAATACCACGGCTGCCAACTCCAAATCATGAGTCGGGTAGTTCTGCTCATGTCCCTTCAATTGCCTGGAACCATAAGCTACTACCTTCCCCTCTTGCATCAGTACACAACCCAAACCAAACTTGGACGCGTCGCAATAAACATCATAACCTCGTCCTTGCTCGGGTATCACCAACACTGGAGACGTCGTCAACTTCTCCTTTAGCTCCTGGAATGCTTTCTCAGAAGCTTCGCTCCATTCGAACTTGACGTTCTTCCTCGTCAGCCGAGTCATCGGTACCGCGATGTGAGAGAAGTGCGGGATAAACTTTCGGTAATATCTTGTTAATCCCAGAAAGCTCCGGATCTCGAACACGCTCTTAGGACTCTCCCGAGTCTTCACGATCTCTACCTTTGCTGGATCTACAGAGATTCCTCCTGGAGACACCACATGTCCCAGAAATTGCACTTGAGTCAACCAAAACTCACACTTGCTCAGCTTAGCAAACAGCTGATGCTCCCGAAGAGTCTAAAGAACAATCCGTAGATGACGCTCATGCTCTTCTTCTGATGACAAAAAGATCAAGATATCGTCGATGAAGACTATCACGAACTCTCGCAGATACGGTCGAAACACACGATTCATCAAGTCCATGAACATGGCTGGCGCGTTCGTCAAACCGAAAGGCATCACAACAAACTCGTACAAGCCATACTGCATCCGAAAAACAGTCTTTGGAATGTCCTCCTCTCGAATCCGCAACTGATGGTAACCTGACCTCAAATCGATTTTCGAAAAACACTTCGATCCCCTCAAAAGATCAAAGAGGTCGTCTATTCTAGGCAACGAATACTTATTCTTAATAGTTACCTGGTTAAGCCGCCGGTAATCTATACACATTCTCATCGATCCATCCTTCTTTTTCACAAAGAGAACAGGTGCGCCCCACGGTGAGTTGCTCTGACGGATAAAGCCAAGACTAAGAAGCTCTTCTACCTGCGTAGCTATCTCTCTCTGCTCTGCCGGCGCCATCCGATAAGGTGCCATGGAAATTGGAGATGTTCTTGGCTGTAGATCTATAACAAACTCTATCTCTCGGCGTGGAGGTAGCCCAGCCAACTGGTCAGGAAAAACATCCATAAACTCACACACCACCCGAGGAGCAACATACTCTACACCACCTACATCTTCCCAACCTATGCTTGCCACCACACTACCGGGATACGCCCTAAGGCCAGAGAAAGTGACTCTCATCCTTTCATAGGGTACCAACTGCTCCATAAACCTCTCACCGGTTGAGGAGACCCCACAAATTCTCCTCTGAGAGCAGTCTATCAAGACTCCAAAAACAGACAACCAATCCACACCAAGGACGATGTCAAAGTCCGTCATTTCCAGAACTAGAAAATCATAGGACAACTCCACTCCGCTAATCTTCAAAACACAAGATCTACACTCTTGGTTTGCCAAAGCCTTCTTACCCAAAGGTGAAACTACCATTAGCGGGTTAGCTACTTCTACCGGTTTCAAACCCAATCTAACACAACAAGTTCTAGAGATAAAGGAATGCGAAGCACCGGTATCAAACAACACTCGAGCCAAAAGACTGAAAAGATTAAGGGTACCTTCCATCACCGTGTTCTCCATCGGTTCTTCCTTCTGAGTCCCTATCGAGTAGACTCTCCCTTGAGGAAGCCCTCGCCCTCTCCCCTGATCGTTCCGAGGTGGTCCGTTCCTCGGTGTCGCTGATCCTCTGGAAGCCTGCTGAGAATCTCTGCCGACAGACGGCTGCGCCACAGAGAAGGAAACTCCGGCGCCTTGCGAAGGTGCCGCTTTACCAGAAAAAGGACAATCCTTGAACAGGTGTCCGGTCTGCTGGCAGTGAAAGCAAGCCCTCTCTCCCTTGGATTGACAGAACCTAGAAGTATGCCCAGGCTGATTGCAGGTGTAGCCAACGATTGGCCGAGAGTCAGACCGACTTGACTGGCCCACACTAGGTTGGCTCTTCTTGAAGAAAGGCTTCTTCTGCTGGTTGAACCTCGCCTTCTTGTTGGAAGAAGGTTTCTGAGAGCTGTCAGTGCTCCGGTTGATGGAGTCAACCGCTTCCACGTTTGAAGCGCGCTCGATGATTTCCTCCAGAGTGTTGAACACTAAGCCGGCCACTTGTCGCTGCAGGAAGGGTCTGAGTCCGTTCTCAAAATGCTGGATCTTCTCCTCCTCATTGGCTGCAATCCACGGCACAAACTGCATCAAGTCGATGTAGCGCATGGCATACTGTGCCACTGTATCTGAACCCTGCTGAATGTTGAGGAACTCTCTCTTCCTCGCCTCCTTCACCGTCTTCGGAAAGTATCGGGCCAAAAAGGCTGCAGAGAACTCCTCCCAAGTCATCGGCTCATGATTACAAACCAAGCTCTTCGCCTCCCACCATTCGTAGGCATTCCCTTCAAGCTGATAAGTCGCCAAGGTTACACGTAAATCGTAGGCGATCGCTAGGGTGTTGAAGATTCGGCTAATCTGGGTTAGCCAGTTCCTCGCAGCGCTGGGGTCCTCTGTTCCCGAGAAGCTAGTCGGGTTCAGACGCTTGAACTCCTTGAGAGCCGAGGTGGCTCTCTCCTCTGGCGTTTGGACTGGCGGACGTCGCATATTTTCAGTTATCTGCTGAAATGCTTCAACCGCCGCTCTTATCGCCTCGTTGGGTAGGTCACGGGGTGGAAGACCAGTCCTCCTCCCACGGAAATTGGCTCGGTTTGCGTTGGGTCCTGACATTTGTTATTTACACTTGTAAATATCATTATCAATTTTAAGATTTCATTAAAACAAAACACACAAGTTGCAATACTAAGGCAAAGACAAGTCTAATTAGGTAGTAACCCATCACAGTCCTAGAGTTGAGCCTACGCTCTGATACCAAGCTGTCACGCCCTGACCCTACCGATGGGCCCTAAACGCGACTGATTTTTTTTTTTTTAAATAAACAGAACCATAAGCATTCTTACTGGGCCGGATCAACAGTTGGGCCCAAAAGTCACACATGACCCCGTCATGTGGACTCAAACATGTACCATATGCTTGCTCCATAAAAATAGACATAAAAACATCATAACATACTCAAATCAAATCCAACGTTGATTAATACAAAGCATAAGAAACTTAATCATTAATTCATCATTCAAAACATTGTCTAAAAAGGCAACATAGCCTATTACATCAAATGGACATTAAGTACCACATCCGGTACAAAAAAAAGACTATGGTTCCAAGAACCAACAAGGAAAGATCAGGGCATTCCTCTCCGGGGGAATCCCAAAACACTACTTTAGCTTAATCGCCCTAAGCCTGAAAGAGAGGGTCCTCCTCTTCGGGTTCATCGCCTGAAAGGTGAGTGGTGTGAGCTAACTAGCCCATTGAAGGATAATTAACAATGCAAATTAAGTAAATATAAAACAGGTTAGCAACAGTTCAATATCACATGTTTGATAGAAAAAGAAGCATAATCTCAAGTAATATATCAACATCATTAAACCACTGCCATTATCCACCGTAACGCCTGCCGACTACACTAAGACCAGTATTAAGTCCCGACACGGTCAAAATACATCCTTGCAAGTACATCTCCGGCTCTTAAACGTAGCCGATACCGACACCCTCAAGTCAGCAACTGACGACAGCATGGTCCGCCCATGGTCCAATAGACATAAACCATCTCTCATATGGCCGATATTGGTTCAATAGCCCAGGTACGTGGAAGCAGTCTTACATACACATACGGTCAACACCGTAATATCAAATGATCACAGCACTCTTACCATAGTGCATCATGTATAGGCACATGAGTGGGTTCATCAAAACCGAAACCACTCATTGCTCAATATAACACCTGTTTACAAAATCTGCAGAGTTAAGTTCCCTCACCGTGATCGTGTGGTTTCGCGGTCTCTGTCAAACAACATATAAGTGCACAATCAATATACATATCAGATACGTACATATACGTATTATTTGAAAATCACACGTTTTCCCACAAAATATCCAGGGTTCATGGAAATGAGTTTCCTACTTGCTTTCTAGCCTTTTTAAATCATCCACAAGATAATAATATAATAATAAAAGGGGCTCAATCCAAACTCATATTGTCTTCTGGGCATTGACCAGATTGACTTATTGAGTGAGGTCTAGATCCTCGGGTCACTTCTCGGTTGTCTTCTGGATAGGACCAGAGCTGACATTTTGAGTAGGCCTCGAGGTCACCCAGTGCCCGACTATAGTGTCGGCCTGAAAGTGAATCACTCAGTTCTCGACTAATGTCGGACTGAAAGCGGATACAATAATATTTACACTATAAATAATAAGAGAAGAGGGTTAGTACAATTTTAATTAACAAAAAGGGGTACTAAACATCACATCACAGAATCTAACAAAATAATATTTTTTTTTCTTCTTCTTCTTCCTCGTTCACTGTCTGCAACAGACAGTGAACGGCGACCGTGAACAGTAAACTCGAAAATGGCAAAAGGGCTATTTTCTGTACTCGGTTTTTACATCTGACCGGTCCGATGGATTCCTCCGGGAGTCCTCTTTCCATAGGGAGAGGTTTGGAGCTTTGAAACTCAGTGAGCCATCCGATCTTAACACCGGAAGCTCACTGATACGAGGAACCCTAAAATTTTCCCTAAATTTTGAAATCGTTTTTCTCACTGAAAACAAAGCCAAATTCAAAAATTTTTTATTCAAAACTAATTGAAATTGAAAGGGGAATGCAGTGGTTAGGATTGAATTCCCGGGTTGAAAATCTGGATTTTTGAAAAATTTTCCCTAAGCTACTGTTACTGAGAAAAAAAGTTTAAAGGTTCGGCTGTGGGTTTCTGCAAGAGAGAGAAGGGAGAAGGGAGAAGAAAAGCTGGGAGTTAAAACCGAAAATTGAGCCGGAATTTATAGGGCTTTTGGCCGGAAAATCCGGCGCACGCGCGATGGGACGGGACGACGGCAATCGCCGGAAAATCGCGCAAGCTGCACGCTGGTGACGCTGATACAGTTTACTGCAGATTTTTCTGCTGTTTGCAAATCAGCCCTCCAATATTTCCATTTTTGCAAAAAGCCCCTAGTTTTAATAAAAACCTGATTTTTAACTAAAACATGTTTTTAAAAGCTCAAAAATTTTGATCCAACCTTAAAGATAGGTTGGGTTTTGAATATCTTAGTTACTATAAAAATTTCAGATTTTATCTCTTAATAAAAATCATTTATTTAAATAAAAACCATAAATTTACACTATTTACTTAAATAAAGAATTGTTAAAATAAACAATTTAGAAACATCATTTTGAGATGAAATGAAATATCTAGACCATTCTTAAAATGGTCTACCATAAAATACAAATTTCAAATTTTATTTCATTTTCAAAACCCTTTAAAATAATTAATACTCCCTTTCGAGGTTTTGACGGCGATATTTAAATATCATTTTCTGAAAATAATTTTATTTTAAAATCAGAAATGTAAACCCTTCATTAAGGAAAACATTATTCACCAATAATATTCACAAAATCACACAATTTATAAAAATATACACAACAAGTGGTAAATTACCAAAATGCCCCTCCAGCTCGACGAGCTGAATCACTGAGTTTTCGGGCTCAGATCGGGCCAAACCTGGGCTTTCCTCGAAGCGCTAACCAAAATCTCTGAGATTAACCTATTAAACAAGATTAACGAGCTAAAACTCGCCTAATTAGGGAGCAGGGTATTACAACCTATGGCCAGTAGTCCAAATGTAATGTAGCGGAAGCGGGAATAAAAATCAATTTAAGTCAATTCCGACTCTTATCGGAACTCACACACGTAAGATGGTTCGCACGTGTGAAAATAACTTAAAGGGCAAATGGCTGGCACGTGGGGGCCTTGAATCTTAGGGCTGAAATACGAATGGTAGAAGGGGGCAGAAGACTTGTAACTGAGATAAGCTTGGGATAAAGTCCAAGGCAGCGACAGCAGGGTATCTCCTCTGGGATTAAGCCCGGAATCAGCGATGGCCAGAACAAAACCAGCAATGAAGGTAAGGTCTGCAACTCGGTAGAGATGATAGAGGAAAATAAGATAGTAAATCTATATCCATTCATATATTCGAAAGAGGTGTGTCCCTCTCTTACATGCATTGTATTTATAAGAAAAAAAATAAGAAATCAAAATAGAAAAGAACTCCTAAATCAAAATAGAACATGACTCCTAAATGAAATAGGAAAAGAACTCCTAAATCAAATAGAAAACTCCTAAATCAAATAGAAAAGGACTCCTAAATCAAATAAGAAAGCTACCGACCTAGCTTATTTATGATACAAGAATTCTAAATTAAAAATAATGCGAAAATAGGAAATCTTAAGAGAGATGGGTCTCTCGTGTCCTACATCAAAATGAATGGTTAATATTGGGCATTTAAACAATAAAAGGAAAATGTTGAGATCCAATGGTACTTTTAAGAGAGAAAAAATAATTAAAAGTAGACTTCAAGTATAGAACTATCTCAACTTTAGTGTAACTTACCTTGTGATCAATCTCATTTAATCATTTTCCCATATCAAATAATCTATACATGATCAACCTCATTACATCATTTTTCCATATTATATATCTTATACAGATATAAATGAGATTAGATCAAACGGCACTTTACATTCTAAAACTGTGTTCTCCACCGTGCTAAAATGAGAGATCAAATAGTGTTCTCTACTCTGAAAATGCAATCCCACCAAATTCTCCACCCCCAAAATCTTATTCTACATCCTATAATTGATATAAAAATCAAAATCTAATTATGTAAAAAATGTTACTTTTTAAAGTTCAAAAACAGGCTCTCTTCACTTCTTTGAAAGAAGTTATTATATTTTTTATTTATTCGGATAATGGATTTAGTCTAATGTTCTCATTAATCTCACTCTCACATTGACTACGCCAATGATGACTCATTTGATTTAAAAGATCCATCTATCCAGATCTACCTCAGATTTCTTTTCTATTCAAATTGTGATTTCTTTATTTCTTTCATTCATTTTTCAAAAAGTGTTGGGTCTTTTCTTAGTAAAACATTTCAGTCAAAATTTATTGGTCTGGAGTGGGGTTAAAAAGTCGGCCAGTCGATATTTAAATATCGGCGATATTGATATATCGGCCGATATTATACCAATATTTTTCCATTTCTTTCTATTTTTTTATTTTTTCAAAAAAATTACTAAAAACCAAGAAAATTATGAACTCTACAAATATAAATATATAATTTTTTCATTAAATATTGGCCATTTAAGACTAAATGGGCTCTTATTGGATTGCAGACAACCTACTAGCCTATTGAAAATAGATAAACAGGTTCTTATTGGATTGCAGACGGCCTAAGAGCCTATTGGATCTTGCCGGATCTAAGACTAGTCAAACCCTGTGTTATTGGGTTGGGCTGGACTTTGGCCCATTTACAGTCGAGCAATTATACTAATATATTTGACATTCTTGGATAAATGTTTTATATTATAAGAATAAAATCATAAAGTGTTTGTTAAAAAGTATGGAGAGTCCACATTAGTTAGATTTCATTGACTCCAACTCCAATGAAATCATCGTTATTGTTGTCCATGATATGCTGTGAATGTTGAGTAGATACAAATGATGTTGAGTAGATAAAAATGTTTGTGAGATTAATCTCAGGATACTTATACTAAAAGAATGCTTAGTAGATACGTGAAAACTACGTTTAGACATTTGTGTACTTGTGGTAATTTTGTGAACATTTATAGAGCAAAGTAATAATATATTGCATGTTAGATCATTTAAAATGTACAACAAAAGCTAAAAGATTAAGTTTAATTTTGGACAAGGTTTGATACTTTAAATGTTGATATTGGCTCGAATACCAAGTGGGCTGCACGTTGATTGCCAAATCTCTTCCTCGTGCTTTGGATAAAATTCCTCTAGTGTATCTTTTTTTTAGGTCAAGAGGTTTTTAGGTGTCGCACCTGACTAGTCCTCTGAGGTGTATAAAAACTCCTATCAGTACACACCAGGTAAGTCGATAGAACCTTACTCTTTAGATATTCTCATAGAAGTAGTCATTCATTGAGGCTCCCATAGTTTGAATTCAAAACCTCCTTCTAGAAATCTTGCTCTCAAATCAATTGAGATAACCCTTTGGGCTTAAATTTCTCTAGTGTATTGCATGCATATTGTTTGCAAAAAAAAAAAATCTATTCTCACATGTAGACATGATTGGATACACATGCTAGATCTAGTGAAGAAATACCAAGTGTAGGGCTGGAAAAAAAAAAGGCCAGAGAAGCCTGAGTGTATGTGTGGTGGCTAAATGCATGGAAACATGCATTGTGGTGAAACCTTTACCTGACAATACACAAACAGGTCTTTACTTGTCATGCACGTGGTGTGCCTTCAATGAATGGTGGGTTCTTCAGCTAGGAATTGTGGGCGTTCTTTGGCAAAAAAACCAGCTGTAGTTGGCTCGCTTTGGGGGCAACTTTCCACCTTAATACACACGACATTTAAGGCAGAGAAAAATAAAGAGGAAATAAAATAGCAAGGAGATCTCACCAATGCATGTAAAAAATTATTCAATCCGACTCGATTTGATCCAAATTGCTGACCCGAGTTACTAAATCGACTCGATATAAACTTCTAACGCGACTCAACCTAAATACCTTTTTATAACTTGGTGCACTCAAATTGAGTTGGGTCAGGTCGAGTTGCTTTTAAATTTCTCAACTCGACCCAAACCAAATTTCATGCAGGTTTATTTTTTCTCAACTCGACTTGACTCGAGATATACAAAAACATAACCCAAACCCATTGATTTCTTGGGTCGAGTCATAGGGGTCAGGTTAAAATTCGACTTATGATTCATCCCTAATGTCAGTGCATATCAAACAGCATGGGTTATATATATAATTACATTGGGGTTGCATATCAGCCAGGCTTACGTGGAATCGTCTGATATAATTACACGTTCTATAGACGTAGGTTGATTTTGTCGAACCAAGCAAATAGTTGTCTTGATTATTGTGGTGATTTATTTATTCATGCTGTAATTGGTTCCATTTTATTATTTCTGCATTTATGTTCCTAATATTAAAAGGAAAATAAAAATTTATCATCCTTTTCTACAGGTAAATTGAATTTAAAATTATTAATTGTAAATAATTACTGGAGGTTAGTGGGTAAGAATTGATTGTAAGATTGGAATAAGATCAACTACTGAGGGTATCGACTTCGTTTTTATGAGGGGTAAACTTTATAGGGGTTATCTTTGATCAAGGATTACCTTGGATATTATGAATACTTCTTGTCTGAAAAGAGTTTTCAAAAGTTTGAGGAGAGTAGATTTTTTACCCTTTACTTCTTAATTACCAAATAAGGTTAATAGGGGTTACCCCTCATTACCTCCCATCCAAATGCAGCCAAAGAGTGAGTGGGCACGATAGGGTTGGACTAATATTTTATTCTCACTGAATTATTCTAACCACATGATAATAAACCTTAAAACTCTACCTGCTATAAAAAATTAACTAAAATTTTAGTTTTGGGCCTACTTAATATGAAATATCCATATATATATTTCTAAGGTTTATTATATTTGAATTTCTTAGAAATGCTAAACTCATTGTAACAGCCATACATTGAAATAGGGCAATTTCAGTTGATTTTTTGTCAAAAATTTTAGTCAATTTCAAATATTTTGATCTATTACATTGTATTAGAAATTATACATCAACTAAAATAGTTAATAAAAGTGAAAGTTCAAATGGGAAAATTTATAAATACTTAATACTATTTTCAAAAGGTTAAATAAAATATTAAATATTGATAAAAGATAATTTAAAAAAATAATAAATATCTTTCACACTTAAAAACCTTACTTTTAAAGCTTCTTAAAATTATAAAACCAAACTGGCCACCAATATTATACCATCAATATAATACATAACAACGAGTACATGGAAACATATAAAAATCTTAAATTTAATACATTGTTATATTTTAAAATGTACAATTTTGTTTAATATTTAGTTAGCAGTAAAGGAAATTAATTTCATCATCATTATTATCATAATTTATTTTTCTAAAATCGATTATAAAGAATTTTACTTTTCTAAATCTATATCAAAAGTTACTAAAATTGATTTTAAAGAATTTTACTCGTTCTACTTTATATCAATCTACAATCTCATATACCCATATTTAATTTGTAGTTTAAAATTCAAATTAATTTCTCAATCTGAATGTTCTTTATTGATTCCTGTTAAATCCAGAAAATAATGACATATCAATTTTATTAAAAAACTTATACTACAAATATAGTGGTTCAAAGTTCTATGTTATTACTTTTGGTTTTAATAATTTTTTTTGGTATCCAATCGCTTTATTTATTGCTTATTTTTAAAGCTTATTTTGTGAGGGTGGTTTAGTCCTCAAACTCTTTAAGTGCCTAATCTGATTAATGGTGCTTGTAGGTGGTGTGAAGATCTGAATTTTATTTATGATCACTATAAAGTAGGGGTGACAAATTTTCATATATTAAAAAAAAAATCATTTTATTTTTTTCTGTTCACAGAGAATTTATAACTTGACTTAATATAAAATTTTATGAGTGGCATAGCCTTTTCTCAAAGTCTTTTTGTCCTTTAAATTAAATTATTTTAAATATTTACAAATGATCTAGTAGAGCTAAAACTCATGTTTAATTGAGCTAGATTTTAATAAATTCAATTTAACTCATCTTAAAATTTATTGAACCTGATCTAACTCAATCCAAATTGCTAACTGAAATTACCCAATCTAATCTGATTTGAAATTACTCAATCCAATCTGATTTTATTCGAATTTTTTATTCATTTTAACTCGATTTTATAACTTGGTGTTCTAGGAATACATTGGTCCATACCACATTGATTTAAAATTTTTCAATCCAACCTGCAATTCTGAATCTAATATTCAAATAAATAAGCAACAACTCCAAACAATTGAACAAATCCGATCTAATATTCTGGAGTCTTTTCCATCTATCATTAAAACACAATCAACAGAAAATTTTAAAAGAAACCAATTTATTTATCGCATCCAATCACGTCTGAATACAATGAATAAATAAAAGTAAATATAAAATACCCAATCTCATATGCGCAGAAAGAACCAAGCCTCAATCGAGACTAAACCAAAAAGAATCACAAATGTCCCACTAATAGACAAATTAATAAGAAAAAGCAAAATATAACGAGAGGTCCGCATCGGAAACCGTCCCTTCCTTTCTATTGCCGAATGAGAGCGAAGACGGAAAGAAGAAGAGAGGAGCAGATAATAGCACCGGAAACCGGCAGAGAGTAGCCAGATCCAGTGACCATCGTTGGGGACGGCGCCGGAGCGCTTTCTTGTGCAGAGACAGCAGATATGATCGAGACGGCGATCATGATAACGAGAAACGTAGCGTTGGTAAGGCTGAAGTGAGCCATGGTTAGAGGAATGTAGAAGAAACAGGAGAATAGAGATCTGAGTCTTTTCTGTTTGTTTTGGGTTTAGAGTCTTAAGAGAGAGTTGAAGGAAATTGGAGAGAAGAATGGGTTTATTATATAGAGAGCCGTGCTGTATCTTTTAGAATGAGTCCTGAGAGAGAGGGCCCACAATTAAATATTAGACAGGCTGGCAAGCGACCGACAGGAGACGTTTCAGGTGTGGACGGGCCAGCTTTCACGATTCAATTATCTTAGGACGCGGTTCCGTACGACCAACACGGATCCTTCCTCCTCCTGTAAGTCTCTTACAAGCAATCTCAGACCTAAGGTGTTAAAAACGTGTCAGATCCAGAGAGAGCCACATCATTAGTTGATACATAGGTATCAGTCGGTGATAATATACTAGAGTTTTTTAAAACCTAACTCATTTTGAGTTAATATATAAGTAACTCGATCTGACGCGACCCAAATTCTCAATTCAATTTCACAATCGAATCCAACCCGACACGAATTCTAACAAAAATCAATCTGAATTCTTAACCCATTTTAGCCTAATTTTAATGGGGTCGGGTCGGATTGGGCCGAGTCGGGTTAACTTGTAAAATCCTCAACCCGACCCGACCCAAATTTCATGCGGATTTTTATCTTGTCAACTCAACCCGACCCACTGATCTGAAATTCTTGACCTGACCTGCATGATTTTTCGGGTCTAGTCATGCGGGTCGGGCCAAAACCCGACCTGAGTTACAACCCTATAACATACAATGCATTTCTGACAAAATCATCATAATTTTATGATACAAACTTTGATTGAATTAATTTTAGAGGTGTTGAAAAAGGACTAAGAGAGCTAGACGACAAGAATAGAAATGGAAGCATAATTTTTTTCCATAATTTATTATTGAATTTAAGATTATTTAAGAATCAAAATTCAAAAAAATTAATAAAAGACTGAAAATAGTCACTCTTTAAAAGAAAATTAGTAGATTTTATTTTCTATGTTTATGGATTTTTTTTAAAATTTTCCACATTTTTTTTCAAAATATCTTAAAATTCTCGATTTTGTCACTTTAAAATTATATTTAAATGGCTGTGAAATGATAATAAAAATTACATATAAATAAAGCTTAGAGTTTTCTTGATTTTCTGTAATATTTTTAGAATTTTTTGAAAAAAAATTGAAAAAACTAAAAATCAAAGGAATAGAAAGAATAGTGTCCTGTCACGAGTCAAGACTGTGTAACCGAACACATGCAAAGGCCAGCTCCGATGTCAAATTCGTAAGGCCGAACTCGAAAGATGGAGGTTTCAATGGCATAGGAGTTTTCGGAATGCTCAAGATTGGCCCGAAACACACAACAGTCTAGAACAATACAGAAGGTTCTGAATAGTTCAAGAAGACTCTCTAAGATGTTAGAGTTATGTGGAGTATTCTAGAGTTTTGTAGAATATTGTAGAGTCTTGTAGAAGAGTCTAAAAGTCGATGGAGAGTTGTAAAATTCTATATTATGTTGTAGAAGTTTATGAAAGAATATAGAAATGTGTAGGAGTTGTAGAGATGCTAAGAATATTCTAGTGTCTTGGAGTGTGTGTAGATATTTTTGGAGGTCACCATTGGATTGTTGCTACTTGATACAATCCTAGTCACTCATGGTCCATGGGACTCCATGACCAACCGAACACACGCAAAGGCCAACTTCGGTGTCAAAATCGTGAGGTCGAACTAGAAAAGTGGAGGTTTCAATGGCGTAGGAGTTTCCAGAGTGCTCAAGAATGGCCCGCCCAGAACACGCAAGAAGAGTTTGGAATAATGTAGAAGGTTCCGGATGGTTCAAGAAGACGCTCCAAGGTTCTAGAGTTATATAGAATACTCTAGAGTTTTGTAGAATATTGTAGGGTCTTGTAGATGAGGTTAGAAGTCTATGGAGAGTTGTAGAATTCTATAGAATGTTGTACAAGTTTTTAGAAAAATATAGAAATGTGTAGGAGTTGTAGAGATGTTAGGAATATTCGAATGTCATTGAACGTGTCTAGATATTTTTGGAGGCCACAATTGGATTGTTACCACTTGGCACAATCCTAGTCACTCATGGTCCATGGCCTCACCTATATAAGAAAGTGAGGGGCTCAGTTGCAAAGACAATCCACCCCACACAACTCTCAAGCTAGTCAAGAGTTCTAGCATAGAGAGAGTGAGAGTTAGAGTACTTGTAGCTTTGAGTGTTGCCTTGTACTTTCCTTTGTGTTCAATACAAGTTGAGTTTGTGTTGACAAGTCATGGTGTTCAAAGCCGGCCAGACACAAGTTGAGGTCTAAAACAAAAAAAATCTAAACGGGACCTTCTTTGTATTTAACATATTATTATAAGCAGTATTTAATTAAAATTTTAATTATATCTAATAAAAAGAATTTATGTAAAATTTATTTTTCTTATTTTTTGAGATGCAAAATTACTAATTAAATCTTTGTACTCAAGTTGTGCTAGAATATCATTTTCAATTGATAACATGGCTAATTCACTTAATCTGTTTATTGCTAATAACATGGCTAATTCACTTAATCTGTTTATTGCTAATAACAAATTTATCAAGAGCCCCTTTTTGAGATTGAACTAGTTTTTCTATTCTTCTCCGTTTTTGAAATTTTTGAAATCTAGATTCACATTTTCTAGTAGACATATTTATGATTAAAAGACAATTATAAATAAGACAAAAACCTTTAAGATTAAAGAATAATTAAAAAAAACTAAAATTAAATGTCAAAGAACAATAGATCCAGACACTGTGACAATAAGAAAATTGACGAATAGTTGAAATGTCATTTATTATTCTACCATTCATCAAAGATCTTTAAATTAAAAGTCACAGCTTGATCTGTAAAGAGGAAATATACTATTAAGTAAAAATTTATAGACATGAGAATAAGCTTTATTAAAAAATGACAATTATTCCTCATAAATAGTGATGGGTAGAGTGGATTTTGCTCTAAAAATCAAGTGATCAACCACTCAATTTTACAAACAAACCAATTGGACTGCTCTTGTATAAAAGCAAGAGCTAGATAAAATGGGTCATCCCAAGTCAAGCACATTAACGTTACTTAAAAAAATAATAATCATGACCATCATGATCGACAATCTCTCTTTCCGGTTACAAGCCTATTTGGAAAACTTTAAATTGTTTTTGTGGCTTTACCAGGTCTTAAGGGAGCAGAATAGGGGTTATGGCATTTTGGTATCCTCGATACCAAAAAATCCAATGCATTCTACTCACTGACAAACCCATCTGAGGTATACATGTGATTAAGATAACGATCTCAACATTTTCTGCAAATGTGTTGGATTTGAACATTGATGATATTGCAAATGTTTCCTCACAAATTTCTCTTTAGCAAGTCTGGAAAAAGAAAATTAATAATCCATTGTTTCTGAGCCTCATTTTGCTGAAGAGGAAGTTCAATTAATGCATTTGTAGTGGTGTTTGCAAGCCCGTCTAGAAATAAGTTGAGGCGTAAGACAAAAAATTTAAATAGGACATTCTTGGTATTTAACATATTATTATAAGTAATATTTAATTAAAATTTTAATTATATATTATAAAATAAATTATTCTAGACAATAATTTTTTTAACTTAAAAAGATCAAGAGGCCAATAATACAGAGCATTGAAAAATTTATCCATCCGAGTGAAATTAGCATATTCAGAAATTAAAATAGAATAAAAAAATTTAAAAGATAAGTATACTGAGTCGTCTGAAGTGCAAACAGAGAGTGAGAGATGTATTCTCTCTAGTGCTCTTATCTTCTTCTTCTTTTCTATATAATTTGAATAAGGGTAATTATTTAGACACGAGATTTTTTTTTAGCACACACGGGTTTTCAAATTTTTACTAGAAATTACCATTTTGCCCTTCCGTTTCCATACCGTGTGGACGTGAGTTAAGAACATTTTCCCTTCGTTCGGATGATCGGATCGTTCGGACCATTATTCATGCATAAATTCTATTCTTCCGGACGGTCTACAAATGCCACATTAATGCATAGTGCATTAGTTAAGAAAAACTATATAATTCCTATAGTTTTGAATAATAAAATCTCTTTTAAAACTTTAAAATTATTTTTTAAGCACTGTGTATTTTCAAAATTTCTCAAATTGAATATTCGGACTAATTACGATAACATGATAAAAATACTTTAAGACTTCAAGGTCTTTTGACACTTCAAAATATTTAAAACACACTGTTTTACAAATAAAGGGTATCCCTTGACTGTGCTGAAAATACACTTCCGGAAGTCCAAATGACTAACCGTAAAGACTGTTGAACTCCAAATTCAAAACTAAACAAATATGTCAAATTTGAAAACTTAGATCTTTCAAATGATTGTTTAACTGGATTTTTTTTTGTTTTGAAGAAGGGACGGAATTTGGGATGAGAAAAGATCACCTATTTTTGATAAACAATCATTTGAAAGATAAAGTTTTTAAATTTCACATATTTGTTCAGCTTTGAATTTGGAGTTCGACGGTTTTTGACTGTTTGTTGTTTGGACTTTCAAAAGTGTGTTTTTGGCACAACCGAGGGATAATCTTATTTATAAAACACTGTGTTTTAAGTATTTGGGAGTGTCAAAAGACCTTGAAGTCTTAAAGTATTTTTATCAGGTTATCGTAATTAGTCCGGATATTAAATTTGAGAAATTTTAGAAATATACTGTGCTTAAAAAATAACTTTAAGAAAATTTTATTATTCAAAACTATAGAAATTATATAGTTTTTTTTGTTTAGTTAATGCACGGAGCTTAGCACGGCGAGAGGGTCCTTCTTCACCTGGGGGCCTAAGGCGACCGCCTTTCTTGCCCAAGGGTTAAGACGGACCTGGGTGTTTGGTGGTGTGATTTTTTTCATGTGGATCTGTAAATTGCGAGAGATCTAATGTTTCATTTATTTGTAAATTATGTTGTGTTTATAGGTCATGGAATTTCTGAACTTGTCGGTGAGATGGGGTGTTGAGGTGTAAGAAGATAATTATTACAACATATTTATATATCTATGGTACATAGTTCCTCACTAACCCAGTCGACCATTTATAGGGAACAATAACAAGCCAAAAACCATTAAAGAGCATAGGGAAAAAACCCAAAGAAATTAAACCTTAAAAGTGGAACACCAACAAAGAAGAAGATCAAAACCTATTACAAAGTAAAAAGTACCTGAGATTGAGAGGGAGCAAGCCAGATGAGAGCAAGAGAGAGCGAGAAAGCAATGAGAGAGTAGTGAGAGAGACAAGAGAAGAGCGGCAAGAGACAAAGAGAGGCAAGAGAAGATCGGAGAAAGACAGAGAGAAGATAGGGTTTGTGTGGTTGAGGGAACTTAAAAAGGGCGACATTTAGGTTTGGGGATAAGCATTTTGCAGTCTTGCGGTAGCCTTTTAAACACTAAAATTTGGGCCTCTAGGGTTTAACAGTAACTTAAGAAATTAGGGCCTTTAACACGTGGGCATTAAGCTGCCGCTTTTCTCGCCTTTGAGTAGAGCCGGCCCTATTGGTGTTCCATATCTTTCTCAAGTTTGTGTTTGTTTGCTTGGTTTGATCACCTCAAAAAAACAAGAGTGACTAAATTGAGTGTTAGGCTTACTCGCTAGATGACGGATTGATCGAGTGAATGCCGCACGGGCTGAATCAAAGAAGGATTCTGTAATCCTGTGACATACCCCTAGAGGCCACTACACATCATATCGGTGCAACAACCGTAACGCTGATACATTGTGGCGAACCAACATTTTAACCCTAGGTCCAAACCAAAGTCTAAAAGTCCAAATTAGTTCAGGCGAATTATGCTAGGGTAACATTACTATTTCATTTTGTTTTTTTTTTCTAGGTATGATTTTTTTTCAAATTTTTTGATTCTGCCCAATGTCTCTATTACTCCTCTTCCTTCTCTTCCATTTTTAACAAATTTTTAGATCTGAATCTATTAACATGAAACATCAAAGAAATTCAACACTTTGATTTTGTGCATATGCAACACTTCTTTTGATAAAATTGGGCTAAAACATGTGCCCATTTTATTAAAATTTTATATTTTCCAATCTTCTTTCATTGTCTCTAAAGGTGAAACCAAAAACTCTGTCTAGATAAATTGAAATGGTCAATATATCACCAGATTATAATCTATAATGAGACCACAATATTTTTAAGATAATTATAGGAACATTGGTATTTTTCTTTTTTGGATAACGAAGGTATCCCTAAGGTATTAACCTAAGGAGACTAATTCCTCGAAGTCCACATTGTCATTGGTCACACAAACAGTCCGGATAAGTCAGATGGTAGCACTAGGATTTAGTAAGGCTCATGCATGGACCAATGCATATCCAAATTTAGGGACTTGCCCTATTAATAAATGATTGATTAGTCTCAACCTATGGCCAGTAGTCCAAATGAATGGTTAATATTGGGCATTTAAACAATAAAAGGAAAATTTTGAGATCCAATGGTACTTTTAAGAGAAAAAAAATATATTAAAAGTAGACTTCAAGTATAGAACTACCTCAACTTTATTGTAAGTTATCTTGTCATCAATCTTTTTTAATCATTTTTCCCATATCATATACTCTATACATGATCAACCTCATTACATCATTTTTCCATATTATATATCTTATACATACATATAAATGAGATTAGACCAAACTGCACTTTACACTCTAAAATCTAAATTGTGTTCTCCACCATGTTAAAATTGAGAGATCAAATAATGTTCTCTACTCTAAAAACGCAATCCCACCAAATTCTCCACCCCCAAAATCTTATTCTCCATCCTATAATGGAATTAAAAATCAAAATATAATTATAGGGTGGCGATCCTCCTACAGGCTTTTTGTGTAAACAGACTGTAACGACCCGACCCACAAACAGGGCTTAGGGCTCAAACTCAGCAAGAAATTCTTCGCTCTGGGCCTCGCACACAGTGAGCACGCACGATTTTACATTTGGGCCCGGGCCCACCCGGCCGGGCCCAAAACGCGTCTTGCTAGTTAATGGGCTTGGCCCCCTTATAAATTCTCCTCTCTCTCCCTTCCTAACCGATGTAGGACTCTTCCCACATCAGCTAGGCAAGGGTTTCACACTCACCCCCACTAAGCCTCGAGCCGTCCCCGGCTCGACCCGGCTTAGCTCAACAACACCAAGGAAGGAGGAAAGGCCCACACAGTCCGAGAGTTGAACTGAGGCTCTGATACCATTTGTAACGATCCGACCCACAAATAGGGCTTAGGGTTCAAACTCAGCAAGAAATTGTTTGCTCTGGGCCTCGCAGACAGCGAGCCCGCACGATTTTACATTTGGGCTCGGGCCCACCCGGCCCGGCCCAAAACGCGTTTTGCTAGTTAATGGGTTTGGCCCCCTTATAAATTCTCCTCTCTCTCCCTTCCTAACCGATGTGGGACTCTTCCCACATCAGCTAGGCAGGGGTTTCACACAAACACGGGAATTAGTGGATTCCTGATTTTACCCTTCACATAACGAGTAAAATCGGCTCACCGACCCTTCGCATGAACAGTAAATCTGCTCGCCAAAATCCACATGAACAGAAAATCGGCTCGCCGAAATTCATATGAACAGTAACATCGACTTGCCGAAATTCGTATTAATAGTAAATAGGCTAGCCGAAAATTCTCATTAACAGTAAATCGGCTAACGGAAATTTTATAGTTCATGCGAAATGTCCGATTTTACTGTTCCTACGAAGAGTAAAATCGAAAATCCACTAATTCCCGTGTCTGGTTACACAAACCTCCCGTGGGAGGATCGCTACTCTAATTATATTATATCTTTGTCTCATATGTTATTTTTAGAAGTTCGAAAAACATGCTCTCTTCACTTCTTTGGAAGCAGTTACTATATTTTTCTTTATTAGGATAATGGATTTACTCTAATGTTCTCATTAATCTCCTTCTCACATTGACTACGGCAATAATGAGTCATTTGATTTAAAAGATCCACCTATCCAGATCTACCTCCAAGATTTTGATTTCTTTCATTTATTTTTGGAGAAGTGTTGGGTCTTTTCTTAGTAAAACATTTGAGTCAAAATTTATAGGTTTGAACCCACGTCGAAATATAAATTATTTTTTTTAAAATCAATCAATTTTTTTTTCGTAGTAGGAACTTGAAAGTTTCACCCAATTGAAATTTATATCTCAAGTCCTTTAAAATGGAAAATTGAAATTAATTAAAATAATTTTTTATAACATGTCTGAAGCACATTCTTTATCTAATTTTACCCACTACCACCATCTATCATGCAAAGCCTCTTTTCAGCTCATGCTGTCTGGTGAGTGTATTCACTTTTTAGCAAAGCAACTTTAAAAAGACTAGGGTATATATTTTTTTAATGATGAAACTGGGACATATAGAAGACTTAATAGATAATACAATGTAATAGAAATTTTAATCATCTTAAAATTGTGAGATAGGCCATGAAAAAATCCATGATTTATGGCTATTAAATTTTAAAATCTAAAATTAGAAAGCTAAATTAGTCAGACAAGACTCTAATTTTACAAAGTCAATGTCTTTATTATTTTATACATATTTTATCATAAAATATAAGACTCACTTTAATTTTTAAAGAATAATTTTTCCGAATAAAAATATTTAAGGTAACAATTTTTTTTTTATTGACTGAGATTGTTTCTATCATTCAACAAATAGGGTTAAGTTTGCAAGTTCAGGATTCATCTGTTTTCTGCTCATGATAGTTGAAATAGTTTAATCCAAAGGGATTGGAGTGATGGTCAGGAACCCGTCTCAAGAATTGGGAGTCCTGACTTCGATTCCCACTCGACTCCACAGGGCCACTCCCCGTAGAATTAACCTGTGTCTGCGAGTAGGGAAGCTTGAACATGCTCTAAGGATAGTTGTGTGCTCTAAAAGTCTGAACACCTTGGTTATTAAAAAAAATTGTTTACCCATTAGTTATAGAACTTTCATTATACTGACTTAGTTGTAAAACTTTTTTTATACTGACTTTAGATTTATGAAATAATCGGTCCCATGCATCTTGGGCAAGAGGTGTATCAATTAGAGTAGTGATGACTCTCTTTGATTGATTTTTTTCGAATGTAATTAATTAAAAATTATTTTAACTGAATTAATGTAATCACAATTTTAAACTTTTTCAAAATTAATCCGTTTAAATTATTTTTTAATTTTTAACTTTTTAATCTTAAAAAATATAATTTAATTGATCAAATCAAAATGACATTTTGTGAATCTCATACTCAAATAAATGCCTTTCAAACGAACCAATGACCACTCAATTTAGTACACTATGCTTAAGAGTGCAGGTGAGGAATTTGCTCAAGAAGCGCGAGTCTTTAGTTCAATTCTCACTCTATCTCAAAGGGCCACTCCCTGTAAAATTACTCTGATGTGTGAGCAGTAAGACTTGTTCATATTCCAAAGATTAGCCGGGTCCTCTAAAAAAATTGAATACCTTGATCATTAGAAAATACTGCACAAATGTGCGGTTGATCATCTTTCTTTAAATTTACTATAAAAGGTAAATAATGAAGTGCTAAGATGGTCATCAGCTTCATCCACCCAGATTTATAGATCTTTGTACAGGTTTTAATGGCTGTTTAGTTGGGCTGAATTCAAAGAAGATTCAGTTAATTTATTTTTTTCAGTTGAGAAGTTGCATCCACATTTAGAGAAATATAAAAAGAAAAAGTTGGGAAGTTTCAACAGCTACTGTCTTTAATTTTCCTTAGTATCCATTTTTATTACATGTATTTAATCAACTTTATAAAGTGAACTATAACTACTGAGATTTATAAATCATCTTCATTAACTTCATTTAATTTTTCTATCTATTTGACATTAGAATATAAAGTTGATGGTGTAAATTGAAATAAAAATACTTCTAAAAATGTTTTTTTTTATAATTTTATATTATTATTATTATCAGTATCATGACCATAGAAACTATTTATCTTACCATTCATTGATATTTGCAATTAGTTTTGACATGTTCTTTTTCCTATGGGCCAACAACCTATGTCACGTACATAAGATAAGACTTAACCAAGTTGCTCATTTGGGAGATTTCAAATCTCAAAATACAATCAAAGTATTTATAAGTTATTTTTCATTTATTTAAATTCAAGTATTTAAGTAAATTATACAAATGAAAGTGTGAAACCATGACAAGCACTCTTGTGTGTAATACAAATCTAGAAATGAGTACCAAATGAAATGATTACATGTTTGTTTAAAGGTCTTACGTTGAATATGTGGCTAAGCAAAAAGTCACCTAATTGAATGAATTAAACTATAATTTTTAAGCTTTTTAAAATTTGATCACCTAAAGCTACTTTTTAATTTTTAATCTTTGTGGCTTTCTAAAATATAGTTGATTGATTTAATTAAGGTGATTTTTATGGTCTCATATACCAACAAATATCTTTCTAATAAACCCATCACTATCTCATTTGATATATCTTATGTTACATATCTGAATAATAAGTTAAAAGTTTATATTAGATTGGCCAAATTGACACATATACCTTAATGTAGGCCCACCAGACATGACATGTGACAAGTTATTAATACATCATCTAAACACAGCATGCAAGGAAGTGAATGTGAAGCACACTTAAGGGTGAAACTTGGGTCGGATTTTAACTCAATCTGCATGACCTGATTCGAAAAATCAATGGGTTTGGGTTATATATTTGTATATTTTGGGTCAGGTTGGGTTAGGAAAAAAAGAACCCACATGAAATTCGGGTTGGGTTGGGAAAAAAAGAACCCACATGAAATTCGGGTCGGATTAGATTGAGAAATTTAAAATCAACCTATCTCGACTCGATGTAACCCGAGTGCACCAAGTTACACAACAACACTCGGGTTGAATCGGATCATAAATTCGGGTCGGATCGGGTCGAGTTGAGTAATTTGGGTAAACAATTTAAGTCGGATTATATTGGATTCAATAAATTTTAACATGAGTTGAACTGAATTTATTAAAATCCGACCCGAGTTTCATCCCTAAGCACACCGAAGTCCAGATGATCATCGTTTCCCCTTTTATAAGCTGCTAGACACATTAACGGATGATAAATAAATATGGGAGTTGGAGTTCACGAATGATAATAGTCTTATCTTTACTATCTATAAATAAGCATGAGACGTAGCATATTAGGCACAATATATTCCACATACACAAACCCTAATGGCTGCAGTTCTCAAGGCCATGTTGAGCCTCCCATTGAGATACCCTGAATTCATATTAGCCTTAGCAATTTTCTTCTTCTTTAGACGTTTCTTTAAAAAAGATGAGATCCCTACTTATTTTCCCATTGTTGGAACACTGCCATCCGTTCTGCTCAATGTCAATCGGTTTCTTGATTGGGCCACAGAAGTACTAAAGTACAGTGGCTGCACTATGATGATGGAAGGTCCATGTTTCGCTCAAATGGATTTCTTGTTCACATGTGACCCAGCTAATGTACTCCACATCTTCACTACCAACTTCTCTAATTACCCCAAGGGGCCCAAATTTTTGAAATTCTTTGATGAACTTGGAGATGGGATTTTCAATTCGGATTCCGAATCGTGGAAAGTCCAGAGAAAATTGGCTCATGAACTAGTGAGCAGTAAGAATTTCCGCAGGTTTGTGGCCAGAACAAGCAAGACGAAGGTGAAGGATCTAATGAATTTTCTCAAGCAGATAGCTCAACAAGATAGAGGCATTGTCGACTTGCAAGATGTGTTCCAAAGGTTCACATTCGATAACACATCCACTTTGGTTTTCGGTACTGATCCCGGAAGCCTCTCGGTCGACTTCCCGACGATTCCCTTCTCAAAGGCAATGGATGATGCAATGGATGCAGTCGCTCTCCGGCATGTTGTAACAGAGAGCTGTTGGAAGTTGATGAGGTGGAAAGCCATTGATCATTTGGAGGGAGAAGAAACTACCTGAAGCATGGAAAGCCATTGATCATTTCATAAACGACCGAGTTTCAATGAGAAGAGGAGATGAATAAATCTAGAAGTGATTTGAAGGGCAAAACCATGAAGATACAGGGGATTTGTTGACATCCTACATGAACCATCGACTCGAACATGTATCGAGCATGTCGAATTCCAATAAGTTCCTCAGAGACACTACCATGACCTTCATGGCTGCAGGGAGAGACCCGACAAGTTTAGGTCTTACCTGGTTCATCTGGCTAATTTCATCGCACCCGGAAGTCGAAGCTAAGATATTGGAGGAATTGAGGTCTAATTTGCCGAAAAAAAGAGATGGGTGCCAAGAGAAACAGAAGGTGTTCGATCCAGAAGTTCTCAACCAGTCCTTCTATTTACACGCAGCATTGTGCGAATCATTGTGGCTTTACCCACCGATTCCGAGTGAAGAGAAGGTTGATCTGCAGTCAGATGTTCTTCCAAGTGGTGCGACCGTTCGATCGAGAACGAGGATATTGTTTGCAATATATGCAATGGGTAGGATGGAATCCATCTGTGGCAAAGATTGCAAGGAATTCAAGCCAAAGAGATGGATTTCAGAGCAAGGGAGACTGAAAAATGAACCATCCTACAAGTTCATGGTATTCAATTCAGTGCCAAGGACTTGCATAGGGAAGGTAGTGGCTTTCACTCAAATGAAGACTGCTGCTACAGCTTTACTCTATAATTTCCATTTTCAAGTGTTAGATGGTCATGTTACTGCACCTAAATTCTCAATAACTTTGCAGATGAAGAATGGATTGATGGTTCAAGTAAAGGAGAGGAAGATTGATTGAGCAAAATACATGCCCTAATACTCTCTTCTCCTTCGCACTCTATTTAGACTATGAATTAGAATAGTGGGTAAATTGTTAAAAACTGAGAAACTGTATTCAATAAAGAGTATTACACAACTATATATAGCCTCTAGCTGACCCTAGAGCTATTACACTTCTAATCTAATCTTAATTCAAATACATCTCTTGATAGAGATTAACCCAAAATAGAATCCTAATTCTAATATATTCAACATTCCCCCTTAAACTCAAGTGGTTCATCACTTTGAGTTTACAATTATTGAACAAAATAAAAAACTAATAACCAAATAAATCAAGTGTCGACTGACGCCATCTAGTTGAGCGGAAGCAAATCAATGGTGAAGATGTGCCGAAGAAGCCAACCAAAACTGAACCAATATTCCACTTGTGCTGTAAGTTATAAAACTGATGCTGAACATACTCCAACTCTCCAACTCTCCAACTCCAACTCTTCCTCCTTCCACTTACTGTCCAAACACGATTGCCAATGCCAATGCCGCCAATACTAATGCCACTTCAAAGGCTAATTCCACAGCCAATAAAAGGCTAAAGTGTGAGAATGCTACAAACTCCAGAGAAAACAAGAAATCAAATCAAGAAACCAAATCAACAAGAAATCAAATCAAGAAACCAAATCCTCCAATATGTGGCTGCACACGGAGGAGACAAAGTGCCAAAGGGTACCAAACGAATGCAAAGGGTACCAAACGAAGTCAAATCAGCCACAAAACTGGACAAGAGAAAAACAAATGCAAATCAATCGAATGAGATGATGCAAATCAAGATCAATTTTGATCAGAGAAGAAGAAAGAGACCAAGAGAAACAAAAGAAAGAACCAAGGACATTCTCACAAACTGAACTCAGATGAAGGAACAAACTAATCGAAACTTCTTCTTTTTTTTTAAACGGATACCAACCAACCGAAACAAAATGGCAAAAGCAGGCAAGGATAGCAATGAATTGAAATGCAAAAACTATGGCAGCCTTTTTTTTCTTGGTCAGGAACAAGGTGTTGCTGTAAATCTGGAATGGCCAGCTAAGTTTATGAAGATCGCTACTCGGGACAAACGACATAGAAGACTACGGACTGCTGAGCATTGCAAATCTGGTTGCTTCAGGTAAGGCTGGGATATCAAGGACGATGAACAGTGAGGCAAGACGGGGACAGTAGAGACACTGCAACAAATTTCTTCTTCTTCCTCGCCGACAACAAAACTACTAAATCAAGGGAGGGCTGCAACAAACAGCAAGGTCCCATGTTTCTCAGAAATCGGAAAGACCGATCTCGGCACAGAAAGCAGAACCAACAATGGCTGACCGGAGATGGAGAGGGTCAGACACGAAGATGCAAACACATTGCCTTTTTTTTTTTTTTTAACGGTGAAGGCAGGCGAGAACAGTGTTGGATCTGGACGATGTACAGTATGAACCGATGACTGCAGACAAAGAGGCGGAACACGGTGCAAAAGAGATGATTCGAAGCCGCCTCTAACAAATCTCCAAAAAAAAACAAAAACAGTTTTGTCGATGTAGATCGGATGCAAAGGCGTTAAAACGAACACTAGATCTGAGATTTCTAGATCAGAGACGGCAGCAAAAACTAATCTGTTGCAAAACTGATGGGGAGGCGGTAGCTTCAAGGGAGGAAAAGCTGTTGGCACAAATCAGATCTGCGCCCTTCGCCTCTATCAGTTTTCCTCTCTCGCAGGATCTGGGTTTGGGTCTGGCAGCGTCAAAACAGGAAACAACCAGCAGAGACGGGAGGAGAACTGGCAGCAGAGCTAGCAGCAACGGCAAACCGACGGCAGATCTTAGGGCTAATCTGGTTGCCATGGCGATGGAGGGCAGCAAACTCGCCTGAGAAGAGGCAAAACTGAGATTGGTAGGGCGAGATCTGTACAGATCTGGGTGCGAACGGGATCTGAAGCTGCTGCAGTGTTCCATCCAGCACAGAAGAGGAAACACGGCCGGAGATGAGGACTGGAGGCGGTGGGAGATTGAAGGCTGCAAAACGAAATCTGCTGTAGACGGGATTTGATCACAGAGGAGCTGTGTGCAGATCTGGAAGAAGGCAGTACTGGGCAGAAAATCAAGCGCAAACACCGCAAAGCAAGGGCACAAACGTCCCCTCCCTCTGCCCGAGGAATCTCATTGGCAGAGGGAGAGAAGAAAAACTCTCGTTGAAACCTACTCATTCTTCAGGATCGTGGTTTGACTGATACCATGTTAAAAACTGAGAAACTGTATTCAACAAAGAGTACACAACTATATATATCCTCTAGCCGACCCTAATGCTATTACACTTCTAATCTAATCTTAACTCAAATACATCTGTTGATAGAGATTAACCCAAAATAGAATCCTAATTCTAATATATTCAACACAAATATAAAAAAATAAATGCCTAAATGTATTGGGCAACTGGGCACAAAAGTAACATCATCTTTTTAATTTACTCTAAACCTTTGTCTTATATTAACAATCTCCCCCTTCGTCAAATTCATGACAAAACCTAAAAACTAAGAATTGCAGACTCAATGGACATCCCAAACCCAAAATACATCATTTGAAATTACATTACAAATTCAAATGACACACAATCTTGCTTGATTTGTTTCAACTTCAAGATTTTCCTGAAAAACACACACAAGACAAGCAAACATGGAATCTTGAATTCCCATTAGTGTGTTAGTCCAAAAATAAATGTACTCCCCCACAATGTATGGGCCAAGTAACACTAACACCTAACTTCCTCGTAGATCATGATCTCCCCCATAATTATTTAGCTTCTCCAAAAATTCTCCCCATTTTATCATAACTTGACAAATGGTTACCAATATACAGAAATAAGTCCCAAATGTTGGACATCACATGGAGAAGGAGAAGAAGGGGCAAAAACAAGTCGTACAAAAGTATGCCAAATGTGATGAATGCATGAAAACAAGAATAGAAGCAAGCTAGGAATGCATGAAAACAAGAATAGAAGCAAGCTAGGGAGAAACACAAATGCCTATGGACTTCCTAAGATAGAGAAACCAGGTTGAGTCCAAGGGCTTTGTCATAATATCTGCCAATTGGTTCTCCGTCCACTGTCAAAGGCAATTGATCGCCTGAAATGATGTGTTGGCATGACAGTAAAATCAATGGTTTTTCATATTAAGTTCATGTTCTAATTATGATGTCAAACAACCTCTAGTATAGTTAAATTATCCAGATGTGATCTCTAACTCTAAGGTTAGGGTTCCACCTAGAGTCTTCTATGGTCATTTTACCTTGGGTGATTGCCATACATATTGATGATTCGTTGAATCTTGATTGGTCTTCCAACTTGAGCTTGATTCAACCACCACTTGATTCTTGATTCTTAGGCTTCTATCTTCAAGGCAATGCTTCATTCGAGTCATGGATTTGACGAACAAGGGATTCAGTAAGTCAGGGCACTAACAACTTGGGGTGTCAGTCTCCAAATTATTATTTCTTTGGGAATCATGCAATATTTTGGTATGATCAACATTGATAAGTGGGTGGTAAGTATGGTTACTCGGTTTTCGTGTTGAAACCTAAAAAGGGTAAAATGGTCTTTTATCTGTCTCTGTTTCAGTTATTTAAATTCTGGTATTTAATTTGCGTAAATTATCTGACTATGTTATGTTATAGCATGTTTATATATTTGTGAAATCACGTAGGGCATAATAAGAAACACATGCTAGTTGTGTGAGGATAAAACAATGCCGAGTGTGGGACATATCATGTTGCGTCATGGGTAATTTGTTGTGTGATGGTGCATGTTGACTGTCATATAGGCATATTGAAATGACTGATCCTTAGATCGCTTGGTGAAACACTGAGTCTATGATGATTGTTAGTGTGGATGGGCTAAAACCTGGTTTAGTGAAGTATTGGGCTTACCTTGGTTGTAATATATATCGGGTATGCTGGCATAGGTGAAATATTGGTTGCTGCTTGCACTAGTATAAATCGGCAATGTTAAAAGTCAGGGAGATTATTTTAATGATAGAATACCCATCATAGAGATATGACCCAACATAGAGAATTACACATGCATTTGTGATAATAATAAAAAAAAATGAATGTGATTATTATATGTCTAATGCTAATATATGCGTGATCATTGTTGTTTCTTTTCACTGGGGTTGTTGCTCACATCCCTCACGTTTCAAGGAATAACACCGAGGATGGGATAAAGGAACCGCCGCTAGATCCTTGAAATAAGAGTAGTGTATCCCTTTAGACGGGAATTTATTTCTAATACTCTAAGAAACTCTAAGTAGTGTTCTAAGATATGTAATTAACACCGTCATTTTTTTGTTGCCGACTCTGATGTTGTTACGAGTAGTATGAGAATGAATTGATATTTTGATCAAATGACTATGATAGTGAAATTATTGTGATGATTATAAAATAAAAAAAAATTAATCACGTTTTCCGGATCCACGAGGGGCGGGGCGTGACAAGAACCCAGAAACATCTTCTCCTCCTCCCAAGAGGCCTAAGACTTATAAAGGAAAAGAAGTTTCTAGAGATACTAGGCCATCTATTCTTTCCTTTGAGGAATCCCCCTCTTCTCAAAGTCCTAGGGGTCTTAGAAATAGATACAAAATCAATGGAATGACATCTACAGCCCCTACCATTACTCCTTATGAAGAAGTTCCTTCAAATATTCCCATGGAGAGACCTCCTAAGCTACCAACTAGAAGGCCTGAAAGGGGAGTGGCCATTAGAGAACATATCCCATCTACCCAACCTGAAATGGAAAAAGAGTCAAGAGGAAAAAGAGGGGAATGTGGGAGAAGAGATTATTGATGAGGAAAATGGAGGAGATAAGGAAGCTCAAAAAGAAAATTGAAGGAGGAGATCAAGTTGATCAAGAAGAAGGGAATGTAGATGAAGAAGGAGAAGAAAAGGAAAAAGAAGAAGAAGAGGATGCTGAGGCACCCATTCTCATGCCTCTTAAGCCTTATGAGGCGTTTGCCAAACTCAACATTGAAAGGACTATTGATGTAGAGATCCTTGACAAATTCAATGTTCTTCACCATATCAAGAAGTCGGGCTGGCTAAAACTTCTAGAGTGGGGTGGGGAAATACACCCAAGAGTAACCAAACGAATGTTTTGCTAATGAGGGGAAAATTTGGTTCTACATCTACTTTCAGAATGTAGAGACTATAGTGGTGAACCTTCAGTTCGTTTCCTAATTGATTGGCAGCCCCATCTTTAATAATGGATATCTGTCTGTTGTCCCTGATGAGTTTGTGATGAAGGAGAAGGCCATGTATGTGAACAAATTCTATGGCAAAGGGAAACAAGTGGAATGGAGAAAAGAAAGTTGGTTGAAGAGTGGAGACATGCTCCCTGAGTATAGGATCTTGCACTTGTTTTTCTGTGCAAATGTGTGCCCTGTACATGGAAACAAAGGATATTTGATTCAATTCATGCTTATTCACATGTATGTTGCAGTGACTGGAAAAAGGATTTTCCTTCCTACCCTCATGTGCAAAACCATTGTTAAGTATGTAGATTCAACAATGACCAGTCATCCTCCCTTTTGCTATCTCATGTACAGATTAACCTTGCATTTTGGAGTGAAACCCTCCAAGGGAGATGTACCAAAGTCAGTAAGACCTCTCAATGTTGCTGCTGTTAGGAAGTCTCTTGACAAAGACTTGTATGAAAGACTTATTGGCATAGCATCCACTTCTGCTCGACCCTCCATCTCTTCGGTTCCTGTGGTGGAAGAAGAAGCAGCTGAAGAAGAAGATGAACCTGAACTTGACCATGCCAATTGAAGAGCGTCTTCAAGTTCTTGAAAATCGGCAAAATGAGAGATACACTGCCTTGGAAAGCAAATTTGAAGCCTTGGCCAACTATGTGAAGGAATCCCTTCAAAGCATCCTCTCTGCCATGTTGTGCAGGAAAGATGACTTAGTCCCTCGCAGTCGATCACCCACTCCTCCTCCTCCAGCTGGCACATATTAGTTTTCATGTTCTCTTTGTTTTTGAAAAACTATATTTTGGCCATGTAATGCTTAAGCATATTGTGCAAACCTGGATTAGTGCAATGAATGGTTTTTCTATTTTCATTAGCTATAGTTTGTGATGGTCATATGCTATTTTTGATGCCATGCTTGGACATCTCTCTCTTCTTGGTGCATGTTTTCCATGATGGATATCTTGTGGTTGTTTCATGTTTATTGAATGGTTTATTTCAATATAGATGCATAAATGGTTTGTTGAAGATGTCATGGTGTGAAGTTTGGGAAAGCACAAAATATGTGCTCATGAGCCTTTGTCAATTGATGACAAAATGGGGGAGAATTTTAGAAGCTTGAAAGAAAGCTTGGAGTATGGGGAGAAGCATTGGAGTTTGGGAACTCAAACTCAATATGATTGGGAGAAATATTGTAGCTTGGAAAACTTGGTGTTAAGCTTGAGTTGTGACGAAATAAGATGTGCTTAGTCCATACATTGTGGGGGAGTTATTTTAATTTGGACTAACATACTGATGTTACTCTAGCTTTGTGTTGCTTGCTTGTGGTGTGTGTTTTACAGGTATATGAAGCAAACTGAGCAAGAATAAGAAGCAAACTTAGAGTCCATATGTCGTTTGAAATTGTTATGTAATTTGTGTATTTGTGTTTCAAATGTTGTATATTGGGTTTTGGGGATATTATTTGAGTTTGTAATTCATTAAGATTTTCGGTTTTGTCATGAATTAACAAAGGGGGAGATTGTTAGTGCCCCGGCTTGCCGAGTCATCTATTTGTCAATTCCGTGACTTAGGTGTGAAACATTTCCTTGAAGGTTGAAGCTCAAGAATCAAGACTCAAGTATTGATTGAATTAAGTTCAAGATTGAAAATGCAACAGATCAACATGTGTATGCCAATCACGGAAGGTAATTAGCCATAGATGACTTTAGGATGGACCCCACACCTTAGGATGACCATTCCTAGGCTTAGATATCATATCTAGTAAATTAACAAAGCCTAGAGAATTGTTTGACACCAAACCAGAGCCAACGAACTTAGTGCTCAAACCATTGAACTTGCTGTCATGGCAGCATATCTTGTCAGCGACCTATCGCAAGGACAAAGGACAATCAATCATGGTCTAGCAATGCAACGTCCTGGAAAATGATGGTTCTGGTTGGAATGGTCAGTCAAACAACTCTGGTCTCAAGACGATACTATTGTCATCACGATCTATAGCTGAGACAGGGTTGATCAATCGGTCACATGATCAATCAGCTGGACTTAACCTTGTTCTGGTTTTGACAATGGTTTGTAAAAATAGTCTGCTCTCAAGACGATAAAATTGTCAGGCAGCGACCAATCGTGAGGAACCTATCACAATCTATAGGGCGCACGACCAATCGCCAGAGATAGGGTCGACTCATCGGCACCATGACTCGTCGCCCTGGAAACATTTGAGGTTTGTCTTAACAAGCATTGTCAAAATAGGATAACCTCAGGCTGATACAATCGCCAACCCATGATTCATCGCCTATGGATGTTCACGATCAATCATGTGGCAGGATCAATCGTGTGTAACTATTATTGTGCATTCAATGCACAACAGTCGGGTTTGTGGAAAACAGTTTTAAACACGGAGGTTCGATCGCCAGTACACGATCAATCGTGGGTCATTGTGTTTCGAAAAATTTTGTTTGCCTCTATAAATACTCAACTGTTTGGAGAGTTTAAGAATCCCTTGGAGAACATTAATGATTTGCATCTACTAGAGTTAAACTCTCAAACACCAAAGACAAATCAGTGGTTATTCTCTCTTGGCATTATATTTGCAAATCATTCAAGTATCCAATCATAAATTGATTGAGATTAAGAGAGATGGAAAAACCATTTTCTAGGATAGACATTGGACCATCAATTTCCTAGATACCCTCCTAAGGATTGTGATTGCTCTACACTTGGCGCATCTACCTCTACGAACGCGATCACATAGGGAGAGAGTCTTCAAGAAGCACATCACCACGTTTACAAAGCGTCAAAGGCAAGCGCATCTTAGTTTGATTTACTTTAAAATCATTTTGTGAAGTGGATTAAAGCAAGTGCTTGAACCAATATAAAAAATAGAGGGATAAGGATTAGACAGGGGAGATCAAACCTTTCAAAATTTAGGGATTGGGTGAAATTCCCAGTCAATTGAGTTAGGTGAAAGTCCTACTCTATTTATGAGAATGTAATTCCCCACTTGGTGAATTTGGGATAGCCCAAGATTGAGTGAGTCCATCAGTGGATGAAGGTTTATTTAAATCGAATCACTATATATCGGGTGTTCATGGTGTTAGAGCTATTTGTGCGAATTTTGTTATTTGAGTAATATTTTGTTCACAGCAGTACATTGGCCACAAGAGTGACATTCTCGGAATCACTCAAAACATTGTTTAATTTGAAAGTACCAGAATCATCATCCAAAAAGGTAGAGTCACCACCAAATCTAGTCTCAAAGTGACAAACAAATTGTTCATCAATGACAAGGGATTTTCAGATAAAGAACCGTCTTCCAGCTTGAACATTCTGATCTTATTAAGGTGCTCCCGATTCTTGATACAGTTGTAGAAGAAACGACTACCCATATCCATGAGGTTTAGCGAATGGAGGCGAGACCTTTGTTGCAGAGTATATAACTCAAAATCAATTGCTTGCTACAGATTTTCTCTAGCAATAAGTAGGCCAGAAAGGCTTTCACTTGTGTGGTTTTCATCATGGTAGGATTGGGCTTCATCAAGTTTATCTCTATAGTCGATAACTCTCTGTTGATAGCTAGGTTTCGCACGGTGCCACTGAGTTAGAGCAAACTTTAGGTGCTTTAATTTCTGAACTTATTTGAACATTGGGATACCCTCAACTTCGGAGCACCAGGCTGATCTGACAATAGACATGAAGTCAGATTCTTTACTCCACTGATTTATAAATCTGAAAGGAGGTTCTTTCTGGGAAGATTGCTGCCCAAAGAAGTATGATACCCTTGTGGTCAGACAAACTAGGACCAAAGAAATAACAAGAAACCTACCCATAGGTCAGCATGAAAGGTTGATTTACAAGCACCCTATCAATTTTTTATTCGATTCTTCTATGGCCATGAGATGAGTTGGACCAGGAGAAGTCGGAACCAGACACATCAAACTCCAAAAGGCCAGCAACGTCAATACAACGGTTAAAACTTTCCATGCTAGAGGCCAAGCGGGAAGCACCACCAGACTTAGAGGAGTACCAGAGCATTCTAGGTGTTTTGGGGTAGAAGAGAACATGTTCTCTGAAAGTCTCTTCCTTCGATGCTAGAACACGATTAACCCTAGAGAGGGGTGAATAGGTCAATCCCAGTTTTCGTGGTATTTACAAATTTCCTTATTGTTTAGAGTTTAAGTGCAGCGGATATTAATCAAGAGATTTGTTTAGTGTGATAAGTTGTTTTCAATTACTTAAATGATCACACTAAGTTTAGAACCCTTAACATATTGTTTGATTATCAATGCTTGTGCATAATGTATAAATAAAGATAATTAAATACAAAGTGATGTGGGTTGAGAAGAGTGCTTAAATACTAAAAGACAAACACACAAAGATCAAACACCATAAGACCCAATTTATAGTGGTTCGACAGTTGCGCATTAAATATACTCCCAACGATATTATTCTTTCCTAGTCGACATGTCGGTGTCGCCGATGGGTCGACAGTCATAGCACCGAGAGGTAGGTCTATACGAGAGGCTCGACCTGGGACAACACCATACCGACATAGTTTCAAGTCAGAAAACTAGTTTACCCAGACCGACATGTCGCCCTTTATCGAGGGGTCAGTCCTGGTACTCTCGATCAGTTTTGAAATACCGAGATATCTGTTTTCTAGAGAGAGCACCTGAGTTCTAAGTTCCAGAACTCATAATTTTTCATCGACGAGTGGTTGACCACGAGGGGTCGTTTAAGTTCATCACCGAGGGGTCGGTGCATACGAGACTTTCGATCAGAGGCTTACCCAGAATGATAGTTCAATGATCCAGAACCTTTGTCAATCCGACTGAGTGGTTAGATCCTGTCTCCACCGAGGGGTTGGTGAGGATGACTAGTCGAGCTGACAATGAAACAAAATTTATATTTCCAAGTTGGATTCCAATTCACTGTCAAGTTTCCTCTCTAGGCTTCTTATGTACAGAACCAACATATACTGTAATGCCCTGACCCGAATTAGGCTTAAAAATATGATTTAACCTGTTAATCACTTAAATTACAGTGAGGGATTTGTGAAAAGTCCAGTGTTGACCCAATCAGGGCTCGATAACTCATTGATCCAACCCTTTTAAGTTAGAAGGGCAAAATGGTAATTTACCATTAACAGGGTATTTATTGTTTGAATAATTGTTTGTTTATTATTATTTGAATGATATTAATTTATTTATTAGGGATTTAGATTATGAAATTTATAAATATCTTTATTTCATTAAACTGTTATTAAAAATTACCCGAAAAAGGTCCCGAAAACTAGAAAACGGTTATTTTAAAATAATTCTAGAAGTTAGATAATTCTAAAAAACTATCTAGTGTTCAATCTATGTTTAAATCTATCATTTTATTTTTCTAGATCTAAAAATTAAGGTTTTAAACCCTTTAAATAAATACAACTTAGTTTAAGTGAATAGTGTTAAAAAGTAATTTTTATTTAAATCAATCAAGTTTAATGGGTTATAACTTTCCAAAATTATATGGTATTTAAAAATTTTAAAAACTCAACATTTTGGATTAGATGGATCAAATTGAATAAATTTTTTTAGTTAAGTATTAATGAGGAAATGAAATAAGAATATAACTCTAATAAAATAATATTATGAATAGTAAAAGCTATGTAGCTACAGTAACATGATAAAACTTGCATGTTGTAACCGACTGAAGTAAGTAAAAAAAAATTACTTGTATGAGTTGTCTTTCATCTACAGCCATTACAATGCAAACCTATGCCTTAAGTAGCCTACTGTTGTGCAAATTTTAAATTTATAACTCGCAAGCGCACAAACCATTTAGATAGTATAGCGATTAAATGCGAGGTCGAACCCATCGGAGTTTAGGAAAATATATCCATGAAAATACACCATTGAATTACGTATTTTTAAGAACTGTAGGAAATATGGAGATAAATCATAAATATAGAGTTATTTATCTAATCTATAAATTTTAGTTTTAATTTAGAAATATTCTAGAATTAAATATAGAATCTAACAATTTAACTAATTTTAACTAAGATGGTGGAATTAATATAGAAATATAAACAATCTCAATCTAATTTAAAATACAAAATTAAGATGTAATTAAATTATTTCCAACCTACTTCATCAATTTCACGAGTTTTTGAATTTATAAACTAATAAAATAAAAAGAAAACTAAGATTACTTATTTACATATTTACAATGGAATTTGATCAAGTACTAATATGACATCATGTCCCATATCTCAAATCTAATGAAAACAAGACCTAAACCATGGAGCTCTCGTAAATTACCGAAATTTGATTCAAGTTTTTCATTTATAAATAATCTAATTAAAGACCACATGAATTTCTTTAAACATAGATTAATCAAACCAAACCTTGGGCTTAGACAGATTTTATACTTAAATTTTAATTCTAAAATAAATCTCACACTCTGATAGAGTGCCTTAGAATAACAAATTAAGTTCCAACTATCCCAACAAATCTCATTCAATTTGAAAACCTTAGATAAATCCCAATATGAATTTGTAATAAAATCAAACAACTCATCTTGATGTCATTAATTGAAATATGAATTAAATTTACAATACAAAGGAATTTGGAATAAAGAAATTACAAGAAAACAAAGAGAAATTTTGAAAAACACCAACCTCTAAAAACCCAATGTAAAATTCGACTGACCCCTTGCTCCTTCAGTTCCTGTTCCTAATCCTCTCCTTAGCCTCTTAGCCCTCTTGATAGAGTTTGAATTTTGCTTTGGTGGAGGGGTCTTATTTATAGGTAAAAGAGGTACATATCGATGGATGCGATAGCTTGAGATGGAAGAGGAAAGTCAATGAATGGTGTGGATAGGATTATTTTAATGGAGGAAAGGATGTGACTTTGGAAAGTTAAGATTGAATAATACAATTTAGGACAGTCGAAGTGTATGGCGGGGATGGAGTTATCTTAATGAAGTAAGGAACAAAAGAGGAAGGAGATTAAAAAGATGGTAGGCGTATGAAGTGGGGTCAGCCATTGCATAGTGATGTGGTGTGCAGGACACATGGCTTCTAATCTCCTCTGCCATGCAATTATAATGGGCTGCAAACTAGTAGAAAAACTAGGCATAAAGGGCTCTCGATTATCATAGTGCTTAGTGGTGTATAATATTCCTTTTATATACAAGATTGGCAGCACAGCAAAACCATCCCAACTCATGCTAATCTCTTTATTGGTTGCTCTAAAAAGCTGCTTTCAATTATCATTTATCTAGCTAGCATGTCTATTTTATAACAACAAATGGAGCATCTACTAATTTCAGCTCCAATAGCCACATTGGTAGTTCTCCTCCCTGAACTCTATCCATGTGTCTCTCAGCTCCACTCTTTGCTGGCTGATACGTGCTTGCAACATCTGGCTGTAAATCTTTCAACCTATTTGACTCAGCCACACATTTGTTTGCCATGAATGCTAAGGTCAAAACATCCCAAGATGCTGCTAGTTTTGATTGGCTAATGATTCCTCTGCTACCACCTCTGTATTTTATTACGCAACTCCCTTTAAACTGCTACAATATTCTTTACCCTTTTTTTACTTTCTTGCTGAGACTGATCCTGGAACAGATTTGTTGTACCTTCCCCTCTCAGTGCAGTCGTGTACAGTCAAACTTGAATCATATGGTTCATTCTTTGTACACAAGTCAGTTGTCAATGCCGCTGTATCTTGCTCTGCTTCTTGTCACTGTAACTCTTGAATTCAAGAGTGAACAATATAATTAAAAACTGCTTTGTCTTGGCAGCCTCTCCTTCATTGGTTGGGTTTCTTGCTGATATTTGCAAAGCTTATATTCTCTCCATCAATCCGAATAGCTAAGAAAACTCATCAATTCCACCAAATTAAGCCAGCTTTGGGTCTAGAAAGTGCCCCAACCTAAAATACATAAACACATTAATTAGATAAAATTAATTATTATGAGATACTAATAAATATAAATTTAGGAGTAAAATATGTAATAATTTTGCACTTATCAAATATCTCCAAAACTTACATTTTGCTTGTCCTCGAGCAAAACTAAAATTAAAAACTCTAAAAACAAAAGAAATAAAAATCCTAAGTACACTACTTTTGCTGGCACTGTCGATTGCATTTAGCGTATGTAACAAGCCTTTAAACCCCTAACTCACTACTAGTGGACAAGTTATAGTCTCGTGAGGGCTTCCAGTGATGATAGCCACAAACATCAAATTTCAGCAAAAATATCTAAATAAAAATTTAAACATCATACAACTCCAAATTTATTTTACAAAATTTATACTCGAAGTATAGTGTGTGATAGTCAAATATTAACATAGCCTTCTTTTTCAAAATACGCACAAGTTTGGCAACCACCAGCTGAAAATGCGCTTCGACTCCAAATCTCACCAGATATATCTCAGAAAGACTCTCTCTTAGAGATTGGTTTTTTCCTCTCAAAAGTATATATGAGCGGAATTATTTTCACAAATACAAATATCTCACATATTTATCGTCAAAGAACGGATAATATCAAAGAAAATACAGACCTCATGAATAGATGTTATTTTCCTGAGAACGTTGAATCAAATACCACCATTCTTCTTCATCTATTCTCCACTTAAATACCATATTACACTTAAGATCAATTAGGACTTTCGAATAGGATGAAGTACGGCTTAGGACCGAATCATATCAATGAAGGATAAAAAGACTCTAAAATTAATACTTTGACAAGAAAAAGTTAGAGGTCTTCAATATTTCATAGACCTGATATTTCTTCCTCTATTTTTTTCAACACTTCCAAAAAATCATTTTTTTCTTTCTATATTTTTTCACATCCTTCTTTTGATATATAAATGTTCCCTTCTCTATTCTTTTTTTTTCTTTTTTTTTAAATGCCATATTTTTCATAGAGTACCATCCCAATTTGTCATCTCTAACCTTTCTTGGGTCCTTAGAATAGGTCACAATTTTTCAATGTAGGCTCAAACTTCACAGCCGGAGTTGGGTATGGATAACATGGTTAATCAATAGAAATAGGCTATCATATAAAAGCTTAAATTTGGAAACTAATAAGATAACATATGACCAATATAGGTAGGCTTCAAAGTCTCAAACGATCCAAAATAATGACCTATATCACTTCCTAAACTTCATATGCATATTTCATTGGTTCAAATAAATTCAGAAAAATTTCTGGCGTAATAATCCAAAATTAATGTCATTCTCAGTATTTTGACCAAAATCAAAGGAATAATGAGATCTTCAACAAAGACAATACGCATTTCAAAGAAAATTAGAATTTACTTACAAACCCCAAAAAAATGGAATGGCTCAAAAGCTCACTGGGTCACAAGTCTCCACTTATATTCTTCCTGTGATTACTCAACTCATGAATATTCTTATTTTTCAGGCTAACATTAATATTCCTGTGTAAATCGTCTCCAAGCATAAACTTCATAAAATTCAATTGGAAAAGCATGATATATAAATTTTCATCCACATATTAATGCTGAAAAATCAAAATTTTTTTATTTTTTTATTTTTTTTTTAAAAAAAAATTTACTCAAAAAGAAAACATAAGATTGAATTTTTTTTTCTTCTAAATTTGTAAATTGACTCTAAAACAGACACACTATACCCCTCAATACCCCCAAACTTAAATTAAACATTGTCCTCAATGTTCCCTAATCTACAATTATCAGTTTCAAATTAGAAGAAAATATCATATTAGAACAACTAGAGTTGAGAAATACCTGAGATGGCTTTATTATTGCAAACCTGCAAAAAAAAACAAATACAAAAACACAAAAACAACAACGACGACTCTAGGCGGACAACAAAAACACAAAAAACGAACTCAACAAAAGTGAAAACCTAACTAGACAAACTAGACAAAATGGACACACGGACACAAGCTGACACAACACAGACATAGAATGACGGGTGTATGGATGAAGATGGATATGGTTGGACGGACCTTCCTAGTCAGTCCTAATAGATTGGGTCATCTAGCAGGATCTGAACTTCTTCCTCCTGTGATTGCTTTTGAAATTCTAAGAATGGCTTTAATCTTTGACCATTAACTGTGAACACATTGTTAGTCTTAGGATTCCTAATTTGTACCGCCCCATACGGATACAGTGTCTCAACAACGAACGGACCTATCCACTTAGACAGTAATTTACTTGGAAACAGATGCAATCGAGAATTGTACAGTAAGACCTTCTTACCAACTGTGAAAGTTTTCCTCAAAATACTCTTATCATGAACCAATTTCATCCGGTCTTTGTACTTTCTCGCAGTGTCATAGGCATCTCTCCTAATTTCATCCAATTCAGACAATTGGAGTTTTCTATGTTGTCCAGCTTTGTCTAGAGCAAAATTCATATGTTTGATAGCCCGGTATGCTCTATGCTCTAGCTCAACTGGCAAATGACAGGCTTTCCCATACACTATCCTGTAGGGTGACATAACAATGGGTGTCTTGAATGCATACGATATGCCCAGAGTGCATCGGTAAGTCTCAAAGACCAGTCTTTTCTGGATGGATTAACTGTCTTTTCAAGAATATGTTTTATCTCTCGGTTTGAAATTTCCACTTGCCCACTTGTTTACGGATGATAAGGAGTAGCAACCTTATGCATCACCCCATATGATTTCATCAATGTTTCAAAAGGGCGATTACAGAAGTGATTACCCCCATTACTGATGATGGTTCATAGTGTTCCAAATCTAGAGAAAACATTCTATTTCAAGAAACAGAGGACAACTTTATGATCATTGGTTTTGCAAGCCACCGCTTCTACCCACTTACTGACATAGTCGACCCCTACCAAAATGTAAAGATTACCAAAGGAGTTAGGAAAAGATCCCATGAAATCAATGTCCCAAACATCAAAAAACTCAACAAGTAAAATTGGGTTTAGCGACATCATATGCTAACGAGACAAACTACCTAACCGCTAACATCTGTCACATGACACACAGTAGGTATGGGTATCTTCAACAGAACTCTGAATCATATTAACCTCATAAAAGTCATCTATGTAGGGAGGTTATTTACACATGTTGAACACATTGACTTCTGTTGTCAGATCTCCGAACAACAACCTAAACATACCATCTTGACAATTGATAACAGCTTTAGCGGTGACCAAGAATGGTCGTCTAAGAATAACCGGAATGTGCCCACTTTCGTTCTGAACAGGCTGTATATCCAGCACTACAAAATCGACTGGAAAGTAGAATTTGTCTACTTTCACAAGAACATCTTCTATCACACTTCTCGAGATTTTCACTGAGCGGTATGCTAACTATAGTGTGATAGTAGTGGGTTTCAACTCACCCAACCCCAACTGCTCATAAACAAAGTATGGCAATAGGTTGATACTGGCTACAAGATCTAACAAGGCCCTATCAATGTCAAATGAACCAATGGTGCAAGTAATGGTTGGGCACCCAGGATCCTTGTGTTTTATTGGAAATCCCTGTTGAATGAGTGAACTTGCATTTTCTGCTAAAAATGCCTTTTCGGGAACATTGGTTTTCCGTTTCATTGTACAGAGGTCTTTCAAAAATTTGGCATAAGAGGGTACTTGATTTATAGCTTCAAGTAAAGGTATATTGATACTGACGTGTTTAAATACCTCTAATATGTCACTATAGGGTACTCCTTTATTAAGATTCGCTAGCCTCTGAGGGTACAGAGCTTTTGGCACAAAAGTATTTTTAACAGATTTTTCCGGTGTATTTTGAACAGAAGATGGACTAGGCAGGTCTTTTGGTGCTTTGGTTGATCAGCTATCTGATCTTCCTATTGTTTAGGATGTTCGACCATGTTATCTACCTGTCTCCCAAACCTCAAGATAGTAATGGAGTTAGCGTCGTCTGAATTAGATAACGAAACCTCATTATGTCCCTTGGGATTTGGGATAGACTTACTAGGGAACTTGCCTTCCTCCCTATCTCCTATCGTGTTAGCTAACTGCCCAAACTGTATTTCGAGCTTGTACATAGCCTGCTGGGTGGACTGCATGAACTGTTGCAACGTATCCTCAAGAGAAGGCTTACGTTGTTAAGAAGGACAGGACTGATGGGATGGATTTGGCTGGGGTGGTTGATTTTGAGATGGATGGTATGGTTGGTTGGGTGGTTGGTACTGGGGAGGTTGATATGACTGGCCTTGATATTGAGGGGGTCCTTGACCTACTGAAGGTTGATTCTGATGCCATGAAAAATTTGGATGATTCCGCCAATTAGGATTGTATGTTGCAAAAAAAGGGTTCTCTGCTATCTTCCAAAATTATTGAGTTCATTGGCCTGATCGGTTGAGCACTCAACATTCGATACTATGGAAGGATAGTTTTGGATAGCGTGTGCTGGGTTAGAACACAATGCGCAAACCTCAGCATGCATTCCTTTCCTTGTTTTCTTCTTTATTTCCTTATGTATTTTTTTTCCTATTTTTCAGTGCTTAGATTGTATATAAATACCTCCCCTTTGGGGATTTGGAAGGAGACGAATTTGATTAATGAAATAGATTTGGTTTCGTTTCAAGATTTGCTCTTGGATTGCTTGTTTGTTCCTCTTTGGGTTTGATCTTCACCGGCGTTTGGAGATAGCCCTGGAGTCTTCGCTTTCTTTTCCATCTTCTACCTACAAGTAGAAGATTGGGTTTTTCCCCTGATCAGCAACACCGGGACTGTTACAGTCCTCAGATTGTAGCCAAGTTTGTGCTCCCATTGCCATTGCCTTCTCTCCACCTTTCCCTCCTTCCACGGCCATACAACCCTCTATTTTTTTTCCCAGTTACTGTTCAACCAGCCCTTTCTTCACCTTACCTTGTTTTACAGCCAACACCATCATTTTTTCTTTATTTTATCCCACCGATAAAACCTACCCATTATTCCTCTACAAGAAACCCACCATCCATTTCCATTAAATATCCCATTTACTTTATTTAAACCCATTAACCATTTAATACCCATTCTCCATTAATTCTATTTAGCCACATCTAAATTCCTTTAACCCGATCCCCGCTGCGTCAAGTGGTATTCAAAGCCTAGATTTAAAAAAAAAAAAAATCCATGGCTGCCACTTCCAATCTTGTAGACAATTAGCCTGTCACCAAGGCTGAGATGAATGCAGTTCAACAGTCCATTGAAGATTTACGAGTGATGATGTAACAACTCCTTAACCGCAACAATCGACGTGATCGTAACAATCGTGGTAGGAGACCCCCAGTTTGAGCAGAGTATGACTCTAGCGATGAGGAGTCAGAAGACAACCGTGAGCCTCCAGACAACAAAAATAATCGAAAATATCGTCGAAAGATGGACTTACCATCTTTCAACGGTCAACTACATGTCGAAGGCTTCCTTGATTGGCTCTCTGAGGTCGAACTGTTCTTCGGTTGCATGGAAATCGATGAGGCACAGAAAGTAAAGCTGGTAGCCAGCCAACTCAAGGCCGGAGCAACCGCATGGTGGCAACAGCTAGAAGCTGCTCGAAGGTGACAGGGGAAGCGTCTTATCAATTCATGGACGCGAATGAGAGAGCTACTGCGGACTCCCTTCCTTCCCGGTAATTATGAACAAGTTCTTTTCGAGCAGTATCAGAATTGTCGTCATGGTAATCGTGCAGTTTGTGACTACGCAGAAGAGTTCTATCGCCGTTCTGTTAGTGTCGACTTGCCTGAGACTGAGACCCAACAAGTCTCACGATTTTTGGGTGGTCTTCGCATTTCACTTCGTGACTGCTTCAGGTATCAGCCTGTTCACACTTTGAGCGAAACAGTTCAGTTAGCCACAACAGCTGAAAGTCAGAATGATCGCTCGGGAGGAAGGAATACACAGATGGCTATGCACACCCTTCCATCAACTTTTTTGACCCCCCCCCCAGCCTCAGGACGTACTTCTCAGCAGACAGTGTCTCCTTGACAAGTTCCAGCACGGAACTAACCAGTTGCCCCACCGAGGTCTGCCGCTGGCCAAGACACAGGACGAAACAACCCGTACGCCCGACCTATGGCAAGCAATTGCTTTCGTTGTGGTCAGCCAGGACAGGTTTAAATAATTGTCCTACTCGTCATCCAGTTGCAATTACCACTAATGAAGCCCAGGATGAAGGAGATGAGTACATTCAAGAACAAGAAGAAGATGTTGTTGACAATGAAGAAGACTATGTCGACTATGGAGACGAAGGATCCTCTTTGGTGGTTCGCAGATTGCTATGCACACCTAGGAAGGATCTCCCATCACAATGTCACAAAATCTTCAGGACTCGATGCACCGTCAACGATAAAGTCTGTGATGTTATCATTGATGGCGGTAGCTGCGAGAATATGATCTCCCAGTTGATGGTAGACAAGTTGGGCTTGCCGGCCCAAACAAATCCCTCTCCCTACTTGGTCGGATGGATCAAGAATGTGGAAGATACCCGAGTAACGAAGCAGTGCCTCGTCTCCTTCTCCCTTGGTAAGAGATACAAAGATGAAGCCCTCTGCGACGTTGTTGATATGGACGTCAGGCACATGATTTTGTGCCTCCTGTGGCAATACGACGTTGATTCCCACCATTGGGGACGTGCAAATATCTTCACATTTTGCTAAAATGGAGTAACGATCACCATCAACACTAAGTCAGGAAAAAGCTATCATCCACCACCACATGAGAAAAAAGAGTTTTTTCTCCTAGCCAGCGACATTGAGCGTGAGCCACGTGAAACAGGTGAAATCGTTGCATTGGTCGTCCAGGAACCAGACTCAGTAGCCGTACCGACCCCACCAAAGGTATCCCCAATTCTGAATGAGTTCCAAGACTTGATACCAGATGAGCTTCCAGATGGCTTGCCTCCGACTCGAGACATCTAGCATCACATAGATCTTGTCCCTGGAGCCAGTTTGCCACACCTGCCCCACTACAGGATGAACCCTAAGGAGTTTGATATCTTAGAGGGCCAAGTGGAGGACTTATTGCACAATGGCGTAATACGCACCAGCATGAGCCCATGTGTCGTTCCAGCATTGTTGACACTCAAGAAGGACGGAAGTTGGCGAATGTGCATTGACAGTCGTTCCATCAACAAAATCACTGTCAAGTACCGGTTCCCTATTCCTCGCTTGGATGATATGCTAGATATGCTTGAAGGAGCCAAAGTCTTCTCCAAACTGGATCTCAGAAACGAGTATCATCAAATCCACATCCGGCCCGGGGATGAATGGAAGACTGCCTTCAAGACCAAAGAAGGAATTTATGAATGGATGGTGATGCCGTTTGGACTCTCCAATGCACCAATCATATTCATGCGGCTGATGAACCAAGTATTGAAGCCTTTCATTGGGAAGTTTGTCGTTGTCTACTTCGACGACATTCTCATCTACAACCGTTCAAAGGAGGATCACCTGCAGCATCTACACGAAGTATTCCAGGTACTCAAGGACAATAGTTTATTTGTTCATAAAAAGAAGTGTATTTTTCTTGCAGATAAATTTGTCTTCCTGGGGTACGTTATTGGATCCTTTGGAATACAAGTCGATGAAGAGAAGGTCCGTGTTATCCGTGAGTGGCCCACTCCACGAACGGTTAGTGATGTTAGGAGTTTCCATGGCCTTGCAACCTTTTATCGACGGTTTGTGAAGAATTTCAGCAGTGTTGCTGCTCCTCTCACTGAATGCCTAAAGAACAAACAATTCACATGGACCGAAGCTGCTGAAAAGAGTTTCAACTTGATTAAGGAGAAACTCACCACTACTCCTGTCTTAGCCTTGCCAAGCTTTGACAAGTTGTTTGAAGTCGATTGTGATGCCTCTGGAGTTGGCATTGGAGCAGTTTTATCTCAAAAAGGCAGACTTGTGGCTTATTTCAGTGAAAAACTAAGTGATGCATAGAAGAAATGGTCTACCTATGAGCAAGAGATGTATACGGTAGTTCAAGCTTTGAAGCATTGGAGACACTATTTTATACAACGAGAGTTCATCCTTTACACAGATCATCAGGCTCTCAAGTATCTAAATGGTTCAACCACTCCAAACTGCAACCATGCCAGATGGATCGCTCTCATTCAAGGGTTCGCCTTTGCGCTTAAACATAAAGCCGGACAACAAAATAAAGTTACCGATGCTTTAAGCCTGAAAACAGCTCTACTCAATATCGCACGAGGTGAGATAGTTAGTTTTGATTTTCTTAAAGACTTATACGCAGATGATGAAGATTTTGCAAATGAGTGGAAGCGTCTCCATGAAGAAAAACCTTATAAAGGGAAATTTCAACTCCATGACGGGTTCCTCTTTAAAGGTACTCAGCTATGTGTCCCACGCAGTTCACTTCGAGAGCACCTCATATGGAATTGCATGGAGGTGGCCTTGGAGGTCACTTTGGAAAAGATAAAAACATTGCTCAGATTGAAGAACGCAACAATTGGCCCTAGCTAAAACGTGATGTTATAAAATTCGTCCAAAGATGCTACATCTGTCAAGCATCGAAGGGACAAGCGCAGAACACGGGTCTATACACTCCACTGCCAGTTCCTAATGCTCCGTGGGATGATCTATAGATGGATTTCATCTTAGGCCGCGCACACAACGTGGATTTGACTCAGTTTTCGTGATTGTGGATAGATTTTCTAAGATGGCTCACTTCGTAGCATACAAAAAGACATCTGATGCCTCTAGTGTTGCTCACCTATTCTTCAAAGAGGTTGTTCGTTTGCACGGAGTTCCAAAGACCATCACATCTGATCGTGACACCAAGCTTCTCAGTCACTTTTGGCACATCCTATGGTCACGGTATGATATTTCTCTCCAGTTTAGCAGTACATGCCATCCACAAACTGATGGACAAACCAAGGTTGTCAATAGAACACTTGGAAATCTTATTCACAGCGTCTCCGGTGATCGTCCAAAACAATGGGACTTGGCCCTTGCTCAAGCCGAGTTTGCATACAACAGTGAAAAGAACAAATCTACTGGTAAATCACCTTTTGAAATTGTCATGAGGAGGTCCCCAACTCATCCAGTGGACCTTGTAAAGCTGTCCAAAGTGCCCGCTGCTAGTCAAGCAGCAGATAATATGGTTACTCACATGTTGCAGATTCATGAAGAGGTAAAACAACACTTAGAGAATGCCAATGTGAAATACAAGAAAGTTGTAGATAAGAGTCGACGATTGAAAGTCTACAAAGAAGGTGATATGATCATGGTGCATCTACGCAAAGAGAGGGTTCCTTCAGCTACTTATAGCAAGTTGAATCCAAAGAAAATTGGACCCTCCAAAGTTCTTCACAAGATCAACGATAATGCATATGTGATCGATCTTCCAGACAGTTGTGGCATATCGAAGATCTTCAATGTTCAAGACTTGTTTGAATATCATCCTCCGGTGTTCGCTTCAATGGTTATAGACATGAGGATGAGTCCTTTTCAACTGGAAGAGACTGATGCAGCACTCACCAGCACGTGTGCCTCACACGTGAGGCCTAAAAACTCTAAAAGGAGTAAAACTCCTCCTTTCCCAACCCATCTCTCCCGTTTCCTACATTCCTTTTTCTTCCCCTTCTTTCCCTTCTTCTTCGCAGCAGCTGTTCCAAATACACTAGCACCGCACCGACGATGCCGAAACAGACGGAGACGGCTACAAATCAGGCACCTCCTTTCCTTGTTTTCTTCTTTCTTTCCTTATATATTTTCTTTCCTATTTTTCAGTGCTTAGATTGTATATAAATACCTCTCCTTTGGGGATTTGGAAGGAGACAAATTTGATTAATGAAATAGATTTGGTTTCGTTTCAAGATTTTCTCTTGGATTGCTTGTTTGTTCCTCTTTGGGTTTGATCTTCACTGTCGTTTGGAGATAGCCCTAGAGTCTTCCCTTCCTTTTCCATCTTCTACCTACAAGTAGAAGATTGAGTTTTTCCCCTAATTAGCAACACCGGAACTGTTACAGTCCTCAGATTGCAGCCAGGTTTGTGCTCCCATTGCCATTGCCTTCTCTCTACCTTTCCCTCCTTCCACAGCTATACAACCCTCTATTTTTTTTCCCAGTTACTGTTCAACCAGCCCTTTCTTCACCTTACCCTGTTTTCCAGCCAACACCATCACTTTTTCTTTATTTTATCCCAGCGATAAAACCCACCCATTATTCCTCTACCAGAAACCCACCATCCATTTCCATTAAATATCCCATTTACTTTATTTAAACCCATTAACCATTTAATACCCATTCTCCATTAATTCTATTTAGCCACATCTAAATTCCTTTAACCCGATCCCCACTACGTCAATAAGTCATATATGTGTAATGTGATGCCATGATGTGTAAATGAATGTATTATAGTGTATATTTTGCATTTCGAGTATCGAAACTAGGGAAAATCAAGTTTGCAAAACAAGCCCAAACAACAATTTTGTTGTCAATACGATGCATCGCTACTGGTGATGGGTCGCTAAGGACAGTGGCAATGGGCCGCCATTGACGCTGATATCAACCTGAAAGCAATTGAGAAATACTTCTGCGATGGGTCGTCATCGATGCCTCGTAATTGATGAGTGGATCGGCCTGAGACCAAGCTGTGTTTACAAATAGGTCTCAAGGCGATGCATTGCCACCGTCGATGGGTTGCCCAGGTCTGAAATTGTTTGTGAAGGTTAGTGAAGTTGAATTTAGGTTCAGTGTGATGGATCACACTTGTTGTCCACATGATCATGTGTGACATTTTAGATGGGCTTAGGTGAGATCGAAGCCCTTGGGTTTTTGATGATTGGTTTAGTTTTAGAATAAATAAATTGTCGTGTTTCGGGCCCACATCTGGAGTCAGGGCATGACAATCCATTTCTACAAAAATACTTTTATCCTCTGTCATGTGATTACTATAACCACTATCAAGGAACCATACATTGTTTCTTTGCTCCAATGCCGCTTGACAAGCATAAAACATATTCCCATTACCTTTTTGTTCTTCAAATAAATTGGTTTGTTGATAGTTCTTGAATCGACAATCTATTTTAACATGCTCAAATTTCTTGCAATTGTGACATTGGGGTTTTCCGCGAAACCAACAAACTTTTTCAACATGATTACTTCTTTTACAAACTTGCATTTTTGTTGAGTGAACTCCACATTTCCTCTCATTTCAAAACTATTTCTACCTCTTCCTCCTGTATTTCTTCCTCTTCCATATCTTCCACCCCTTGAAGATTCACTTTTGGATTAACCAAAATTTAACAGTTCCTTTGCTTGGTTTTTTTAACTAACATTGAGTTTGGATTGAAAGACACTTTCAATTGACTTTTCGAAGTGCTTACTCAACCTTTGGTCAAATGTTTTAATGGAACCTACCAATTCTTCAACACCCAATGAGTAAGTATCTTTAGTCTCCTCAATAATGCCAACAATAGACTCATATTTTTACAGCAAACGAATTAGTATTTTCTCTAATATTCTTTGATCGGTAATTTTCTCTCTATAAATTTTCCTTTGATTCACCATCTCTAGAACATTAGAAAAATAATCTTGCAAAGTTTTACTTTCTTTCATTTTAATATTTTCAAAATCCTTTCTAAGGGATTGAAATTTAATTGCTCTTACCTTCAAAGCACCCCTATACTCTTTTTGTAGAATGTCCCAAGCCTTCTTACTTTTTGTGGTATTGATGATTCTTGGGAAGATTGTATAAAAAACTCCTTGTTGAATCAAATAGAGGGCTTTCGCATCCTTCTTTCGATTATCCTTTAGTTGTTACTTTTGGGAATTTGTCAAGGCCTCCATTTTTTCGGGTTCTTCATACCCATCTTCTACCAAAATCCCACAAATCATAAGAAACAAAAATAGCTTTCATCTTCACACACCAATAATTATAGCTTTCTTCATCAAAAATTGAGAATGAAGGGTTTTGAATACCACTATTGCTTGCACTTGCCATCACCTTCTTCTTCTTAAGAATTTGTTTCTCCTTTGCAAATCATCAAGCACTTGGTGTGTAGATTTTTTCTTTTTCCTTTTTTTCTTCTTTTTCTTTCTTTTCCAAGTGTTGAAACCCAATGATGCCTTCTCTTATCTACTACAAGAACCCAGATTGAAGAATAGATCTTATTGAAGAAGATGGCTTTGAAATTTTGTTGCTAGAAGTATGCAAGACCTAGAGGGGGGCGAATAGGTCTTATCCGATTTTATTTTCCTTTTTAATAATTTAACAATATGTGCAGCGGAATAAATGTGTGTGCAAGATAAACAAATGAATCAAACCATTAAAGTAAACCACACATGCACAACGATATATAGTGGCTCAGTTCACTTGAACCTACATCCACTGTTGGACTCACCCTCTCTAGGGCTATCCCAAATCCACTATGTATGGGAGTCACACCCAAACATTACAACCTAGTTTTAAAAAGTTCGACCGCCTTGGTCTAATCCTTAACACATATTTTTTAGAGTGGTTCGAACACAATGTTCTAATCCACTTTACAATGATAAAAATAAAGTAAACAAAGAACATTTGCCTTGGGCCTTAACAATTCTTCAAAATGTGTTATTCTTGTGCTCGATGTTTCTGTGCCTCTTCCTTTAGATTAGGTTCACCATAGCTGAGTATCGGCATAGCGGGACAAGGTCATTAGGACAAAGGTATAACTGATTTTTGGTCCTAGATAAAACACATTTAACTTCATCAAACTTAAGGTATTGATTACCCAAACATCTCTATAAGAAGATAATGAAGAAGGTGTAAGAGGAGGTGGCTAATCTCTCCGATCACACTGTTATATTTTCCAAAAGGTTCTCTGTGTGTATATTTATTTCATTCAGCTCACTGATGTATATAAGACTGTCTGTTTTTTGTAGCCAGTCACGCCCACCAGGCCTCGAGGATTCCAATGAGGCCTCATGGCAGTATATGGTAAGACAGCACAGAATCTGTATAAGTTATTCTGTTTGTCAAACAGTGAATGTCCAGCCAGTTAGGATGACACCTATGCATGATTGATCCTTCATTTATTTCAATCATTAATAAAGGATTTACATTAAGAGAGATTGATGATTGTAAATCAATTTTAATCACAATGAGGAGCCTTTCCAATTTAGTAACAAACAGCCAGCTCCCCAACGATGAGGCTCCAACAGATTTATTCAAATCTGTATGAGGTGGCAAATTTGAGTTTCTTGGTTATTTCTTATTTCCATAAAAACTTCCAATCAATGATATTTTAGAAATCAGAAAAACCGTTACAGATTTATTTAATTAAATCTGTAAGATACTCAGTCAAGTGACACAAGCTCAAGCTGAATTACAACTGTCCCAATTTTGACTCAGCAAAAGACTGTCTACGAGGCCTCGACAGACTGTACGAGACCTCGAGGCTAAAAGTCAATTATATTCTAATTTTTCAGTTTATAAACAGTTGACTTCTAAGGTATTTGACTTAACTTAAGGTCTCCTAAGCTTCACTTACCTATGTGCCAATAATATATTCGGTGTAGATTCTTCCATGCATAGTAGATCTTCACATACTTCCAAGGGAAGGTCTAACTGAGTCACGTAATTGACAATATGGGTGACTCGGACAGACCGGGGCACTAACAGGCTTCGGATTTGTGAGGCTCTTTGAAGAACCGTGACAAGGTCTACTTCGCTGTCTCGAAATGAGTTTATGGAAAGCCCCAAAAGCCCACGACCTGACTCTGATACCAGATGTTGGCTGTAATTTCAACCCTTTTTTTTATCCAAAAACAACACAATGTAAAATGGAGAAGATGAAATAGGAAGAATGTGGGAAGCAACAAAAGGGAGGCTTAATTCTCATTCTCATTTCAAAAACTTTAAGGGTTTCTTTTTACAAACCGTCATAGTCATATAAGTCGCAAATATCCAACATCTAAAATATAATATTAAATGATTGAAATGGACATAAACTAAAAGCATAATAACGAGAAAGTAACATGGAATTAATTTTAACACCTTGACATAATGTTGATGCGTAGGCGGAGATTTTTCATACAAGTATGGAGAAGATATTTCTGATTCAAATTCTCCTCGCATCGATTGTCAGCTCTCTAAACCTAAGGAGATAATCATCGAACAACTCTCTGGGCTTTTGGACAATTGTTCATAAATCATTAGAATACACTTTTTTCATGGTCATATGGTCACAAAAATCATATTTTAATTGGCTTGGCAGAGAAATAGAATTAGGAGGAAGACAAGAAACCATTCCGACGTCATTCTAGAAAGAGAGATCAGGAATTCTTTCATTAGAATCTTGGAATTCCCTTGCAACAATTGGAGTTGTTACTCAAATCTTAAGTCACGCATCTTCCAATTCTCTTTTATGTTGGATGCAATAAAGGTTGGCCTTTTATATTATGACTTGACCCTAACATATGAAATTGATGATTGGAGATAATCGTCATATTTGTAAAACATATTCCAAAACAACTCTTCTACCATTTCAATAAATAGAGGATCAGCATTCCTTTAAGCAATTTAGCTTGGTCATGAATCCTTGGTAGAGGAATCACCAAGTTCCTTTGAACATGTTACTCACCAGTTGGGGAAGGAACCTGATTATAAACAGATTTACGTAGAAGTGGGGTTGCCAAAAAGGCTAATACTGATCAACAAGTTGTCGAGACAAATCTAGTTGCCATTGACTCATTTCTACAAGAGTTCTTTGAGATCCCTATTTTGCTTGTAAAATTTGATTGGCTTCCATGAATGCATTGAAAAAGAAGCTTCAAATTATTGAGCTTGTGTTAAATGTCCATGCAATTGCTTTAGCTGCTGTAATTCAAAAGAGTTGAAATGATGACAGGAACTCATCTCAGGAAGTAGGAGTCTTGAGTTTGATTCTCACTTCATCTCAAGGGCTACTCTCTGTTGATTTACCTTTAGTCTGTATGAGTAGGGAGGTTTGTATATGTCTTGAGGATTAGTATGACACTCTAAGAGACCCGGACACCTTGGTCATTATAAAAATACTGCTTTAGTTGTTGCTTTAGAGCCTAAATAATCTCGAGAGATTCACTCTCTAAATGTCCTCAAACGAAAATAAAAAAAAGTTGGTAAATGGTGTTGATGCTCCAAATGTGATATGCAACAGATACGCAGGACTAATCATGTACCTACGCCAATCTAAGACAATCTTTCCAGTGTATGAATGAGAATGGGGTTTGGCCCTGTTTCTTTATCATGATGACACTCGTCATTAGATGTCCTTGGCCTGTTTCTTGAAGAAGATGACTCCTCTCATTAGGTTTGTCTTGGACATCAATCATATCATCCAAATTTTGATGACGAGATGTATTTGCTATCAGTGTCACTAAAGAGAATTGGGAAAATCATCAAACACCCATATATAAAATTCTCATATATAGAAGATAATCAATTAAGGAGATTCAAATCAATCTACAATCTCGTCATTAGAGAAGTTGATAACTAGAGATGTATACATTTATTGAAGGTGGTTTGTGAGGAGTCAACTGTGGTGAAGACCTATCTTTAATAGGCACAATTGAGCACAACAAGTAGAAACTATCAAGATTTATAAAAAAAATAAAATAAAAATAAAAAACAACAAACAAAGGGTCAATCAACTATTTACGATACGAAGGGATAAGAAAATTCGGCTAACCAATTTCAAGATCGATTTAGCTCAAATACCCATACTTTATGAGGACTTTCTTAACAGCAATTTAATAGAAGCAATATAGTCCACCAAGATAGTTGAGAAATGATTGAAAAAAAAAAACACAGTAATCAGTCAACCAATAATGAAACGTTTATGTATTCTACCCTTACTGTTGTTTATCTATCTAGATTAACAACAAATCACCCATAACCCAATTCATAAAAGAGAGCCACATGGCCTAACCTGATGTACCTTAAGAGCAGTGGGTATCACCTGTGGGGTTTTATGCTAGGTTTCCTGCAGTTTCCCACTCGTAAATTCAAAAAAAAAAAAGAGGACTAATTTCATTAAACAAATTAGAAATATATAAGTTCCAATCTTAAGCTACAATAAAACAAAAAGAAAAAAAAGCAAGGATTTAAAGTTTAAACGAACACTCAATTATGTCATCTTTACCCTTTATTTTTTCCAACACAATTTTTTGTCTTTGAAGTTCTTCTATCGAGGCAATGCAGCGTCTTTTTAGTTGTTATAGACAATGTTTAAAATTCAAAATTAATACGCCTTCCAATGCACTCGTCGTGTGCTACAAAAGCTGATCTAAGGTGGGGCCTAATCTGAGCCTGAATTAAAAATCCCAAAAATTTTGGTTCAGGTTGACCCAGGTGGGTCAGACTCGCACATTTTTGGGCCCAAAATATCAGGTCAAATTAGAACTTGGATCAGGCTTGGGCCTGATAATGAAAGCAGGGGTCTGAATATCAATCAATATGATACAATTTTGAAACCTTATCATATCGGCCGATGTGATTTGTATCGGCCGATATTCGACCGATATGCCGATATCTCGACCGCAACATATCGGCAGATATCGGCCGTTTTTGTTAAAAAAATTCCCTTTTGGGCTAAAAAAATCCGAATCCATATAAACCCGTATATACACTCTAGTTTTAAATTGGGGTTCGGCCATATAAATACAATTGGGATCGGGATCAGGTTTAACGAGTTCAGGATCATTGGAGTTTGAGTTCTTCTATTGAAATTCAGGCCCTAAATCCGTCCTACCTCATCCGAGTTGCAGCCCTAAGTGGAACCAAGTTCAAGTCATTAACAATGCTCATTTCAAGTCCGGATCCTATCTCCGGCACAAAATAGTCCATAATCAGTGTTGGCTCAATCATCCCAAACTGAGCAAGCTTCAAATCACCCTGTACTAGCATGGGATGCTTAAATACTATTCAATACATTCATCCTACACAATAATTAACCAAGTTATAATCCAATCTTGGTAGAAAAACAATATGTTTTTAGAAAATATGCCTGCTCAATGAAAGGTTGAGCATTCGAGAAGGATTACAATTTGGTTCGGGCTTAATCTTCACATTCCGGCTGGACCCTACTTGAAGACCATCTAAAACTCGGGTCTACTCAGCTAGGCCTAATTTAAAATCAGGATAAAAGCAGGCCTTCCAATTTGAGGGTTCAATTCAACTGAAAAGCCCAAGTTTCGACTAAATCTGATTTAAATATGAGGGCCTATCATGTATAATTTGTAATTTTATATTTTACATTTATCATAAACAATCTACTATCATATCTTAATTAAAAAGACCTTTAATTTAAATTATTAAAATCCTAGTCGGCCAACTCTAAGCTCAAGCACTAATATAAATTCACCCAAATTGATCATTCTCCATTCACTTCTCTAAATAAAATTTTGAATTACATATATATTTTATAAACAATCATTTATCACATCTAAAACTCACTCATTAGCAATATTGAGATAGTTATAAAAAAGAAATATACATAATTTGACAATATGCTTATATTCAGTGTAGAATTGATTAGTAGCTATCATTGAGAATATTTAACCATTAATCATACAACTCAGAAAACAACTCATTGCCTTGTTTTAATCAATAAAAATAGGAAAAGAATGGCACATGGCCAATAGTGTTTGTTTTCTAATGTTATTTCTTGGCTTTTTTGTGCAATAGTTTAAAGCTAATGACACAATAGGTTAAATGTCTTCTCGAAATGATAATAGGTGAGTGGTCATTCAATTTCATAGGATTTTAAGTTAAGTGAGTCAATGAGTTTCATTCAATTTCTTCTTCTTTTTCTCAAAATTTCATTCGAGTTTCTCAATTCAACGAAATTTCAAGTCAAGTAAGAGTTTCAATTTTTCAAACAATGCTTTTCACTAAATGAGATCTAGTCTTGTGCCAATTTAGTTTTGTGTGATTGTTAATTCATTTTTCTTCGTTTCCTCTCACTTATGCTATTTGTTTCCGGTATGATCTAATAGCATTTTTAGTTCTTTAAATGAAGATGCATTACTAGACTCTAAATAGATGAGAGAAATTGATGAAAACAATAATAATTTACAAGAGATATAATAGAAATAAAATAAAATACCAACTCCATTTATTATCATTTTAGGAAAAAAAAATCCTTCATTTATCATAATGAAGAAGTTTTTCATAAATTGCTAAATCTTTCTCTGGGCTCAGAATTTACCAAATTTGCAAGGAAGGCCTAGAGTCTGGACTTGGCCTAATAATGAAGAAGAAAAATAGATTTAAATTTTATTTCGATAATGGAATTCTTTAATAAAATCAACTTTCAGTCTTCTCAATCACTTTGAACAAAAGAAAGATGATACTAATTTAAACAGAATAATTTTAACTGACTAAAGAAATTAAGTTTCCATCGAAAGAAAAACCAACATTGGATTGTATTCCGAATACAATAATTTATGCAATTAATTAAAATCCACAATTATATGCAATTTAAATAATTATATGCATGCAGGGAACTTAAACCTAACACTAATTTGATTTGATAGTTATTGAATCTCCTGAGAACCAATTTAGTTGTGGAATTGTAATTTAATTAGAAATGGAAAAAATACAAGATATAAAATTAAATCACCGTGCAAAATTTAAAACCCAAACACTTAAATTCAAGAATCAAAATAGGACTCACCTAACTGGGGAGACTCGAAACAAACTTAAAACTCCAATAAATTCAACTGAACTAAACTTTTCACAATGCTTAGCTTATGCCTAAATTTATAGTCCTTTATTAAAAAAAAAAAAGGAAATTAGAAAATTAATTAAATTAAATTATAAACTCGAATTACCAAGTCAAATTCTAAAACATAAATCCAAATTAAATTCAAATAACCAAAATATGACTCACATAACTGAGGAGACTCAAAACAAACTTAAAACTCAAATAAATCCAACTGTACTTTAAAAAAAAAAAACCAAGTCAAAATGAGTACAGGCCCAACATATTGTTTACTAGGCCAGAAGTTAGATTCAACAATATGTCACAAATATAATAATCGTTATTGAATTTGACATCTTGGCCTGTATTTTATAAATTCAAATCCAGGATGGAGTTATTCTCTTGTCCAACTTGATTTTGGTTTTTTTCTTATAATAGAGCAAATATAATATTAGAGTCCTAAATATTGTTTTAATAAATATAGATATTTAAGCTCTAAAAAACATAACCATGAAGCCGTCTTGCCAGACTGGGAGTTTGATACAGTATCTCAGTTTATCAAAAGAGTGACATGCTTCTCCTTTTTTCTTACTTTTGAACAGTACATAATTCCAATTTATAAATTATAAAATCCTGGTTTTAAATTCAATTTGTGAACATCCTAACTTGGGTCTATCTAATACTAATCGGGTCAAGTCTAAAGTTTGGATTCTGCCAAGTAGAGCTCATGTTTGGGCTTTAACAATATTGATACAAATCGGTCATAGCTCGACTCAACTTCCCTCGGTTGCACCCTTAATGTTTTTTTATGACCAGTTCAACTAATCTTCAGGATATGTGTAAGCCTCTCTACTCACATACACCAGATAACACTATAAAGAGTGGCCCTTTAGAGTAGAGTAGAAATCAAACTCTAGATTCTCTTATAATTCGGCCACGTATGTAAATGGAAATAGATAGTCAACGAGAAATAATTGGTTTCTCTTGCAAATATTAGCTTCAAGGGAAGGAAATATATTGTTAGCACACATTTATAAATGTGGAAGCAACTGGAGTTTTGTATGGATGTAAATGTAATGCATTAATCGTGCACAGGAGTTGAATCACAGATAATTCATAAATTAATCAATTATTTGTTAAAATGTCAAGAAATTAAACATAGATTCAACCAAAGCCTGTGTTTTTCTTCAAGAAAAAAAATGGAGACTTCTGAAAACATGTGAATTTCAGAAAATCAGAGAATTTTGTTGTCTTGAGTTCTCAATTAAGCATTTTGGAGTTACCGATTGCCGATATATGGAGGGTAATTTTAATGGAATAATAAATAAGAAAGATGAATCAATTAGAATTAAAATTGTTCAGGATATGGATGAAGTGAATCAAGTGTGGACTGAGCACTATTTAATATTGGTATTAGCTCAATAAAGAGGCAATTTTATAAAGCAATCATTAGATAGAGAAATTATCTATTGTGAACCAGTTCACAATGAATTAGTGTGAATTTTTATTTACAAATTTTGAAATTTGAATGAGTAAAAGGCTATCAGTTCATACTTTTTTTTCTTTTTCTTTTTTTGAATTTGCGTGTGCGAAACTACGGGATACCCAAAGTAAAATCTCCACAGGTGAGCCTACTGCCCCTAGGGCAAACCAAGGTTAGGTCATGGGGGCTCGAACCTTCAACCTCCCACTTCCTAAGGCAAGAGTCAACCAGTTGATACTTTTTAAATTCATTAAATGATCAAATTCAAAGTTGTGATTGAAAGTTCATATCAATTTAGTGAACCAACGTTAGATGATTAGCCGTTATAGAGCATAGTGTTGATGATGAGGAAAGACACATAAATATTGTAGAGTAATCCTCAATATCGTAGAAATGTAAAACATAAATCACAAACACGTAATAGATTGAATAATCGCTACGATTATGATAATGAGAAACTTTGTCATCTTCCATTTATGGCCTTAAATAGTAGCTATGATTATGATAATGAGAAACTTTGGCGTCTTCCATTTTCGGACTTACTAGATAGATCTTACGTGTTCTTTTCAAACATGGTATTGACAATGTCCTAGACCCAAAATAATTCTTGCCGTACTAACATTATTATTAATAGCAAGAAAAAAAAAAAAGCAATATATTTATAAAATAATTGTTAATTGAAAGATCCAAATCAGACTCCATCAAACTCAAAACCTAAATGTTTGAATGTGTGGACCCGACTTGAGCAGCTAAACCCGTGACAAAGAACTTGTCTTGTCTGATTTGTACGTTTTAGCAAAAATTGGAAGAGATTAGACAAGGTTAGAGTTTGGAGTGTGGACATAGTCACTCACCACAAACAAAACCCTTTCCTTGCCCAATCTCCTTGTATTTTTGTTGGATTCCTTGTCATTTCTGCTTTGGCTGATTCAATCCAACCATCAGAAACTTCCATTAGCCTTCATTCTTGAATGAATCTAATCTAAATTTGACTACCTTACATTAGTACTAGTGGCATTTTGATGAATTCTTCAAGGACAATATTGCATGATAGATGTCTCAACTCTCTTGTATTTAATGTTGTATCCCCAAGTCATGATAGAAAGATATCATTTAATGTAAAATATATTTTAGATAAGTGTCACACTTTAAAAACATTTTACATGGTTTTTAAATATTTAATATAAGAAATTCAGTGGATACATATCATATCAGTATTATATACAACAATACGTATTCGTCGTACAAAACATAATACAATCAACTTAGACTGTTAAATCGCCAATACGTATTGCCCCACATTGGCCAATATGGTAAAGTAGCAATTTTATTCATTTTTTATTTATTTTTTAAAATCATTTTGACTGTTTTTAGTGTATAAAGTATGATTTTAAGAAGGTTTAGAAGCAAATTCTTCAAGTGTAAAAAGTATATGTCCACCCCAAACTATTTTTCATTGAGATTTTTCTATTTTGAATTATTTTCATCAATTCTTTTGAATTTTTAACTCTAAGATATCCCAATTTTGGGAGTTTTGTGAAAATAAATAAAATGATATTAAGTGTTTATGGGATTGAATAGAGATGACTTAATGTATTCTTTTATAGTTTATATGGTGTTTAAGTGATTTTTCAAATTTAAAAAAAAAAATTACGAAATCTGAGGTTTCAAGATAATTCCCATTTTTAGGTTTTTTGTGAAAAAATTAAGAAATGTTATACAAATGTTTATAGAATGAAATGAAGATCTCTTAATTTGATTGATATAGCTTTTAGAATGTTTGTGATTTTTCTAATAATTCAACATTTTCATAAAATTTAGATTTTTTTGCAAAAAATAATGAATTGTAATAGAATATATATACATATTATCATTTTGGGACACTGCAGAATATGAATTTTATATCAAGTGTTTCCTTATATTAATTTTCTATTTTCTCAAAATTTTAACAATTTTTAATTATTTAAGATATACTTTATTCATAACAAAATTTTGGTTTATAAGGGTCTACTACTCTCAAAAAGAATCTTTTAACCAAAATATGTTCAGTTAGATTTTCTATTTTTTTGCTATAATTTCTATTTTTTTCTAAAAATTCAAAAAAAAATATGATGAAAGGGGCGACATGTCCGTGGTATAACAATGGACATGATAAGTGGGCTGATTTTATAGCCCCTGAGATTAAAAGTAAAAATAAAAGAAAGTCTTTTCCTTTTTTCCCGTTCATCCCTTCTTAATCAAAGCCTAAATATTATTGGTCAATATGTATTCTTTCTTGGCTAGATTATATATCTTTGTTGTTTAGTAGTCCTTCCGTCTCAATTTAGTTGTCTTGTTTTGGAATTGTTTCAGTAGTTGTCTCATTCATGCTAGAGTAGGATAAAGTATTTTAAAAATGGATGAGATCACATGAAGTGCTAACTTTAATATCAACATTAAAGAGTTACAAGGTAAGACACAGTGAGGAGAAAGTAATTAAAGAGTAAGGGACAAGGTATAGGTGGGATAAAGCATGATGCATTGTTATAGGTGTTATGAGGTATAGGTGGGATAAAGTATGATACATTGTTATAGGTGTTTTAGCTACATGATCTCACCGATCAAAGGTGCCAGACATCATCTTTTTAAAGACGCTTGTCAACTTTGACTATCAAGATCAAGTGATTAAAAATTGAATTTTTAACTGAAAGTTTAATTGATTTAAGTATAATTTCAATATGTACAGTTAATTTTCAATTGATATTAAAAAAATAAAAAACAATACCAGATGCTAAATAATTAGGTTTAATCGGTCAAGTTCATGCTTTTTTTAGTGAAGCCCAGCCTAAGCCTGACCAAAGAACACCCCTATACATTATAGAGCAATAGTGGATAATATCTTTTATAGTGTAGAAAAGTAGAACGCAAAACACGGATGATAGTAGCTATGATGATGATAATGAGAAACTTTGTCGTCCTCCGTTAATGGCCTTATGAGGTAGACCATGTAGATTTTTAAACATCTCATAGACTCAAAATATTGATTGTCATACTAACAATATTATTAGTAACAATAAAAATAAAAATAATATATGTTATAAAATAAATGATAAATGAAAGATTCAAATTAGACTTCATCAAACTAGGGGTAAAAAAATTACTGATATTGAGATATCGACATCTTGACCGATATCTTAGTATCTCGGATCTCAACTAATATTTTTTTTCAGTGAGATCTCAGCCGATAAACAATGTATCTAACACAGAACCTAAATGTTTGGTTGTGTGGACCTGACTTGAGCTGTGGAACCCGCGAGAGAGAAAAAGAAATATATGTGCAATCGGAGATGTGAGTATAGACTCCATTTGAGTGGGTCTGCTCTTGTGTAATTTGCATGTTTTACTAAAAATGGGAAGAGAGTTGACAAGGCTTTCACTAAACGACAGTGTAGAGTTTGGAGTGTGGAAATGGTCGCCATCACAAGCAAAACCCTTTTGTTCCCCAATCTCTTTGTACTTTTGGTGGATTCCTTGTCATTTCTGCTTTTGCTGCTTCAATCCAACCATCAAAATTTTCCATTAGCCTTTATTCTTAAAGCTACTCTAAAGGACAACTATTGCAGGATAGATGTGTCAATTGGGCTCACAATTTTGTATCTAATGTTGTATTATGAAGACATGATATCTTACAATCAAAGACATCATTTAATGTAACCTATGTTTTAGATAAGTGCGTCACTTTAAAAAAAAAATTAAATGTTTGCAGAGCATGGTTAATTTAGTCAAAAAATATATATATATATATATATATATATATATATATATATATATATAATCGAAGGTGTTTAGACGTCTCACCTATAGAGAACTTTACCTGACTAATCTTTTAGAACTTGTGCACACCTCCCTGCACACACATACAAGGTTCAAGTGATAACGAGTAACGCCACCTCTAGGGGAGTCACTATCATTAAATGGATGATGATCAATTTCTTTGGAAAGATTTTTATTTAAATATAAAATTCATTAAGAATTATCCTGATTAAATCAATTAAATTATATTTTTAAATTTACAAACTTCAAAGATGAAAAAGGTAATTTAATCTGTACTTGTGAAGATTTTAAAAAACATGGTTTTGTTGATTCAATCAATTTAATTTTTTGTGAATGATATTTTTAAAAAGGACTTCTCCAATCGATAAATCACTACTTCCTTTTTTATTACCAAGATGTCCAGACTTTTTAGAACACTCGAATAATCTTCAAGGCATGTTCAAGTCTCCTTATTCACACACAGACTATGTTTGGATGAGAGGTAAATTTTGCCGAAGTTTCCTTTATAAGGTGTTTCTCTTGAACATGAGTTTCCTTTGAACAGGGGTTTCTCTTATCTTGTTTGGTAATTACAAGCTGCGTTTGGATGAGAGACATGTAAGGGGAATGAGGTGTTATCCCTCGTTACCGTTATTTGATAACTAAAGGGAAAAAACTGAAAATCTCAATTTTACTCTTGTTTACCCCTCTACTCTCACTTTTGAATACCCTTTTGAAACAAAGGGTGTTCAAAATGATTACCCAACCCTGGATACCCACCTCTGGTTATCTTAAGAGAGATGTAAAATAATTACCTCTTGCAGTGAAGGTGTTTTCAGATTTGTATTGGAGACAGGGAAACTTGAGATTTTCTCGCCCATTCCCTTAATTACCAAATGGGAGTAAACAAGGGTTACCCTCATTTTTACCCCTTTACCCCTCATCCAAATGCAGCTACAGTGCATAACTCTACACTGAGTGACCCTTTGAAGTGGAGTGAGAATTAAACTTAAGACACTCACTTCCTGAGACAAATTCCATCTGATGCAGGCCAAGCTACACTTTGAATTTTAGATTCGAGGATTTATGCCGAATCACGGATTTCAAGATTGAAAATTCAAAGGACCACTCTCAAATCTCTCGATCACTCTCAAGAAAAATGAAATTGGGGATAATTTTAATGGGACTGTTAGTAGAATCAACCAACCTCACCAAAGAAATTAGGCGTTCTCGAACTGACACGAATGTGAAATTGGGAATTGGCGTGATTAGAGCACCTACTGTCTAATTTGACTCAAACTCAGAGACAAACTCGAAGAAGAGTATTGTGCCATTTGTTATATGACTGGCACAAATTGGTCATTTCTTAATTGGAACTTGAAGCCAACGGGAATGCAAATCTTCCATTTGGGCTATTTTATTTTATATGTTATTTCTTTTATTTTGGAATTAAAAGTGGAGACGAGATGATGATGGATTGATAATGACATGGAATTATAAGTGGTGCCCTTTCTTTCTTGCATCGATCCGATCCCCGATTCGAATAATCTATTTCTCAAACTTGTTTAATCGGGTCTCAATCGGGTCACCATCGTGTTTGTCGGGTTCAAAAGATTTGATGTCTGCATCACCATCACTCAAAACCCCTTTGCATTTCAATCACTATCTTCTTCACTAGCGTGTGGGTGACAATATTCAAAATATCTTTTATTAAATGTCAACTTTCTTCTTCTTTTTTTAATCTATTGGTATGATCATCTAATTGACAGAAATCTTAAAATTCTGTTGCTGTACAAAAACAGTATAGAGAGGACCTGATCAGACAGATCCTCTGCATGTAGAGATGGTGGATAAAACACAGCCCGCGTAGACTTGGATGGAATATGTCCCACGTACAGTAATGACAATCCATTCATATAAAAATAATAAATGGAGAGGTTGGGTCCAACCCACCCAAATTTCTATCATGACAACACCAATATAAATAAAATTCTCTCTCTTTAGAGTAGGGGTCGAAAAATCGGCCATGCTGAGATCTCAGCTGATATGAACTCTCTTTTCTAAATTTTTTTTTATGAGAATCTCGATGACTTTTTTTTTGGGAAAAAAATCATTTAAAACAATATAAAAGGCTGTTTTTTTAAAAAAAAATATAAATATCGGTCAAGATATCAGTCGGATCCACAACCGATATTCTTAATTTTTTTTTAAAAAAAAAGAAATCCATTCGGCTGAGATCTCAGCCGATTTCTTTTTTATCTAACCGTACTATAGCCGAGATATCTCGGTCCTTGAAAATTCGAGATATCTCGATCGATACACACATAATCAAGAGATTTATACCGTCTTTAGAGTTTGGACATGAAAAATAGAAAAAGAAAAAAAAATGTAATGGATCTGGATTTCGGCATTTAGTGTTTAAGCAAAGGGGTATATCCAAAAGGGCATCCCTTTTCCTTTGCTACATAATTAATACACGTCTTCTTCTCCACTTGTCTTTCCTTCTACAACCACAATCTAAAAGGGTATCATCAGCCACCGCCATTCTTATTATTAAAATACTCTGCTTCATTCATCTATTTTAAAATTAAAATTCATAATAAGAACAATTTATATTTAGTTTTATCTAATCTAAGGGAGGTTAAGTGGAGAAAATGCTTGAAAGTTTGTGCCATGTTTTTTATGTATTGTCTCAAAATGGAGTTTCTCTTGGGCACATTATATAAAAGAGAAGTGGGATTTTTTTACATTTTACAAGAGAAATGAGGATAACATATGTGAATAACAAAATGAATGGTAGAGATACACAATTATATTATTCTTTTCAAATCTCTTATGGTGAAATAGATGGATAAAATAGAGAAAAATGAAATATTAAAAACTAATATTTTCTTAAGAAGCTTGATAAAACTTAATAGTTTGATCAACTTCAAATCTAGATGAGTTGAGTTGATTCAAGCTCACTCGAACATTTTTTTGAGTTTTGAAATGTGAGATAATCAGTTATGGAACGAAGAATATGATTTTTTATGTGATTATAATAGAGTTGAAACTTGAGAGAGTTGGATCCAGTTTTAATTATTGAGTCTGATCCAACTCGACTCAAGTTGCTGGACTGAATTGTTCAATTTTATCCGACTCGAGTTGGCAGCACGAATCAATCCAAGCTATTCTCCCGACAACCTTAACTGTTTTAGCCCAAATATGGGGAAAAGATCAGCGGCGGATTTTTTATATTTCCTGAAACTCGAGTTGGGTAGGATTAATTCGAGTCGAGTGAGGTTGATTTTAAATTTTTAAGCTCAATTCAATCTGAATTCAATCTTTGTTTTTTTCCTCAACTCAACCCGTTCCTAAATTTGGAAATACGTAATCAAGCCCACTAATTTCTCGAGTTGAATCATGCAAGTCAAATTAAAGCTCAACCTAAATTTAACCCTTATGATTATATAAAAAACTATATGTTGAAAACTGAACTCAAATAGATGAGATTTACATCTATATTATTGAAGATCATAATAAAAAAATTTAAATAATTATATCTTTAAAATTTTAATAATAACCAAGATTAATCAGATTGAAGTAAGAGAAGCTTCGGGGTTTAGATTGATTATAATAAGACCATGATATGGGTTGTACTTTCTTGGTACTTTGTTGTTGAACAGGAAAAAACAGGAAGGGGGGCAACGTGTCAGGTTAGCAGGTTCTAGATATTATTGATCCCTTGCATTGGAAGATCGAATCAACAGCTATTATCCAGCCACCCCCATGTCTTTTACAGATACATGAGACCCTGTTGTTTTTAAATTGAAGTTGTAAAGGGTGAAATCTCTAATAAAAATTTGAGTTGAATTGAAAAATAAAGTCAACTTGATGATCTTTGAAATTGCTAAATTGTATATGCTTATTAAAGATATTTTTTTTATAACGGAGGTATCCCGGGCTTTTTAGAGAATCCGATTAGTTATTAAGTGTGTGCAAGTTTTTTTACCTACACACGGGATAAAACTACATAGAGCAGTCTTTTAGAGTGGAATAAGATTCGAATTCAAGACTCCCACTTCTTTAAACAATGCTTATTATACATTGTCGAGTTGATCATTGTAATCACCAATTAATCTATTAAAAACCATCTTTTGAAGGTCACCTTTTCATTCAAAATTTTATAAAATTTATATCTATTTTATATTTTTAGTCATTCAATCTAAAATTTTAAAATTCTCATTTTCTTTTAATTATAAAACCCACTTATATATCGGGCACTGAGATTTGATACCTACATTTTTTTTTTTTTTTTTTTACATATCCATGTGGCCTTGTGGAATGTGGAGAACCATTTTTTTTTTCTTTAGAAAAAAAAAAATTATCAGTATTGGTTTTATGGTGAAGGTGCTGTGGAACTTATTTTATAAGCTACCCAAGCCGTCCATATTGGAGGAAGGGAACATGAAAAATGGAACAAAATCCCTAAGGGAACGGAGTATCTGCAGAACAGCTTCTTCTATCATACTCTATATGCTTTCAAAATTTTAAAATAAACATTCACATGGGTTGAAAAACTGGTATAATACATGATTCTTGTATCAATCTTTTTTTAGGGTTCCTTGAATCCTTTCTTCTTTTCTTTGCAATAATTTAGTAGATACAAAATATATTTAAAAAATGGAAAAAAAATTGCTTCTTATCAATTTTAATTTGTTTTATTCAATTTATTCAAAGTTTCACTAATAATTAACGATGATGTACAATGAATGTATGAGATAGTTTGATGCTCGTTTTCAAATATGTGACATGAGCCATTACATAGACATTGACCTCAAGTGCTTGTATTGTACTTTTCTGATGTAGAGAAATTATCCATTGACTAATTTTGGTATAACTTAAGTTAGATCATGAGAATGTGTAGGTTTAGTAAATTTGTTCTTGTATATTAATTGAGGAAATTTTGTACTTAAAAAAAAATTAAATATAGTTTTAAAAATTAAAACTAGAAGAGTAGAAGTGAGGGTATGTTTGGTTAGGGTATGTTTGGTAATTGGTAAATTCTTATTTTGGAGCTTCTAAATATAAGAGATAAGGAGAAAATTAAGGATGTTTATTCATTCAAATCCAACCCAGAATCGGTTTAACCTCTACTTGCAGCCCATCAAGGCCCATCGGGCTTCTAGGCCCATTTATTTTCTTTTATTTATCTACATATATCACAAAGTCATACTTGGTACTATGTTTATTTCTTTAATTTTGTTTTGTAAATTTCATATTTAATTGTACAAATTGAAGTAAATTTTAAACTTACTTTCAATTAAAAATTTAATCTCAAAAATCAATTTTTAACCACTTATTCTTAACGGTCAAAATCCCCGAGCATCGAATCTTTTAAAAAACGCCCGTCAATTTTGCCTCTTAAGATCAAATGACTAAAATTTTAATTACTCGTAATTTTTAAGTCTGCTTTTAATTTGTACAATTAGATTACAAAATAAAAAATAGAAACAGTGTCAAGTGTGACCTTATGACTGTATAACTCAATTATAAAATAAACAGAATTTCGATGGTGGACTAAGACTTTGAATCTTAAAAGCCCAATGAAATTTTGCCAGACTAGAACTTTTGTATATATAACGGGCTCAAGGTTTTTTGTTTTTTTTTTTTTAATAAAAGTCGGCTTGTATACAGGCCCAAAGGCAACCTATTTAGATTAAAATTTTACCATTTGGTTGTCCTCAAAGGATGGAGAGTTCATCATTGCTAAAGGCCAAAAGTGGAAAAGAGATTTTAAGTGAATATTAGACTTAAAGACACAAGTCCACTAATACAGAGTATCGAGAACCTCCTATTTTTCTATAAATTTACTTTTAATCTAGTGTTAGCTAAACATGTAGTTAGTGATCTAATAGTGAAATTCATGTTTTCTAGTATCACACAATGATATGTATTTTTTAATATAATTTATAAAAATATGAAAATATTAAAAAAAATACAAAAAAACACTAAAAACTTTACAAATGACATTAGCGGCTCTTTATTTAATTGTAGAAACATTTGTTCACCATTCTATTCATTACCTTTTATAAAAACTCATAAATGTGAATGATCTTAGAAATCTCAATTTTTTTATCAAATTCTCAAAAAAAAAGTTGGAAAAGCATATAGACACCTTAAGAATTCAATAAATGACATTGACACGTCTCCATTGAACTCTATAAGTACTGAATGTTATTTCATTAGATTATTTTCACAAAAAACTTAAAATTTGAGATTATTCTAGAATCAAAACTCGAAAAGAAATTAAAAAATAACTCAAACTAGTCAAAATTGATGAAAATAACTCTAAATTTTAATTATAAATTTCAACTTAATTACATAGAATAATGACTTATTATATTATAAAAACAAATGAAATAAACTATTGGTTATTAAAACACATTTTATCAATATTTTAGTGAAAAATCAAGCATGTCAACAGTTTAAAAGTTGACAGGACGTCACTTAATAAATCATGGTGGAAATGACTCCCTGGACCAGACTTGGTCACTTGGGCCATAGTCAACTCAATGATTCTTTGAGTCGTAATGTGAATATATTTAATCATTTCTCCTTTTAACTTTTTGTTGTATCTAATATGTTTATTTTAATAAAATAAAGGCTTCAATGCTAATAGAAAAAATAATAATAAAATAATGTTTTTATATATTTATTGCATAACGAGCTAATGTGACCAAATCAAAGGTCCTCAAGACTGCAGGCTACATAATTCAGGTGTTTGGCCCACTTGTGTCACTTCAACGGGTTGGATACGTTGAACCAAGTTGGGTTGACATTTGTTGGGGCCCATGAAATGAAAATTATAAAAAAATCGAATAGATTCAAAATCTGATCAAGTGATTTAATATCCTAACTAGAAATAATGAATTCAATTTACTTATATACTATCTATATTCTATATGTATAAACTCAACTTGAAATAATATTAATAATTTGATTACATTTTTAAGTATTTTTTTCTTCAAATCTAATAGTGATATTAGGGTTTGTTTTGTTGAGGAAAAAATGTATGTCTAGTGAAAGATAAGACCTATTTAGTATTTCATTATATTAAAAAAATTAGATAGTCAATATGATATTGACATTAAAATAGATATTCAAAAATTTATTCTACTCTCGAAAAAGTTAAGTAGAATAAATGGGAAATGAACATTTATTAAGACACTATTTAAGGAATAACACCTTTTGACAAGGAATAAAAGAGAGAAGAGGATACAGGATCATTCTACCACATAAACCATAATATCTTACCAAACAGAACCTATTTTTAGAATAGTATACTTTATACACTCATTCTCCACTCCATTCGCTTTACAATTTAAAATGGAAATGAATAATTTTCATTCAAAAGAAAAACAAAATCAAATTTTCAAGGATACCTATTGGTGTAGTTTAACTGATTGCCTCTCGTCTCGAGAAGCGGGAGGTTGCAGTTTTGAACCTCCATGACCTAACTTTAGTGTGTCCTAGGGATAGTGGGCTCACCCGTATAGGGTTTACGCTAGATATCCTATGATTTTCCACACGTAAATTAAAAAAAAACCTCCTTTTCAAGGAGACTCAAGAGAGTACAAAAAATAAGAATTAAGTAATTCTGACTAACTTTTTTTAGAACCATTCTATCCACTTCAAACACTTTTTTTCAAAATTATTCTTATCCTCACTAATCCTAGATAATAAATTGGACCTTAAAATTAATCATTTGATACTTGAATCTTCTAAAAAAAATTCTTTATTTTTATGTAAAACAAACACTTTTATATATTTATTTCTTATCATAGACACCTCAATTTAAATTGTAGGCATTCTCTAACAAAGATGGTAAAATTTAAGGAAAGTTTTGTCTTTATAATTTCTTTTGATAAACTGGGTATCTCTACAGTGCCGGTCCTGAGATTTCATGGGTCTTAGGTGAACTCTTAAGATAGGCCTTTTATACAATTACAAAAAATAAAATCTTAAATGAACTCGCTGATGTGATGATGTTTCAACCAATAGGAAGGGCAAGTGTATCGGTGCAGTCGCTTGAGCGACTATAATTAGCATCTCTCTTTTATTTTACATACCAAATAGGTGAACGGTTGGCCGATTGGACTTATTATTTTGAGCCTATTTTAATAGGTTTAATTTCTAATTTTTTAGATCTATATAACAAAGGAATTTATGGAGTTGGGGCCCCTATCTATTTGGGGGCCTTAGGCGGCAGCCTACTCAGTCTATAGAAAGGGTCGGACATGTATCTCTACTTTATATTAAAAGTATGTCTAATCTCATAAATACATAAAACTATATCGTATATCAAATAGGACCTACGTATACAACTTTACCCATGTTCTATCTTTATATATTTTAAAGTGGAGAAGTCTACCCATCCTTTTTCTTAAGCAGCTACATTTCACTTACTTTTTCTCAATGGTCTAGACTTTAGATTTGCTTGAATATTCTCTCCCACTTCAAATAAAAATGTTAAAATATCCAAATGGAATCTCCAATATGAGCATCAACGATCATGTCTTACAGTGAATTGCTTCATTTTTTAAGAAAATAAATTAATTTTTATAAGCAAATTCTGTAAAGAATATAATTGGCAATTGTTTTACTTTAAAACTTTTCTATGTTTTTTTATTGCTATAAAATATAAGGAAAAAATTAATAAGTTGACTAGATGGCAATTCACATATTAAACCATTTAAAATTGGTTAGATAAGGTCAACGCGTGAATGCAAAGAAGATTTGTTTAGTAAATGAAATAAGTATATAATTCTGAAAAAAAATAGATAAAGTATATAATCAGCATATTTAACATTATTTGGATAGAATTAAATCTTTTAATAAATTAGTTGGATTAAATATAAGGTGAATTTAATGACGATCAAACTATTTCAACTCTTTTAATAGATGAATTGATCAACTGCTTAATGAATATATTAAATATTTCATTGCATCCTTATCGTTTTAATCCTTTTTCCATGTTCGAATTGTATCCTTTCACCTTCATTTTGTATATTTTTTTACATTTTATAGACTTAAGTGTCAATTTTGTATAAAAGGTTGCTTTTGTTTGCCTTTGAAATAATGTTCTTGAGTGTTTTAGTTGTTTCAGCATTCTATTTAGAAAGACACACTATGTCAAACTGAAAAGCTTTTAAATTATTTATAAGAATATATAAATTAGAAAATTTAAATATGAGAAAAATAATAAATTATATTGAAGTCATAGAATTAGAAAAAATAAGATACTAATGACTAAGAAAAAAAGTGATTAAATTTAAAAGAAGACAAAATAAATATATTTGTTTGATTAAAATATGGACAAAATTTTTTGGACAAAATATACATGTTTCATTTGTTTTTGACTAATTAGAGTCGAAACTGACCAAAACTACCGAAATGATTTTTTTTAAAAAAAAAACCCAACATATTACAAATAGGTGTTTCATTTAGGAGACATGCCAAAATAAAATGTTGTAATCCATTTCAAACAAAAGATGACAAAATTAATAACTATGCTTCAAACTTATAATAGCAACCAGTAAAAATATCAGCAGTTAACTTAGACTTTTGCAGTGTTATTTCTCTTAGTGAATTTCATTAACGTTGCCCAGATATCTTAGGTTCGATTGATTGAGACCCAATTGGCCTAGGCTTTCATATTTGTAAAGGCCAATCATATAGACACCTGGATTTTCTTTCTTTACATACCCGTTTTAAAAGAAATAAGATGAAATTACCCTTTTGCGCTTTCACTTAAAAGTGCCACATCCACCGAATGAAACCTTCGCATTTTTTCGTTCGGAGGATGCATCGACCGAACGACTCGCAGACTTGTAGAGAGGGGAAAAAAATCGGTTAAATGGCCCCACCGTTGACCGAAACCCGAGGTCTTCCTTAGGCGTAGAGAGGTGGGCCAAGTGCGACCATGGTGGTGAAGATCTGGGGGCAGCAGATCTACAACAGATCTCTACACTTAAGGAAGACCTTGGGTTTCGATCAACAGTGGGGCCCTTTGACCGATTTTCTTTTGCCCTCACTGCAAGCCTGCAAGTCGTTCGGTCGATGCATCCTTTGAACGAAAAAATGCGATGTTTCGTTCAGTGGATGCGGCACTTTTAAGTGGAAGGGCAAAAGAGTAATTTCATTCGATTTTTTGAAAACGGGTGTGTAGAGAAAGAAAATCCCGATGTCTATATGGCTGGCCTTTGTAAATTGTAATAAATTTGAAATCCTCAATTTCCTGGTCTATATAAGGAATGATAATTTGTCTTCTCCATATTGCATCAAATATTATATAAACATTGAGACGTTGACATTGTCAACCATTCATTTTAGGATTCAAATTATGTTCATCATTATTATGTTATTAAAGAAAAAAAATTGAGTTTTACTTCTCCATTTGGCTCTAACGTTATTATTAAAGTAAAAAAATCTATCTATTTGGAATAAGTTTCTTGAGTTTTACTTCTCCATTTTACTATCGCATTAATCATACATTGAATCACTCCACTATTTGTTAAATTCTTTTATCCATTTCCTTCATGTTTTTAGTGATCCACCTCTCTTATTTGTATTTACAATTATATCTTTTTTGTTCTATGTCCTGGAGTTGTTTTAGTATTCTAATTAGATGTCCAACTATCTCAAACGAGTTTCTCACAATTTGTCTTTTATTGGAACTATTTGTAAACTATCCATAATACAATTGTTTATTACTTTATTTTCATCTATAATAACATGTGCATCTCTGTCACTATACCTTAGTTTGTCTTTTCTTCTTTATCCAACACTTTATAAAGTATTATTGATCTTATAACCATTTTATAAAATTGCCTCTTCAAGTGGTGAAAACTCTCTTATCATATAAAATTTCACTAGCTTCTTACAAAGATAAAATTATAATTTTTTTTAATATATTTAAAGTGATTAATTGATTGACTTAAGAAATATCTCAATGAGATAGTTCTTATTGCTAATCCATGAAATCCACCTTATTGTTAAAACATTACTACTCTTTCTCTCTGACTGAACCACTCTATTATTAGTTTTCCATTGCCAATAGACACTAAATGCCTAGCCTATGAGAGAAAGGTGAAACCACCAACAATTGTTGGATCGAAAACTCTAACAAGACTCGTCAAAATTTTCTAATTAGATAGGCTATTTATTAAAATTTTAAATATTCTTTACACTTTTTATGAAATATTTATCAAATGAAAAGACAATGTATGGAATAAAATTTGAACCTCATGTTTATTGATGTTAGTTTAGGATTTAGATTAAGATAAAGATTAGTTACATGTTAACTATCTTCTATTTGAATTAGTTACATGTTAACTATCTTCTATTTGAATTATAACCACCTTATTGTATAATATAAATGTAAGACTCACTGTCCGATGGAGGTGTGGAGAGATTTTGGTTTCCACAATGTTATTGTTTTAGTATTATAATTTTGTACTTCAAAAATTTAATTGATATAACTCATTGATTTTTATATCTCATCTCACAATTTTCTTATGATTGAAAGGAGGAGTTTTTATCGAATTATATATCTATGAAAACCTTTGTCCATCTCATTTAGAAGTGTAGGACCCAAATAAGTAAATATATAATTTAGTGTTATCAGAATCAAATCGAACCGCAGTCTAACTGTAGATATGTAAGACGTCTAATACTATAATCTTCCCAATTAAAATAAGTATCCCAATCTTCCCAAAGGCGCTTGATTTTTTTTCTTTTTGAAAAGATACCATCACTTAAATTAATAATACTTTAAATAAATAGTTATTAATTGAAGGTACTACGCTTTTGTATGGATCACTGGATTGCGGTTCAAGGTTTGTGAAATGTGGATCACAGATTGCACCTTCATAAAGAACCCCAATCACTATGGGCAGGATGAGAACGGGTAATTTTTCGAATAATCTAGTTCTCCAATTATGGGTCACTTAGTTCATATTTTCTTGATCGCAAAGTTCACTCAATTCAAAGCCATGTATCGTATTTGTTTATTTCTTCAATTTAATTTATTTTTTCATTTTACAATTAATATAAAATAAAAACAAAATACGCTTGTATTTTTTAAATCAAGACATCAACATTTATAATGAAATAGAATTTAACTTTTAAACATGTCCAAAATTACTCATATTAGTTTAAATTTATGATTTACAATATTTAGGATTAAGTTTTCTATTTATGTAAAGTATATTTAGCAACAACCCATTAATTATTTTACCAGTTCTAGTTTTATTATTTTACACTTTCACTCTCAAACCCAATTCAATGTCTCAAAATTAAAATTTTATATTATAAGATAAAAGATCAAACATTTTTTTTATTTCTAATAAACATTCGACAACAAATTTGGTGAATTATATCTAAACAAAATTTTATTTCAAAATTCAATTTCTAACCATTTGAATTTAACAGTCAAAAGTACTAGGCCTCTTTGTTTTTAAAGAAACGAGAACACTTGATAATTTTGACTTAAGATTGAGTCATTTGAAATTTGATCCATTTATAATTCATCATGTCTTCTTTTAATTTACACAGTTTATTCTTTTAATCTGAATAATTAATTTTAAAAAATAAAAAATAAGTTTATAATTTTTACCTTGTTCACCCATAAAAGACAATCAATCCATAATGTTTTTGATCCAAAATATGCTCCTTGAGATAATGGATCATGATTTAAGTTAAATAAATCTATGGAACCCAAACCATGACAACTATGGAACGTGAACCAAGCCATTCTGAAATCTGGATTGTGAACCAAGCCAAAGTGATTTGACCCGCAAATCAAAACACAGTCCAGATAGCGAATTGCGGGCAAAACGTACAAACCATGTAACCCTAGTATTTTAATGGGTCCATTAAAAGAATTTAAAAAGTCTGAATATCAAAGCCTATCTTAAATTGAAGGGTTAAATGACTGTATGATGGTGATCATGAGCTTTGGAGAGATTGTGGCAAACATTTTTAATGGGGAGACAACAAATTTATCATAGCATGTGCTTAACATAGTCGGACGGAATGGTAGATATTTCATCTGTTCAATTTTAGTTGTTTCATTTGAAATATTTGTATTTTTTAAGAGACTCTCTATATAAAGCTAGCACTCCATGTGATCTCATCCATTTTCAATACACTTTATACTACTCTAATACAAATAAGATAACTGTTTTGGGACAATGCTAAAATCCATATAGAACAACTAATTTGGAACAAATGGAGTATATTTTAAGTGAAACTCTTCAATCTAACTTCATTAGATGACTTGAAAAATCAATGATTTTGTAGTAATCAAAATTTTAAGGTCTAAAATCAGAAGAGTAATATCATTAGATGAGTACGTAATCATTGATTTTGTCGTTCTGTAAGTATTCTATCAAAAAATAACTCACTTGAATAATTAATGGGAGCAATATAGACACACAAGAAATCTTTTTCTACGCATCTGTTTTCCAAAAGTTGATGGAAATTACCCTTTTGCCCTTTCACTTAAAAACGCCACATCCACCTAACCAAACAAACGTTTGGAGGATGTGATCCACTGAATGAAAAAAATCGTTCGAAGGAATTCAAAAATTTGTTCGAACGAAATGAGCTATGAAGTGGGATTTTCAAACGAATCTGTTTCTCGACTGATTTCTACAAACAAGGTATCAAAATTCATCTACTCTGAATTTTATAAACTCCGTGACTGATTTTAGGTGAAAATGTTATAGTTCTGGACTTCAAAAAGGTTATAGTTCTTTAATTCTTTGGATACGATTTTTGAAGCCCAAAACTATACATTTTCACTTAAAATCAGTCCCGAAGTTCATAAAATTCAGAGTAAATGAATTTTGATACCTTGTTTGTAAAAATTGGTCGAGAAACAGCCACATTTGAAAATCCCACTCTACAGCTCACTTCATTCGAATGAATTTTTGAATTCTCTCGAACGATTTTTCATTCGGTGGATCAGATCGTTCGAAGGAATTAAAAAATTCGTTAGAACAAACTGGGGTGTGAGGTGGGATTTTCAAACGAAATCGTTTCTCGACCGATTTCTATAAACAATGTATCAAATTTATGTACTCTGAATTTTATGAACTCCGGGACTAATTTTAATTGAAAATGGTATAGTTTTGGGTTTAAAAAATCGTACTCAAAGAATTAAGGAACTTCCCTCTTAATTCTTTGGATACGATTTTTGAAGCCCAAAACTATACACTTTTCACTTAAAATCAGTCCCAGAGTTCATAAAATTTAGAATAGATGAATTTTGATAACTTGTTTGTAAAAATCAGTCGAGAAATGGCTTCATTTGAAAATTCCATTTCACAGCCCACTTCGTTCGAACCAATTTTTAAATTTCTTCGAATGATTTTTTTCATTCGGAGATCACATCTTCCCAACAATTTTTTGTTTTAGTGGATGCAACGTTTTAAAGTGGAAGGGCAAAAGGATAACTTTCATCAAAGACAAAAGGATAATTTCATCAACTTTTGAAAAACGAGTATGTGGAGAAAGATTTTCCAGATGTTTATATGACTCCCTATAATTAAATAGCAGCATTCCTAAGAAGAAAGACTTGATTTATATCCCTTCTAATTTCATAGATTAATACAAATCTATGTTTGATTCGGGTTTTCATTCCAGATTTCAAATTTCTTCAGTAAAATCTCATCCTTCTTTCTTTCAATAATACTTCTGTGGTAGTATTGGTAAAATCCATTCCCCATCTCCTTTTCTTCTTCCATATCTGTTTTCTTCTTCTCATTTCTTTTTCACCGGATTCAGAGAAATGGGTTGTCAGGGGCCTTGCAGAGTAATTTTTTTCTTCATTTCTCGGGCATCATCGGGAGAAGAGAGAAGAGGGAGCTAAAATCTTCGAGACACATGCAAGCTTCTCTACCCATACATACTTACTAATTTTACGAAGAGTAATCCTTCGGAGTGGAGTGAGAATCGAACTCATGTCTCTCTTTCTTGAGACGGGTTCTTTACTATCACCACTTTAAAAAAATTTAAATTGATCCAATCCCAACCAAATAAAATCAGATCAGGTTGAACCCAACCAAATAAAATCAGATCGGGTTGAATAAAGGGTGCTTGAACCCAATTCCAACACAACTTAAAACACCATTTAGATACACAATTTTTTATTATCTATTGATTTCAACCCATGTACTCCCCTCATAAATTTAAAAATCTGTGCTGATTGCCTCCATTTTTTATGACTCATCGTCTCCACATCATAAGGAAGTTCTCTTATCTTTCATTTCCCATTAAAATATTTTGTTTATATTTTTATATTTTTCAAAACTTTATAAATTTTAAATTAAAATCAAATAATTAACAAAAAGAATTTAAATCAGATCAAGTCAATCCAAAAAAAAAACTGTTATCACCTTTATTCAAATTCACTCAAACGTGACACCATCCAACCCATTACAACCCCTACAAATAATTTTTTTATATTAGTATTCTAGGATCTCACTCTGCATGAGGAAGAGTCCATTGATTTCCATATAAAAATTGTATGCTTCTTTAATAATCAAGACATATATGTTAAATTATTATTTTCTATTTGTGGTATGCTTACTTATTTGAGGTCAGAAGCCAAGGATTTGGATTAAATATACACAGAAGGTAAAGGAATCTGTAATTATTCTCATTGCTTAAATGCATAATCACTATTATTATTATGTTAAAGCATATAAAATATTAGTTTGACTAAACCCATGAATGCAATGAACATCATTTTAAGAATGTGCCAGCAATCAGATCAGTTGTAGATTTGGATTCTTTATTTCTAACACCTTACGTGAAGTTCTTTTTTCGGTTAAGAAGCTTTCTCTATTGCATGTGAAGTGGGCCTTAAACATATCATCTTAACATTAATTAATTGTCACCTTCTCACCTGATTAATGGCATTATTGGATTATGCTCAGCACTTAGCACTTAGCAGCAATGCCATCTATTATCATTCATTATTTAAAGAAAGATATATAATATATAATATATAATATTGCCATTTATTCAAACACAAGTAACTACAAATAGATTAGTGTTCATGCTTACTATATTTTTAGTTTCCTTCAAAAGAAATTTATTTCCTCATCAATACTTTTTTTAAAATGAGATTGATTTTATTTTGTCTCTTATTTTATTATAATATATTGAAAATATAAAAGAACAAAAGAAGAATATTATCACTTTATCGAAATAAAATGAGGGACAATATAACCAAGTGCCTTTCATTCATTCCAGAATACAACATATAATTACATAAAGATATTTTATAAATCTTAATTGTCACTCTCATGCAATTATACAACGATGCGCTATTTGGGTCACTTTATTCTCAATTTGGTGGGATTTTAGTTTTTGTTTTTATTTTTAGGATTTATTATAGATTTTTCTTCTCCATAATTGAATTTCTATTAGAAAAATTGGATTCTCGAGTTCACTTATGGGGTGATTTGGGTCTCAAGTATGTGTAGATCTCCAAAAGGCTGGTATTTCAAGTATTTCGAGTTGGGTTGAATCTAAATTTGGAAATTTTGATTTCAGAGTGGATTTAATATAAATCTAACTCAACCCAACTCTATTTACAACTCTATCATTGCTCGTATCGTAGAATCAATGTTCATGCAGTTTAAGACCCAAAGAATTATCTTGGCAGATTATCATGGGGAAAAAACATCTATCAAAACATCAATTGAATTTTTTGAATTTTGTCAACAATCAATATAAAAAATATCTAATACTAGACATGCTTTGATAGTTATATATACAACACACACAAAAATTTACATTTAGTGTGAAATAGACTTTGGAGTATATTTAAAGTTCATTACTATCTATAGAATTATTGTTGGTGAGGATAAAGAGAGTTTACCAACTCCCTTGCTTCCCTACTCCTCTCACATTGATTAAGCTATTCTTGTTCATTTATTAAGTATTAATTAAAATCCAAGATAGACCACCAAGAATAAAATTAGGATATCTTTCAAGATCAGAATTATCACTTAGTAGAATCTTTAGATCCAAGGATAAGAAGATGCAGATCCTGTGTTTGTCAATGCAGAATTCATAGTACCTTTTCCATTGTACTTTTTATCATTTAATAGAGATCATACAAATGTAAATACATTAGGACTTTGAATCTCCATAATTACATGGATATGAATTTTTTATAATTAAGTTGTCTTCTTGATGTGGTCATTAACAATTGGTTAGTCTTTAAAGATAAATAAGAGATGATATCTAACTATTAAGGAGTTGTTTATAAATTTGATTGAGGAAATCAATTCGGTATAAAAAATTGTGTTTGAGTTTGATTTACACCATTAAATGAGTTCTTTGGAATCAAACATTGTGTTCAAGCATAAAATTCTTAACATTTCAATTATTTGCATCAAGTCTTTATTTACATTGAAAATAAACAAAATGTTGCCTAAAAATATAAATTCTTTAAAAGAAGAGAGAAATATTTCATTTTTAGTGATCTTACCAAAGAATCCTGATTCTATAGAAGAAAAAAGAAGAGTCTTATTTTCTATATTTTTATTTTTATAATTGGAAATTGGTAAATAACTTCTAAAGAACATCAATATCTTGATTAAATTTATAGACAAATTACTGCTAGCTCTATTTTTTTTTTAAGTAAAGATTAATGGAAAGTGGAAACAAATAGGCTCAATCTAATTACAAAGAGCAACAGTTTTTCTAATGACGACGGGTCCCTAACATGTGTGTGTTTGAAAGGCTAAGTGTAATCAATTCTTTTTTATTTATTTATTTTTCTATTACAAAGGCCATTAGAAAAGTGGAAGCCATAATATGTCAGATGATAGTATGATACTGAAGATTTTTCCTCTTCAAGTGAAAAATATTAAAGTTACCCCTATGATTAGTTTGAATTGTTACCTCCCTCGTTAGGTTTGAATTTCATAGATTAACTTTGGTGACATCTTAAAGGGTAGAGAAAGCATCTGTCAAAATTTTATTACAACTGTATCTGAGATTATATATACTGCAAAAGTTAAAAGTAGAAATCCATATCATAATAATAGTTCATTTCAAATATACAAAGAAAGAAATATGAATTATTAAACAAAGCCCCAACTTGTCTTACTTTCATTGGCCGTCGATTATTGTGATTAGACATATTGGAAATTCTAATCATGAACAGTTGACTATCAAGGGTACCAACAATCCCTGTGTAAGTGTCAACTTTTCATGTAAATCAACATTAACGACAAGCAGAGGGAATGTTCATGAAAACCATGTCGATAGTATTGGGTAAAAATAAATAAATTAGAGATATGTAGATATTGTTGAGAGAAATTGTCTTTTTAATCACACACAACAATATCAAAAAATAAAAATACAAAAATACAAAATTTAAGCAAACTTTAACATAGAAATTTACTTGATTTACCTTCGGTACGTTCACGGATTCACGTCGATTCACTATGTTTAAAGACAAAAAATAAAGAAAAGACGGCTCTCAATATTATTACTCATCTCTCTCTAACAAAACAGTTATATATATATATATATATATATATATATATATATATATATATATATATATATATTACTTTAATTAAAGTTTACATAAAACATCATGTGAAATTATAAAATTGCCCTCTAAAACCTTCAGACCGGAGACTGAGACAGGAGCAACACATCCCTTATGACCCTCAGTGAGCTCAGTGTTAAGCTCGACCTCAACTATATACCTATGACGATCAGGATCCACATAGACTAATATATATATAAAGTACAATAGTAAACCTTAATTTTCCCCGAAATTACAAAGTCAAAATTTGACATATATAAAAAAATTCTACATTTCATAAAAGTTTAATTATTGTGATATAAGTTGAAGTTTAGAGGTGTCGATATACGAAGCACAGCTAGAAGATGACCTGGATTGTTGAATTTTTGGGAGTTCCATACAATTTGCATCTTCTGTAGATGACACAACTAGTATATAAAAAAGCTTGTGAAAATTATCAGATATAAGCATAAAAAGGTTAATAAATATTTTAAAAGTTAAAGGATGAATTTTCTTAGTGATTTTGTTCTTAAAAGTTGATTTAAGTTAACAAAAGGTTTATAAATGACTCTTTAAATCAAAAGATTAGCATTAACTAAATATATATCCTTAACTTTTAAAATATTTATAATCTCTCATTATATTTGTAGCCTACTGACTGCGGGGTTCATGTAACAAAAGGTAACTTACCATGATTTGGTATAACAAAAGTTGTTCAATTTGATTTTGTCATCGGTCTTCAAATTCATATATTTAAATATTGGAATGAGAAGTGAGGATCCTCAATTGTGGGTTACACTTTGAACAATTCAATATATGTTAATTAATATTTTAAATAATTGTATCCGAATTTCTCTTTGACAATCGAAATTTGTAGGTAAAAGTAGATTGTGAAATTTTGAAAGTACAATTAATTATAAAAATCTGTAAAATTCTATAAAATCAGAAAATTTTGGCCAATATTTATAATTGATACAAGAGGTAAGGGGCCATTAAAACTCTTATAAGTTCAAATAAGAATTTGGCCAGTTCTAATTAGATGAGATGAAAGAGTAGCCGATAAATCTCATATTTGGACTTAGGATAAAAAAATGGTTTATCGACCGTATCAATGAACCGATACGTATTGGCCGCAAAAAGGTTGATAGCATCCATCTGCACCTATTCATCATCCGTTTGCACTTCTCCGTCACCCATCCGAATCTCGATGCATTGTGGCCGATATGCATTGGCCTTCATTTTTTTCTCCGTATATTGTGGCCGATGCACAATTTAACAGCTGCATAGATTTTATGACAATATTTTGCACTCATACCATTAAACTATGAGATAAATGGAGGCAACACTTGGATTTATGTATGATATTACAGATTGTTGTATAAATTAATTGGGGGATTATGTGAAATGACAATTAATACTAGGTAGATTTGAATGTTGAAGAAAGCGAAGGAGATTTAGATAACAGAAATAGAAAAGCAAATATAAGATGGATGTATAAAATAATATTAAAAGATAAATTAAAAATAAATCCAGTATCATTAAGAAAGAAGAATAAGTGGGAACACCGTTTTAAAATGGCTTGGGCATGAAAGTCCATATACTTATCTAATACAAATACTTTTAAAAATTACAAATAGAATATACTTAGGGGAAGATAGTGATAAAAGACATATTTTAATAAAGATTTTAAAACTCAGTGTATCAGTTGATATAAGTTGGTATGGTATTGTATCAGTATATTAATTTTTTATTAAAAAATTCTTACAATATATATATATATATATATATATATATATATATATATATATATATATATATATTGAAGGGCTTCAAGAATATCAGAAAATATCAATCTATACGATATTAATATTTTAGAGGACTTTAATATGTATCGTGTATCGTCTAAATCACTATTATTTCATATTAAATTCTCATACAGTGACCAATTATACGTCTGAATCATAGTTCGAAAACTCAAAATTCAGACTCAACTTGAAATTTTCAACGAGTTGAATAATTCGATCGAGTTTTTAAACTCGACTAAAAAAATTGATAAAATGTATTGATTTTCTCTCATATAAACTTGACCCAATTTCTAAATTTTGTTAGAGGTTTTAAATTTTGCTGTCAACACAATTAAGTGCACTTACATTTCCAAAAATTTGGCATCTTTCTTTGAATATTTGGCATCTTCCTTTCTATGTAAGTATAAACGATAAAACAAAAAACATGGAAACACTCAAACTGGAAAGAGAGAGGAGTCTTATTTAAGGTACAAACTAAGTTAAAATAGTCAACTGGAGATGATAAAGTGAGAGATGACGAGACACATGCTTTATTAAAGGAACTCTTTCGAATGAGAAAATGATGAAATACTAAATAAATAATAATAATAAGCATCAAATGCTTACTACATTCTGCTCTTTCAATGACGTAGAATTTGGACTAATTATTGATATATCTTCTTATTTTACTTCTCTTCCAACAAATCCATTGTTTTTATGTTTGTTCCTTTGTGGTACTTGTCATTAAGGTATCAAGTATAAGAATCATTTTCTTTCATAATTATAATAATTCTAGACTAACTAGATTGCATGTAAAATACACATCAAGCTTTCGTTATCATTATCATCGTCATCAAAGCACAACATTAAGTAAAAACTAGATTGCATGTAAATATAATTCAAACTTCCGCTATTATTAGCATCGTCATCAAAGTTATTAAGTAGAGTGAGAGAACCCATAAAAAGTAACATATAATTAAATGAGAACCATATCTAGAGTACACATAGTTACTTCTTCATATATGCATTACTAAGAAATATTATTATAATATAGTACTCCCTTTGTCCCAAAATACTTGTCGAATACTCACTTTGAAATTGTCTCAAATTACTTGTTCAACTTGTTTATTTTTAACTCTAAATCACATACTAATGTACTAGAAAGCATGGGTCAAAAAATCGGCTCGGCCGATATCCGATACGGACGATATATCGACCGATAATTTTATCTCTCATACCGATATCGACATTTTCTCTCTCCTCCGATATCGGAACCGTGAAAAAACCGCAAAAAACAGTGATGAATAGTGGTGAACCATGACAAAATCGCAAAAAACCGTGGACACCCTGAGAACCGTAAACCCTGAACCGCAGAAAACCGTGGAAAACTGCGGAAAACCGCGGAAAACCGCGAAAAACCGCGAATACCCCTGAGAACCGAAAACCGTGGAAAACCGCAGAAAACCGTGAAAAACCGCGAAAAACCGTGTAAAAACTGCGAAAAACCGTATCGGTGTTTTAAATTTTTTTTTTTTTTTAAAATACCGATATTTATGAATATCGGCCGATATTGTGACTGATATTTCGGACCGAATATCGGCCATATCGGCCGATATTCGGTATATACGGCCGATACTTATCGTATCGGCCGATATTACTCGGTTTAAAAAAACCGATATATATCGGCCGATACGATATGTATCGGCCGATATTTAAACCTTAGTTGGAAAGACAATCTTTTTTTTTTAAATTTTGACTTATCCAAATAATAAAATATCAACATCTGAAAAATAATATCTTATAAAATGAACTTGAAGAAATAAAAATTCTGAAATAGAATAAGTATTTTGAGACGGAGAAAGTATCAGCTAGCACAGTATACATGTTCTCCGAGATCTACCTAAAATGTGATTGACCTGTACAACAAGTTCAGTGTGCAGCTGCATACCATTCAATAAAAAAGTATGAGTATATTGTCAGGCATCCATTAGGTCCATTGTAGGTTTTATAGACCAAAGCTTAGAAGAAGATCTTATGAGAATTAGTTTTGAGAGAAAATTGTTATATATAGAGCCATTATTCGAGTCTCACACACCCTTCTGCAAAGCAAAGCTACGTTTTAGAATCTAATTGCTCCAAAATATAAACTCTATATACTCTTTTTTTCTTTTTAAAATAAAAATGAGACACCACTTATACAAGTCTTATTTTTCACCAAAATGTGAGCTATAAAAATTATAGATTTGAAGCGGCAAGTTGAAGTGTTTTAATTGATCAAATTTGATCTTCCCAATCTAAATACAAAAATTTTAAGATTGAAATAAAAAAGTGAAAAAGAAGATAAAGAAAAACAAAAAATAAAAATACAAAAATGCTAGAAGAAAATATATGGGTAAAAATGACAAAAAAAAAAACTACAGAGCAAAGGAAAAAGTGAGAGAAAAGAGACTTTAGTTAAAGCAAGTTATCCATGCCGTCCACCTTATCATCTTTTTTATAACTTTTATTTGTGCTATTATAAAATCAACCATATGGATTGAAGATAGACTTATGAGCTGAGATTATATAGTATTCTATTTTGCATGGTAACCTAATCATAGTAACTCAGAGATTACCAATATATAAATTATGAAAATAATTTTTATTTATTTCTTATTTGATTTAAGCAAGAAAAATTGATGGTTGACAAAAATATATACTCTAGTTATTTATTTTATTTACTTTAGATTGAATGATCACACATGCTTAGTGGAAAAGCTTTCAATCAAATGAAGTTGCCCCTGAACTATGTCCTCACTTGGGCTCCCAAATGGGGTCTACCGAGGTTTAAGATTACACTCTCTCCTTCTCACACTCGTATATTCATGTGACTTGTATTCATACTCAATTTAAATTCATTTTAAATTTATCTCACTGTCTATCTAAAATTAGCTCTATTTTGACAATTGATATTTAGACCATTCAAAATTGACTCTATTTTTTTCAAAAAACATTATCCTAAAGATATATTTCACACAAATGCAGTCTAAATAAATAGACAATGTGGCCGGAGTTTGAAAATATAGATGATATTTTAGAAATAAAAAATGTATATTTAGTCCAAACTTTTTTAACAGAGATTTAACGGTAAAATCTAGCGATTTAATAGGAATTTATTATTTCTCACTTTAAAAACACGTTTTTAATAAGAATTTATAGTTAAAAATGGCAGACACGATTAACTCACGTTTTTAACGTACAAAAATCATTTTTCTGATATTTTCGTGATAAAACTGAAAATATCGACAATATTTATTACATTCGTTATATCTACTTAGCCCGTCTATAATGATATGATTATCAAGGATTAAAGTGGGACTCCCATCCAAGAATGGAGTGTTCACGTGGGTAAGTTAAATGCACCCCGTTGGGCTTAACCTGGTTCAACTGAAAGATTCTTCCATTAATAAAAGTATAAAACTCTCTTGTCCTCTCAAAAATCCCACCAACTATTTCGAATTTTGTCAACATCATCCGATTCCCCCGTTTAAATTTGCTACCCAGCCTCCTCTCCTGTGACATACAACTTGTAACTTCGTGTAATAAATATGTTTGATGGAATTCATTAACTTTATACATTTAAAATAGAAATTTTGGAAAAATTAATTTTAAAAATAAATTCTATTTAAATATTTCTAACTATTTGATTTAAGATTTGAAGTGAGTCAAATTGATGGTTGAATAGTTAAAATTATAACCAATCACATAATTCTAATTTTACTTATAAGAACAAAGGACTTACTTGTATCTCCTCACCTTAGAATGGTCTGATTACTATCAAGTATGGTTTAAAAACTCAAACAAATTGGGATACGTCAATCCAAATTAACTAGACTCGGTAAGATTTTGAATCCAACAAGTCAATCGGTTTTGTCAAAATTTTATAAGTCAAGTAAGAAAACTCAGTCGAATTACTCAATTCTAAATTTAATTTATTAAATGATAGATACTAGAAAGTTGTTTAAGGCTCCCCATTTAGACACTGCGGAAATCTGCTATAAGATACCGAATTTCAAATTTTGAGTAAAAATTACAATTATGTCCTTCCGCGTGAAATCGATCGCACGATTTTGTTTTGTAAAATAGAATCGATTGATTGATACATGCGATTGATTGACTCATCTTCATTCAGAAGATCGATCGATTATTCAGGTTTAAGTAGTATATTATTTAAATAATAAAATTTCCTTTAAAACTTTAACGTTATTTTTTAAGCACTACATATTTTCAAAATTTCTCAAATTAAATATCCGGACTAATTACGATTACTTGATAAAAATACTTTAAGACTTTAAGGTCTTTTAACACTTCCAAATGCTTAAAATAGAGTGTTTTACAAATAAGGGTATCCCTTTGCTGTGCCGAAAATACATTTGGGAATGTCAAAAGACCTTAAAGTCTTAAAATATTTTTATCAGGTTATCGTAATTAGTCTGAATATTAAATTTGAGAAATTTTGAAAATACACATTGCTTAAAAAAGAACGTTCAAAATTTCTCAAATTGAATATCCAGACTAATTACGATAACCTGTTAAAAATACTTTAAGATTTAAAGGTCTTTTGACACTCTCCCAAATGATTAAAATAGAGTGTTTTACAGATAAAGGTATCCCTCGACTGTACCGAAAATACATTTGGGAGTGTCAAAAGACCTTAAAGTCTTAAAGTATTTATATCAGGTTATTGTAATTAGTCTAGATATTTAATTTGAAAAATTTCGAAAATATACAGTGCTTAAAAAATAACGTTAAATTGAAAAGTTTCTTTAACGTTATTTTTTAAGCACTGTGTATTTTCAAAAATTTTCAAATTGAATATCCAGACTAATTACGATAACCTGATAAAAATACTTTAAGACTTTAAGGTCTTTTGACACTCCCAAATGTATTTTCGGTACAGCCGAGGGATACCTTTATTTGTAAAACACTCTATTGTAATCATTTGGGAGTGTCAAAAGACCTTGAAGTCTTAAAGTATTTTTATCAGGTTATCGTAATTAGTTTGGATATTCAATTTGAGAAATTTTGAAAATACACCGTACTTAAAAAATAACGTTAAAATTTTAAAAGAAAGATAAAACTTTAACGTTATTTTTTAAGCACTGTGTATTTTCAAAATTTCTTAAATTGAATATCCAGACTAATTACGATAACCTGATAAAAATACTTTAAGACTTTAAGGTCTTTTGACACTCCCAATGTATTTTCGACACAGCCGAGGGATACCCTTATTTGTAAAATACTCTGTTTTAAGCATTTGGAAGTGTCAAAAGACCTTGAAGTCTTAAAGTATTTTTATCAGCTTATCGTAATTAGTCCGGATATTCAATTTGAGAAATTTTGAAAATACATAGTGCGTAAAAAATAACGTTAAAGTTTTAAAGGAAATTTTATTATTTAAATAATATACTACTTAAACCTGACTCAATCGATCGAACGACTATGAATCAATCAATCCATCTTCTGAATGAAGATGAATCAATCGATCGATCTTTTGAATGAAGATGAATCAATCAATCGCATGTATCAATCGATCGATTCTGTTTTACAAAACAGAATCGTGCGATCGATTTCACACGGAAGGACAGAATTGTAATTTCCACTCAAAATCTGAAATTCGGTGTCTGGTAGTAGATTTCTACAGTGTCTATATGGGGAGCCTTATTTAATTGTATACCATTTAGGATGAGTTTGTCACATTCTTCACTCTTTCCGTGTTTGAAACAGGTAATTAATTATTTTAAAAATTATAAAAATAGAAGGTCTTGAGTTCAATTCCCAATCCCCAGAGGACCACCACTTCATGTAATTTTACTTGGTGTGTAGATAGAGAAGTTTGCACGTGCTCCAAGGATCTAAGAGGCCTAGACGCCTTGGTCTTAAAATATATATATATATATATATATATATATATATATATATATATATATATAAATTTAATTTAAATAATAAAACAATTTAGTTGTGCTACTTGTTAATTAAAGAGGTCCTTTATAAAAAAAAATTGCCCTAGATTGATGTTCAAGGGTGAGTTTGGTTAGGGCTGCAACTCGGGTCAGGCGGGTCAGGTTCCTTAAAATCCAATCCGACCTGAGTTGATATATATGGAACTGACCCGATCCGAATTCTCAACCCGAATCTCACAACCTGACACGACCTGAATTCTAACCCGAATCAATCTGAATTCTTACTCGACTAGCATTTTGAAGCCATTTTAGACTAATTTTAGTCAGGTCAGGTCGGATTGTGTCGGGTTTTTATCTTCTCAACCCGACCCGACCCGTTGATCCAAAATTCTGGACCCGACCCACATGATTTCTCTAGTTGGGTCATCCGGGTCGGGTCAAAACCTGACCTGAGTTGCAGCCCTAAGTTTGGTGCTGCCCATTTTATTTATCTTTCTTGAGCTGGTAATTTACAGAGCTAATCTCGTTGGTTGTCTAATTTACAATAACCAAGAATCTTGTGGTAGATCACAATTTAAAGAAATGTATTTAGTCTGGATCTCTACAGTCTAGACTGGCTATTCAATCCTTCCAAAACATTTTCTGTAACAAGATCCATGCAGTGACACCTTACTTGTTTTTGAGTTTTTCTGTAACAAGATCCATGCAGTGACACCTTACTTGTTTTTGAGTTTTTAATTGAATGATGGACCAAACATGGCTCCATAAAAATTACTAACTCAAGTTACTATTAAAAAGCTTTAAATATTATTTAAGTTTTTTATATAGTCTACAATAATCATCTAGACTTTGAGGCTTGAAAGTATTACATGCAAAATTAGTCTTGTTAATATCATCTAATTATCAAATTTAAATTTGTTGAATCACTAATAAAAAGATACTCTATCCGTCCCATTTTACTTGTCTCATTTGAAATATTTGTATTTTTTAAGGAACTCTTTATATAAGACTAGTACTCCATATGATCTTATCCATTTTCAACATACTTTATATTACTCCAAAACAAATGAGACAATTATTTTGAGACAATTCTAAAATTCATATAAGACAACTAATTTGGGACAAAGGGAGTATATTTCTTAGTTTCAATAAATAATAAGTTGAGAGAAACTCAGATAATTTAGACATATAAGTAGAAGATCAAAGGTAAACTCAATTTATACAATTTAAAGATTACATGTACATAGAAGGATAGACGGTTGAAAACACTAAACGATTGATTAAAAAATATGATTTTGCATTGATTAACAATAAAACTAAACACCTTGTTCCAAAGCGAAGGGACATTGACTTTAATAATGATTAGAAAACATGTTCTTTTTAAAATATAGGAGAGAAACGAATGGCCTCTTAGTAGCATAATTAACATTATATAATATTACTAATAATGTGATTTAAGAAAAACAATTTATATATTGCTTCATTCCATAATAGTTCATGCTTCATAGTTTAACACTTTAACGTACACAAATAACTCATTAGTTTGAGTGTGATTTCTCTCGAAATTATCGAGACACGCGAGACCATTTGTACGTATTAGTCTCACCCGAAGATATCCTCTGATAATAAAACAATATTAAATTAAAAAGGGCTTACTAATAATTACAACCTTTCCTTACATTAGTGTTAAATAAACATTAGGGTCACATTGGAAGTAAGTAAAGAAATAAAGAACCGGCGGCCCAAATATCCGACGACTACGACGCCGAAGCAACACGCGCGAGAGGCGACCACCGCTCTCTCTCTCTCTCTCAAAATTTTGGAAGTCGCGGGAAAAATAAGAAAAGAAAGAAAAGAGACGGAAACGAAGGCTTTGTATCCGTCGAGTCATCTCCCTCCCTCGTACTCATATCCAACTCATTTCTCCCTCTCCCTTCCTTTCTTTTTTATTTAAATTCCAACCTGTATTCATTGACTCCTACCACCACCTCGCCTCCTTCCTTCCCACAACAATCTCTCTCTCTCTCTTCTTTCCTTTCCTTCCATTTCTTCGTCTTCTTCTTCCTCTTACAAGAGTATGAAATCCAATTTTCTCTCTACAATCCTTTCCCATTTAACTCCTACCTCTCAAGCTCTTTAAAATCCACACCAACTTCATTTCCTTTCCTCTCTTTTCCTTCCAATTTTTTCTTTCGCTCTTCATGCTAATTTGGGTTCTACAAGCGTAAGCTTTCCACTGATGGAGACGCAGAAAGCCTCACATTTCTGCTTCGACCCATTACGTTCTTGAATTCCTTTCATGCTTTATTTTGAAAATTGAAATACTTCGAATTCTCTACATGCACCCAAGTTCGTTGATCCATGTATCTAAGTAGGCCTGAGCAGAAAATCTGCTTCTTGTAAATTCACTTCTCTGGTGGCATTCAAGAACAAAAAAAAAAGAGAGATTCCCCAATGGAGGTCTAGTCTAGAGCCAGTCTGCTGGCGTTCTGGCAAAATTTCATGATCCAGAATCCTATCAGTAGAGATCTCTCTTCTATAGATCCAAACCATTTTGACCATCCTCTGTTTCCGTAAAACCTCAATTCAGTACGACACAGCTGGAATTGTGTGGCAATGGCGGCGGTGCTGGCAGGAGATGATATGGGGAGAGCGAGCAGCAGCCGTAGGTCATGGGCAGCGTCGACTAGCTTCCGTGAAGTGTGGACGGATCCAGCGGATGTGTTTCGGCGGAGTGTGTCGGATACAGGGGATGACGAAGAGGATCTCAAGTGGGCTGCACTGGAGAAGCTGCCGACGTACGACCGGATGCGGCGAGGGATTCTGACAAGGGAATTGGGAGAGAATGGGAAGGTGGTGAGAGACGAGGTTGACGTCAGGAAGCTTGGATTGCAGGACAAGAAGCTGCTGATGGAAAGCATTCTCAAGATCGTTGAAGAAGACAATGAACGATTCCTGCATCGACTCAGGGACCGAGTTGACAGGTGAGTTTCATTCCTTCTGCTGGTTTTTTTTTGGGAAGATTGAAGTTATCGAAGTGTCCTTCTAAACATCTCACTTAATTAATCTTTAAAACATATGTGAACCTTTTAATCTCCATACTCCGAGTAGATAACTGAGGAGAGTGGTCTTTTTTTGATTGAGGAGGGCTTGATCTCAACACTAATTCCTCTGGTTTCATGCTCGTGTCTCATCTTCCTCACTCTTGGATCCTCATGTTGAAATTAGAATTTTATTTTGTCATTAAAATTTTTAGTAGTTCAAATTACAAATGTATGATTAAACTATTACATATAGCATGTAATTTCTGATACTTACACATAAATTATATTCTACAACACAAAAAACTACAAAATTGATAGAAAATAATTAAAAGTTTTTATATTATTAAAAATGTAAAATTATTTAACAACCATAACATGAGTTCCATGAATCGGACCCGACCTTGTTTATAAATTTTGCCTGCTATATATTTTTGGATCTTAACATGAATGAACTATAAAGTTTTGGTCAATTTTTTTAATATTAGTTGAATGTTTTAAAATTTGCATATTTTAATCAATATTCAGACAGAAATATTTTAATTAATGATTCATATTTGAGCAACAGTAGGTCCGGATAAAAGTATACTAATTATTGTCGTTGTCAAAATAACTTCCAATATTTTTAATTATTCAAATCTAAAATGATAATTGCGGAGTAGTATTTATTTACTATTAATATAAAAACCTGACTGATTTAATATTTGATATATTTAAAAATGAAAGGGGCCCATTTGAACCGATTATTTAACAATTGACGCCAAACTAATGAGTTGGATGTAGGCGATATGACCCTATTAGAGAATTATCCAAATTTCTGACCTTTGGACATTGGTGTTTTTACTGATATAGTAAATTAATTTATCTTATTTTGCTCTTTTATTTTAATAAATAATATATATGAAAAAAATAAAGTAAATTAAACACTTTGAAGAATTGTATCAATCACCTTTATTTTTTTAAAGAAAAAAAGTCTTGTCATATTCCACTTCAATGTCCGACCTTCAGATACTGGAGTTAATGGCTTAGATTTAGAGTGCTCTTAGATGACTTTGCTTTGCTTGGTGGTGGGACCCATTTGTAGTGGAGGTCTTTCAAAGTTAAGGGTACACTTGCATCTTTTCCCGATTTCCTGTTTGGCTGTTCACAGAAAGGAAGTATTGTTTCTTATTTTTGTTTTTAAATTCATTTCTACTCTGTCTTTTTAAATTTATTTTCAATTTAAACAGTTTTTTTTCACAAACTTTGGAAAATGTCTGCTGCTGTTGTATCTGAAATAGGGTTGGAATTGAAACACCCAAGATTGAAGTCAGGTTTGAGCATTTATCTGTGGAAGCAGATGCATACGTCGGTAGTCGGGCACTTCCTACTTTGCTCAATGCCACCTTGAACACAATTGAGGTGGGTTTAGCTTTCTAATTCATTTTATTACTTAAAGTTGTTGCTGTTCTGAAGTGAATTGTTCTTTTCTGATTTTACTGGGATGAATAATTGGGGTAATTACTAAAAGCAGGAATAGATGATTCATAGTAGCCTAGTTTGTACTTCATTCCAATGATTTGCAATTTAATTATTTCATCTGTTTGATATGGTTTGCTCTATTTGGAAATTTTTCACATGGGCGAGTCAGCTCATGACTGACAGTCAGTGCAGGGCCTAATGTGGGGCCCACCAGGGTCAAAATTGACACCTCTCACGCCCATCAATCCAATGAATTGTATCTGTACCAATTGCAACCCTATTTTAAGTTGGTTTCACTTTTGGATTTGAAATCTATGAATGACTCCATGTTTACTACTATTTTTGGGCATTGAAAATCTTGGCTTTTTAAATCCAACCAATCTGATTTTTAATGAGAAACATCATCTTGAAAATACCTTTCAAACCCATCTACTCTCATGTATCAGACCCAAGTGCTATGGGCTCTACACGCTCATGGCGACTGTCACTCATGGGCAGCAGCATCCAGGGGGAAGTGACTCTGGTCTGGTTCATCAACTAAATAGGTTAAACTTTGAATACCCTAAACCTGTTTCTTTTGATTATTGAATTTGATGCATTGAGAATGTCATTTTTCTCCAATGTGCATGTCATCTAGTCCTTTTCTGAGATCTACCATAATGTATTTATTAAAAACAGGGTTTGTTTATTTAAAAACCTATTCAGAGGAAATATATATATTATATATACATATATATTTTGTTTTGGATTATTTATATTAATTATATAGCTTTGATGAGATCATTTGGGTTTGATATATTTTTAAGAGGATATGTTTAAAGTGTTTCTATATGTAAGCTAGTCAAATTGGACATATGATCCATGCACTTGAATTATATTACATTGAACTCGAAGGTAAATTTGGTTCTAATGGAATTGTTGTACTAATCTATAATTGTGTTAACCCTAATGATGAACTGTTCTCAACAAGCCCTGCAATTACTAACCATGACAGGTAACACATTTGAAATCAAATATGAATTCATTAAACTATTAAAAAATTTACCACCTCAATTGATTGCTCGTGCTTAATTTTTAATAAACAATGCATTATAGAAGGGTTGAACTTCAAAGAATGCATGTATATGATAATTTCAGAGCATTTGTTAATATTTTTTTTTCGTTCAAAAGTTGAAAAAGTCTCCCTTCTACTGGAATTGTCGCTCAGTTTTTAGAGCTGTTGCCTTTGAGCCTGTGACTGAATTTGATGGAGTTTTCTATCATAACAAAGTTAGAGGTTAAATTCCATCTTACCTATCAAAGGAGAGAGAAGAAATGTATGAGTCACTTTCAGTCCACATCAAATATATGAACGTAGAAGATGATTCAGTGGCAGACAAGCTGGCGATCCATGAGGTGATGAGAGTGCAATGGTTTGAGATCATGTGTTGATTTTGTAGTCATGTCTGCCACAGACCTAGATGTGCCTATCCCTATCCTGGTGGTTTTCCATTCATTTTCTCTTTTGTCATTGGTTAAGAAGGAAAGAGAAATAAAGGGAAATGGTTTAAGATGATTTTAAAGGTTTCTTTACGTGGGATCTAAGTGGTTGTACTCTGTTTCCTAATTCAATCTTTATCTCCAACAGGGTATTCTTGGATTGGCTCGGCTTTCTCCATCCAAGAAAAGAGTTAACAAGATACTTCGTGATGTGACTGGCATATTAAAACCATCAAGGTATGTCTATCAAGTTCTAAAGAGTATTTTCCCTTTAGTTTTATAGGATCCCCCCCCCCTCCCCTCTCTCTCTCTCTCTCTCTTCTGTTCTGTATATTTGTTCCTTTTGTATTTACCATTGTATGAATAGCTTTGGTTTTAAGACACCGAGGGAGTTCTCTGTCCTTTGTTTTTGAGAAAACAACTGAACTACCAGAGGATTTCAAAACATGCCTGCTGTAGTTTACCCAACAAAAAAGTAAATTAAAAATGTTCTTTAGCTTTCTATCTAGATTATACAAGCTCGAAAGCTGTCTGCCTCAAAAATGGAGTGAATTTTGCTGTATCTCAAATTGAGATGTACCTTGTAGGACTTGTTTTCTCCAACTGCTAAATCAATTAACAGATCAGATTCCTATATTAATGGCCCCTTTGGTTTTATATAACCAAATGGTTAACTGAAATATGAAAATGGCTCCTAGAGGGATTCAAAGCCTACCAAGAGAGTCACAGAGGAGTGTACCATTACATTCATTATTTCCACATTCAAATGAAATGGTTACTTCGTGCGCGGCTAAGACTACTTAATCATCATCAAAGCCTTTATCTCATTTATATCCAAATCAGACTCTCCATTTTTGTGGTACAATTGCACCCAAGTATTGAAGTCTCTCACTATAATGTACAAAGTCATTTTCATCCGCATGAATTTACTTTGCTAAATATCAGACTTGGTTTCTGCTACATGTCTCTAGATGATTGTTATTATTATTATTTCATTTGGAGAAGTTGGGATGAGCATTTGACCACTTCCCAAGCATGTGGCGATGTTCCATGAATCGTTGATAGTATATATGAGAAAATATTCCTTTTCAATGTGTACTCAAGGAATAGTCACAATAAGGTTAGCCAGTGCTCTCAATTGTTCTGCGTGCACTTTTATGATGTTCATAGCTTAGAAGCTATGGACTCTACTTGTATACAAATGAGAAGCAGTGGATATATCCTAGTAAAATTACGAACTCTATCCTTCTCATGAAGATGGCTTCAATGTCATAGCTTCACTCCTAGGCATCTGCTGATGATTTACTTAAACAAAACCTGTTGAACACTAGAGACTACATTTTGTGGAGCTTTATCAGATGGAAGTTATTCTGAACAGCCTTAAACTTGGTACTTTGATGATGCTTGCTATTTATTTCATCAAACATATAACAGGTCTTTAGAGGTTCAAAACATATTGCAAGCATTTGTAGTTTACACTCAAAGAGGATCTGGTGAATCAACTTATTTTTCTACATTCTGATTGTTGCATTTTTGAGAGGCTTCTGAAAGATTTTAGATATCTACCTTTCCTTTTTATTTTTTTAAAATCATTTGGATTTTCTTAAAGAACATGTTTTTGACTCAAAGGGTTGGCTATGTCTGTGAACCAATGGTGCTCTTTCTATCTTAGTAGATATGGATTCAAGAGTGATTTTATGTGTTTTCTCACCCTAGGGTTTCTTATATACCTGCACACCCTTGATATGAATCTGGTCATTGGATGTACCACATTTTCCATTGGGATTGGAACTCCTTATGATAGTTTATCAAGTGAACCAAAGATTGTCATACAAAAGATATAATCACTATCAGTAGTTTAGATTAGGAAAAGGATCAACTAGACAAGGATGGGGCATTTTAAACCATCTTCCCCACACTTTTCTACTTTCATTCAGGTACGTTGCTTCACAAAACTAATTTTCAAATCAGAGTTTCCGGACAAGGACCCTACCTCTTTTATAAATAGAATACTTAGTTGAATTTCTTGAGCCTTTTATGTGTGGTCCTTGTTAAAGCAGTGGAAGATGCAAGAGTGACTAGATACTTGGTGCCCACAAATTCCGTTTTTAACAACCTGTGGAGAATAATCAATTTTTTCCTTTTTTAAATATTTCATAATTAGCAAAGCTAATTGAAGAGTATTCTTTTTATTTGGAGACTCCTCTTTTATGTTCTCTCTCAATTTACTTTCAGGATGACTTTGCTTCTTGGACCTCCAGGCTCAGGGAAAACATCTCTGTTGCTGGCTCTTGCTGGGAAACTTGATAAAGAGCTGCGGGTCTCTCTCTCTCTCTCTCTCTCTCTCTCTCTCTCTCTGTGTGTATCTTTCTGTGTGTTTGTATGTGTGTTAAATGCATATATTTACTACTTGTATTCATCAACTATTTTCTACATCTGTATATTTATGTGTTGCATGGTCTTGTTATGTTCATGATCAGATGCACTTCCTTTATGTTCTTTGATCAAACAGGTAACTGGGAGAATCACATACTGTGGTCATGAATTGTCAGAATTTTTTCCTCAGAGAACTAGCGCTTACATTAGCCAGCATGATCTTCACAATGGTGAGATGACGGTAAGGGAGACATTAGATTTCTCTGGGCGGTGTTTGGGGGTTGGAACCAGATATGAAATGTTGTCAGAATTGTCAAGAAGAGAGAGGGAAGCTGGAATTAAACCTGATCCTGAGATTGATGCATTTATGAAGGCCACTGCATTGGAAGGCCAAGAAACGAATCTGGTTACTGATTATATCCTCAAGGTTGGTTCCTCTAGCTTACAATGTTGGCCTTATGCCACTATTTAGTGAAACTGTTCTCAGGCCTGATATTCCACATTTTGTGACAGATACTTGGTTTGGACATCTGTGCTGATATAATTGTAGGGGATGAGATGAGAAGAGGAATTTCTGGTGGACAAAAGAAGCGTGTGACTACTGGTATGTGTAAGTGAAAAAAAGAAGCAGCCTTAGATGGGAAACTAAAGAAATGGCAATAATTTTGTTCTCTGTTCAAATTATTGCTTGTTTTTAATTATGGAAATTGGCAAGAAAGGACATCCTAGACATTGTAATGACAGAAAACGTGATTTAGATAGGGTTGAGAGGAAAAATAGGACTCAAATGATGAACCTCAGATGGATGAGATAATAGCTTTGTTAATAATGAAGTACTGTTGTCTTTCATTATGAATGTGATACATCAAAAGTTGACTGAGCCATCCTTGTTTGATGTTGTAACCAACTCTTTTCTGTAAGAAGTCCAACTTCATGGGTCATGTATTGATCTTTGGAAAAAAAATATGGGAAATTTTAATTTTTGATTCAAATGTGTTTATTTTGGCATATTATAGATAAATCAGGGATGACCAAAACTGATCTGAACTAGCCAAAGTTGCTCAGATTTTTCAGGTTAGGGTTAATGTTTTAGACCTGCAAGTACTGTTTTGAACTAGTGTTGTATTGGGCGAACTGGACAAATGGGTCCGATATCCTACTCCACAAGCCCAAGCTCTGACCCAACTTCTCATACATATGCATATCTCATGGCCTTCATTCCATAGAGTGGTAACTACTTCACATAGTTGAAATAATTGTTCAGTTCACCACCAACTTGCAGGTCCACCTCAACTTTCACTATAGTTAGAGAATCTTTAAACGAGATGAGGTTTAGTTGGTTTTGCATGGGTGTATGGTGGTTAATACCAACAAATAACCTTACCCAACCTATTGAAGATCATCAACTTCATGAAAACAGGCATTGTGCCATTATCAAATGATAGGTGTTCATATTTTTGCAATCATAAACGTAGGGCTTCAAGTCGCATGGGCATCAGATTGGCAAATGACCCACGAAAAACAATTTCCAAATCTGATTATGAGCCCCAATGCTAGATATATGGGATGAATGACCTTGATGTTGATGGGTTCATCTATTTGTGTTTCATTTGTTATACCCTTTTGTTCATTGTATATTATTTTACAGGGATAAACTAGTGATTAGGACTGCTCTCCTTGTATTGTGATTGAATGTTTTGGGCTCTACATGAAATTAATGCGAATCACTGGTTTAGTGTTCTATGTATATTTGGAAGCGCAATGCGTCTGATGATTCCCTTTCTAGCATGTTCAATAAAGTTTGGTTTTTTCGTTGTTGTTATTATCTTATCAGTGCATGATTTGACTTGTAGATGTTCACACTAGGTGTCAACTTAAGATGTAATGGCATAAATGCTTCTTATATTAACATTGTCAAGTATCTGCTGAGAAAGATCTGATAAATGCTTACTTAGTATAGGATACAAGTCATCAAACTCAAATCACAAAATCCTTTCTAAATTCTAGCAAGAGTTGTCCATTGATCTCGTAGTTATTGTGCTATGGTGTCTAGCAACTGGATAAGAAGTATGTCCTTGTTTGTGGTTATTCAGCGACCCATCTTGTTGAACCCTTGTAGCTCGTTATTTTTCTAAACAGCTCTCGATTGCCAGTTCTGGCCCTTATTCTTAGGAAGTATTCTGCAACAGTAAAAGTGACGGGTAATTCTTTTTGCAGGAGAGATGCTGGTTGGACCTGCAAAAGCTCTTTTTATGGATGAAATATCAACTGGGCTTGATAGTTCCACCACCTTCCAGATCGTCAAGTTCATGAGGCAGATGGTCCATGTTATGGATGGAACCATGATAATCTCTCTTTTGCAGCCTGCACCTGAGACATTTGATCTTTTTGATGACATTATTCTACTGTCTGAGGGTCAAATTGTCTACCAAGGACCTCGTGAGAACATTCTTGAGTTGTTTGAGTCTATGGGTTTTAGTTGTCCTGAAAGGAAAGGTGTTGCAGACTTCTTGCAAGAGGTAACTTCGAAGAAGGATCAAGAACAGTATTGGTTTGACAAAAGCCAACCTTACCGATATATCTCGGTTTCTGAGTTTGCACAATCCTTCAACTCTTTTCATATTGGTCAACAGCTTATGGAGGAACTTAGAACACCATATGATAAAGCTACGGCTCATCCTGCTGCATTAGCAACAGAAAAATATGGTATCTCAAACTGGGGGCTCTTCAAGGCATGCTTTTCAAGGGAGTGGCTTCTGATGAAACGCAATGCCTTTGTTTACATATTTAAAACGACACAGATAACAATTATGTCAACAATAACCATGACTGTGTTCTTGAGAACAGAAATGGGTCACAAAACAATTGTTGATGGGGGGAAGTATTTTGGTGCACTGTTTTTCAGTCTTGTCAATGTGATGTTTAATGGGATGGCAGAGTTGGCGATGACTGTTTACAGGCTTCCTATTTTCTACAAACAGAGGGATTTCTTGTTTTATCCTCCATGGGCTTTTGGGTTACCAATTTGGATTCTCAGGATCCCCCTTTCACTATTGGAATCCGGGATATGGGTGATTCTTACTTATTACGTGATTGGCTTTGCTCCTGCTGCCAGTAGGTATAGACATTAACTTTTTTTCTTTTCACTCAAAATGATAATTATCTGTTTGGAAGCGCAATGTGATAACTAATAACCAGTTCTACTTAATTTTATTGTACCAGTTTTACAATGTCAAAACCTGCTTAAATGATGGATCTTTATAAATTAGTTATTACTATTATTGTTTTTAATTTCTCTCTACTATTTTCAGATTCTTCCGACAGTTTTTGGTGTTCTTTTGTACGCATCAGATGGCTCTATCCCTCTTTCGGTTCATTGCTGCAGCTGGAAGAACCATGGTTGTGGCAAACACATTTGGAACTTTTGCTTTGCTTGTGGTTTTTGTTTTTGGAGGATTTGTCATCTCCAAAGGTCAGCAATTCCTTCACTTTCATAACTTGTTTGTAGTTGTTTATTGTTATTTTTAAACCCATCTATTATAGATTTTACCTAGCAAAGGTGGGATAAGACTTGTCTATTCTTTCGAATCAGATAGTCTCCCATCCGTTGGATGAGATCATTTTCCTTATCTCTGAAGTGGATCCTTGGTGCCTGAGGCATTAGCTTCAGTCACCAACACTACCACTCATGATCTTCCAGCTCCTTTTGGCCTGTCTATTCAATGTGGACTTCATTTGTTTTAATAATAGAACATGGATCACTCTTATTATTCAATGTTTGGCTAGGGAAGGTTTCATCTGAAGAATTGTTCAGTGGTTGCTGCTTTGAAGGAAATTTGTTCAGAAATTAGAGGGTTTTTGACTCTAGGAAGCTTGTTCCTATGTCTAAACTTGACCAATTCCATAGGGAGAGGGAACCAGAATGATGACCGTGTAAGGAATTGATTCCCCATCCTTTGTCATAGTAACAGAAAAGCCCAAAGCCATGATGAAACCTTTGTGTCACAGGTGAGTGGGATGACAAGTTTTGAAACTCAACCAATAGACCAAAAAACACATAAGCAATCGGTTTCCTTCCAAACAGATTGAAACTAGTGAATAAATAGAGCTATAGACCCATGGATCAAAGTGATGCAGTGCTAGTGAAAGGAGGATCGTACCTACTTCCCAAAACCAATGGAGAAGAATGACCCATTCATCTCCTCCCTAGTAAGGCTCAAAGAAAGACAAACACAAAAGGACCAAATACTTTCAAAACTTGAAGCCATAGTGAAGCAACCTAGCCCTTCATAAGTCAAGTGTCTTGACACTTCCAGCAGTCCACAGTCAAACCTTTAAACCCATCTTAGCAGATCCAAGGATTTTCCAATCTTCAGTACAAGTTCCCAGTAGGGATTCAAAGAGGACTAGGACAGAAGAAAGTCATAGGTGAGGGGATGGAGAGATACTGACCTAGTGGATGTGAATTGACCCCCTTGCCTGTTAGAGAGAGAGCATGGTGATATATTTCACCAATCACCAATCCTAGTGATATGCATTTAACAGAGTAAAAAACTCAGAAATCACCATTAAGGAAAACAAAATTAATTATAATATTTTCCCTTTACCTTTTTGTCCCTCCAGACAAGGAACTATCATATATACATGTCTATTTGGTAGATAACATCCTATATTTAGATCTATGAATTCTAAGTAAACTACCATATCACATTCTAATATACCTAGAGGTTGGGATGCAGCCTTTCTCCTAATAACTATAACTTCTAAATTCTTGAGAATTGATCTCCCTTGAGGGTGGGGGAGGCAAGGTCCTTGCATGGATAAGGCATGACCTCAAAATCAGCTTGGTCAGATTATATTAGCTATGGACTCAAGGTTCCAAGACAAATGGTGAGTAGACATGATTTTTTTTTTCAATCCAGTAGTGTAGAAGTATGAAAAAAGTTGTTTTTCAATCCAACGGTGGTTTTAGCTTTGATTGGGTTGAAATTGGGTTTGAGTTTGGGCAGTAAAGGGAGATGATGGATGGGAATTAGGTTTCATAATTCATATGCGACCCTCTCCTCCCTTGAATCAGGGTTGTATCTGAGTGCCCAGCATTTGAGCATTTTCCTTTAAACTAAACTTTCATCACATGGGTCCTTAAATCCATTGCAACTTGCATGATTCTTGTGGAGCAGTGTTAGGCTCATTGGATACGCCCCTGAATCCCACGTTACTTTCATCATTCTTGTGGAAATGATGCAATATTGTCATTGGACAGGTACTTGAATGGGATACTCCCTACAATTTTGTAGAGTTCTGTTGCTAGTTGATAGATGAAGGTGGTCTAACATTAAATTGGGATCAGGGTCAAGGATATCTGTAGCAGTCATGCTTCATTTCTCCATAGTTTTTAGCATGTCTTAACTTGACAATGAACTTCCTATTGACCTTACACATGAGAGTACATGTAAAATTGCCCACTTCTTTCCTTTCCTGCAGATAACATTCAGCCATGGTGGATATGGGGATACTGGACATCACCTATGATGTATGGACAAAATGCCATAGCCATCAACGAATTTCTAGATGACAGATGGAACACTGTAAAATCTCCTGACATATAAGCTTTGAATTTTCTTTATATAGTTAACATAACATTATTAATGCAGGTGGAACTGGAGTTGACTCACTGGCCCTTCCTCTCTATTGCAGCCCAACAATGATACCAGAATTAATGCAGCCACAATTGGACAGGCTCTTCTAAAGTCAAGAAGCTTGTTTGTTGAAAGCCATTGGTATTGGATCTCTGTTGGAGCTCTGATTGGATTTTCTCTTTTCTTCAATATTTGTTTTATTGCGGCATTGACTTATTTGAATCGTAAGCCATCAGTTCACACTTTTTTCTTCTTTCTGCCATCCAAACAAGACCATTACACTGATTATTTGTATGAAATTGAACTGCAGCTTTAGGGAATTCTCGATCTGCAGTTGTGGATGACAATGCAGAGGAGAAGAGTAATAAGATGGCATCCTCAAATGGAAAAGAGAGTTTAAAGATGATTGACATTAATTCAACAGCATCAACTATTCCTATGTTTGAAGGTTTGAGTTTCTTAGCTGGATGCCTCTGTTTCTTCTTTTATCTCTCAATATTCTACTTAGTTTCTGAATTTTAACACTTCAGATAGTCTTGTTTCCTGGCTTCAGATAGTCTTCTTGTCCTGGTGTGCAAAAAGGGGTCTGAGATATCAGAAATATTGCCTAGACAACCATATATACATTGAAAATGTTCAACATAGATGATATATTGAGAAATGGAAATCTACTACTAAGCATTATTAACAGTTCAAACTAAAGAGTAAAATACATCATACAGGGATTGCACAATTTTTATGGAATTGATTCCCTTTGTTTAATTACTGGAGATGATTAAAAGCACGGAGATGTGATTTATGGTTCATCATAAATGTTCAATCACTGGCTATGTCAAATGTCAAGCAGAAAACCAAAATGCAGAAGCCATTTCAGTATAGTGTGAAAATCATAACACCATCTTTGTTGTCATCATTGTCAAAGCCATTTTACTCTGAAGTTGTCACTTATTATTTAATTGGCAAATTGTTTTTCATGGTGCCTGCTTCCTATCTAACACCAATATGACTCGAACCCAGTCTTTATGTTTGTAACGTGAGCACTTCCCAGTTATGCTATAGGCTCTTGTCTAATTGGATAAACCATAACATCCGGAGTAGAAATCTCATTTCCAATTTTTATATATTTGCTAATTTATAGTGCTCACTCTTCGGAATATATATTTAAGTGGTGCATGGAATGATTATATTAATTGGATAAAGAAGGATGGAGTTACGAAATCTAGATTTGGATCACCGAAGCCTTGATACTCAACTTTGATACATTATGGAAGAAATGGCTTATATGTTTTCTGTTGGTATATGAGCTAGATCAGATATAGTAAAACTGTTTGGGCCATTGTTACAGTCTGCCAGCTTTTGAAAATCTATTTTGGCACTGAGAAAATTTGGGATATTGAATGTAGAAACTTGATATAATGACCATCAGGTGTCTGCTGTTATGTTGCATACTAGCAGTTGAGCTTAAAAGTTGCAAGTTGTGGTTGTAGACCTTAGTCAGTCCAAACTTCTCATCAACAAGTGGCTAAAGATGAAGCCTCAAACTTTTAAAGACTCAAGTGAAAGTTATCCGTATCTTCCAAAAAATAACTGAGACTCAATATTCTAGAGACACCATCTTCAATTACTAGTAGTGGGGGCCCTTTTGCAATATCAGTACACAATGCATGTGTTGGATGTTCATGTGCTATTATTCGAATGGAAGTTCATTGAAGTTATGCACTTCAGTTTTTATTTTTGATACTTTGAATGGTTGATGAATTACTAATTACAGGTATTGGAATGCGGGAGAGTAACAATTCAGGTGCTAGTGTTGCAAACCAGGGAATTAAACGAGGAATGGTTTTGCCGTTCCAGCCTCTTTCACTTGCATTCAATCATGTGAATTACTACGTTGACATGCCTGCTGTAAGTCACTTTCTTGAGAATCAAGTGAAATACATTTTGCTAGTAAATATTTTAAGTACTTCTTTAGTTTTTCTTACATTTGTTCATATGAATTGCTATGTTTTTTGTTCCTTCTTTGATCTATCATTCACTTTGTCTTAAGAATTTAAGTAACCACTTTTCCAGTTGGGTTTTCTTATTCCAATTCTAATAAATAATTCATGATGAGTTTTGTTATGTATTGTTTATATAGACTGTTTTACATAAAGGAGTTGGTAATGTTGAGAAGCCTCTATATTCTTAAAAACTCGAGAATCCTAAAATAGTTCAAGCAGAATTTTGGGGTTCCTTTCTCCCCTTATACAGCTATTATAAGGAAGGTAACCTTTTCCAGTGTAAACTGAACGGAGTGAAGTCTACTGGACTAGTGGTGGAGTTAGCAAAGCAGTCTTTTCTATTAGTTGAGTTGTACATTCTATATATGGGTGTCTAAATTCTAGATTAAAAGTTCTATTCAATCAACCATTTGGCAAGTCACTAAGTCAATCTAACTTCCATCACAATAATGTCAAAGTCGTGCAAAGAAGTTATTGTATTTTAGGTTTTTCAAGTAATCACTAATTTTCTTAATTCAGATTACCACTGGCTTTTTGGTAATTGCTGTAAAATTCAAAATAGAAGCCTATTCTCCAAGATGCTCCTGACTTTAAATTTCAGCATCTATCATTGTTGTGTTGGCCAATGTGTAGTAATTTTTTATCATTTTAAATGCAAAATGTGAATTCTGCACTAATTAACCCCAACATGAAACCTCTTATACTGGATAGTTTGTTCTCAGGAAATGAAGAATCAGGGAATTGAAGAAAGTCGTTTACAGCTACTGCGTGATGTTAGTGGTGCTTTCAGACCCGGCGTCCTGACAGCATTAGTTGGTGTCAGTGGTGCTGGGAAGACAACCTTGATGGATGTCCTGGCAGGAAGGAAGACTGGAGGGTACATTGAAGGTAGTATCAACATTTCTGGCTATCCGAAAAATCAAGCAACATTTGCTCGGGTTAGTGGTTACTGTGAGCAGAATGATATCCATTCACCACATGTTACTGTCTATGAGTCACTTGTATACTCAGCCTGGCTTCGACTTGCTCCTGAAGTAAAATCAGAAACACGGAAGGTATGTAAGATAGTGATCGAAACAGTTAACTTTTGTTCTCTCAATTTCTAAGGAAGGTTGTTTGAGGATGGCTTATAATTTAGTACTTTCACCCGAGTGTTGTAATGTTTATAATGCATTTCACATACCTTATTAATGTTCATACATGTCTGGAGAGGAAGAGTGGGTGGGGTGTCTGTTTATATGAGCCTTCATTCAAATGCATTAAGTTTCACACTGATCATGGTAACTTAACCACAGCCCATAACCAGACTTAATGATATTTGAGATCAGCTGTATTCCTTATAGATTGAGTGCGATGGAAGAATTGCAAATTCAATGTTATGTTTGCTTTTGTGTGTGTGTGTGTGTTTGGGTGTATCGTTGACTTCTTGATGTTATTTTTTTTTTTTCAAATTAATTCCTCTCATTTTCCCTAATCCTTTCACTTGACCATTTATAAAGTGCATGTAACTGATACTGCAGTCATACATGCAATAATTTCAAGCTTGGAAGTTTCCATAGTTTCCTTCACAATAAAGGATGTCATTCACTATGGTGGAGGCCTTCCTGCAAATACTTTTGTATGAAAATTGACCCTTAATTACTTATTGATGGCTTCCTACAACTTTTGACTGCTAGCTTATGTTTGTGATGCTGTAAAAGTTTATCCAATATGGGTATCTGAGCCTGAAAAGCAGTAAATGATGCCATTGACTGTAGTGTTTTTTTTTAAATGTTATGGTGTAGATGTTTGTTGAGGAAGTCATGGAGCTGGTTGAACTTAATCAGCTGAGGGATGCTTTAGTGGGCCTTCCTGGAGTAGATGGTCTCTCTACAGAACAACGAAAGCGGCTTACAATAGCTGTTGAGTTGGTTGCAAATCCATCCATTATTTTTATGGATGAACCAACCTCAGGGCTTGACGCTAGAGCTGCTGCAATTGTGATGCGCACAGTGAGGAACACAGTTGATACAGGACGAACTGTTGTTTGCACAATTCACCAACCAAGCATTGATATTTTTGAAGCTTTTGATGAGGTATCTTCTAAATTCTCTTGGTTCCTAGTACTCTATTTCTGTGGTTACTTTGCAATTGTCTGTGAATGTTGCAACTTAACTAATTTTTATTTGCAGCTTCTATTAATGAAGAGAGGGGGACAAGTCATTTATGCAGGACCTCTCGGTAGACATTCTCAAAAGCTTATTGAGTATTTTGAAGTGAGTCTTCATTTATATTATGCATTTGGGCGTGGATCTTTTTTTCTAACTTACTTGATCTAGATCAGTTTGCTTGTTGGTTACATGCATGAGCATTGGATGCAAACACAAGGTTTAGGTACAAGGACCCCAGAAAGGTGAATCCCATGAATGCATTTTAGTTTGCCTTAGGCACAATTGCAGTTATTGGTGATTCTCAGGAAAAAGGGTAAATCTAGAAATTGTTCGTTCTTTTTCCCAAGAGCATAGATTCTGGTTCTTACAAAAAATGCAAGAAAAAAAATCTGCTTGATCTGTAAATTCCCATGAACAAATGACTCATAAAAATCCCCATATTTTGATGGTTGTCTCATGTAAATGTATAACTTGCAGGGAATCGAAGGGGTTCCAATGATCAAGGATGGTAACAACCCTGCAACTTGGATGTTGGAGATTAGTTCCTCTTCAGTTGAAGCTCAACTAGATCTTGATTTTGCAGATATTTATTCCAAGTCCACCCTTTACCAGTAAGTGGAATATAACATTCCAACTTAGTTATTTAATTTTTCTTATCTTAATTACTTATTATGTTTGTTTTCTGCCCATTCTCTTTTAGGCGGAATCAGGAACTTATCAAGGAGTTAAGTACTCCAGCTCCAGGTTCCCAGGATCTTTTCTTCCCCACCAAATACTCCCAAAGCTTCACTACTCAATGCCTAGCCTGTTTCTGGAAGCAATACTGGTCTTACTGGAGAAACCCACCATATAATGCTATCCGATTCTTCATGACACTTGTTATTGCTATCTTATTTGGAACCATCTTCTGGAACAGTGCCAGAAATATGTAAGTTTACCTTCCCTTCTTTTTTTATTGTAATTTTTTGATAAACAAAAATTAATAAAGTATCAGAGTCAAGAAAATGGCTTAAAAATTACTCCAGAGAGAGAGATCATAGTATTCTGAATATAAATTTAGCCACGAGTGCAACAGTGCTTGATAGTAGGGGTGCTTGTTTCCTCCAATTCCATCAGTAAAAGTGCTTCACATGTAATTAGATAATTTCATCAACCTCATCATTAGCCATTTTCCATTTGGGGTCAGCCTTTTGAGTCCTACACTTCCTTTTGTTTCTGTCAAAGACCATATCTTCCATCTGTCACTCTACATTCAACCATATCCTTCTGTACATCCTCAATCCATATCTTCATTAGTCCACCCCTTCTGGAGCTCACAACTTAGTGGGTATAAATTCTTTATAGTAGAGCTGTTTTTGCTCATCTATAGATACGTCCAAACTGTCTTCGACAGATATCCCTCACCTTGTCATCTACTGGGGCTATCTTTAAGGCTCCCTAATGCGGTCATTTCTAATTTAATGTTACTTTACTCATCCATCTTAGGATATACATCTCTATGATTAAATAATTTGGTATCAGAAAATGATCAAAATACCTTTAGAACTTTCCCAAATTAATGATTATCAATATTCATGCTTGGATGCCTGGCAAGATGGAATAGATCTCAATCTCTTCTACTTGAAATTTAGAGCTGAACGGATGCACAAAGATACTGTAGAATTTAATAATAAGGAAAAAGGAAAAGGAGAAGATGTGGAGAATAATTCTTCTCTCTATTGTATTGATGTGTGTTCCTCTTAGAGGATACATGAATAAATAACACCAAGAGAGCCAATTAAGGTGGCAAAAAAGGAAATGCAATCAAAGAATGCTTATTTACATTAAATCATACAATCAACACAGTTGACTTTCCTAAATAGGATTAGTTAGGTCAATTATCCTGTATCGGGTCCTACAACACTCCCCCTCAAGCTAGCTCGAAGATGTCTAACAAATCCAGCTTGCCAATAATTGAAATGAGTTGATATCGAGGAACAAACTTTGTTAATATATCTACAAGTTGATCTTTAGATTGCAGATGAGGAGTGACAAGTCTGCCTTCAGAAATATGATGTCGAAGAAAGTGACAATCCACCTCAATGTGCTTAGTCCTCATATGAAAGACCAGATTATAGGCGATGTTGATGGCCGCCTAATTATCATAGAACATAATAAGTGGATCAACCGGAGCAAAACCCAATTCTGCAAGAAACTAACGGATGCAAAGTAACTCAACCATGGTATTAGCCTTCGCACGATGCTCTGCCTCAGCACTGGAGCGAGCAACAACAGACTGCTTTTTGCTATGCTAGCAGACTAAATGAGAGCCCAAGAAGACGCAATAACCAGTGGTGGAGCGGCAATCATCTGGAGAGCCGGCCCAATTTTCGTCGGAATACCCACGAACTGAGAGAGAAGACTGTCGTGCAAAGAACAATCCCCTGCCTGAATGAGCTTTAAGATATCGAAGGATGCAGAAGATAGGATGAAGATGGGTATCCCGTGGAGCTTGCATGAACTGGTTAACCACACCAACTGCATATGATAAATCTGGGTAGGTGATAGTGGGGTAAATCAACTTCCCTACCAACTTCTGATAAAAGGCAGGAGTATCAAGAGGAGTCCCATCTGAAACCGATAACTTTGTGTTGACATCTGGTGGAGTGTCAACATGTTTGCATCCAGAGTATTCGGCATCCTATAGGAGATCAAGAGTATACTTGCGTTGAGATAAAGAGAATCCTCGAGAAGAACAAGCGACTTCAATAACAACAAAGTAACTCAACAGCCCCAGATCTTTAATATTGAATGTGCATTGAAGATACTCTTTGAATGTAAAAATGGCTGTAGCATAATTACCTATGAGAATAATATCATCAACATATACCACTAGGATCATAACCACAGAGTGAAGATGGTAGATAAAGACTGAGTGATCCATTTGACATATGGAGAAACTATAAGGCAACAAAACAGTGCTGAACTTCTCAAACTAGGCTCGTGGGGACTGCTTAAGGCCATAGAGAACTTTTCTGAATCTGCAGACATAGTGGGGCTCCCCCTGATTGACAAACCCCGATGGGGGGAGTTTATATATTTCATCTTGGAGATCACCATGAAGGAAGACATTTTTCATATCTAATTGATGAAGTGGCCGGTCATGAGTGGTGGCAATGGAAATAAGATCCGAACAGAGGTAATCTTGGCCACAGGGGAGAAGGTTTCCTGATAGTCCATCCCATAAGTTTGTGTTAAGTCTTTGGCAATCAGATGAGCCTTATACTTGGCAATCGATCCATCTGGATTATGGTTCAAGGAGAATACCCATTTGCAACCAACTAGATTTTTTCTTGGAGGGAGAGGAACCATATCCCAAGTATGATTTTTTTCGAGTGCAGCTAATTATTCCTCATCCATGTCTGCTTTCCAAGAGGGATCCCAAAGGATTGTGTCAATCCTCTTGGGAATATTAATGTTGTCCAGAGCTGTATCAAAACTGTAATAATATGGAGAAAAAGCGTGATAGGACACAAAGTGAGCAAGAGGATGTGTGGCACAAGTACGCTTACCTTTCTGAATAGCAATGAGAAGTTCAACGCAGCAGTGGTGGATGGATCTAGACCAGGGGTAGATGGGGTAGTGTCGTCTGCTAGAAGTGGAGCCCTGGGCTGTGTGCGTCGATACACCAGAGTAGGCTTGGCAGTGGTAGGTGAAGTAGTATTTGCAGGAAGGAGAGGTAGAACATGAGAGGTAGAACAGGAGAGGAGGAAGAAACAGAAGGTGCCGAAAAGTAAGGGATTGTCTCAATAAAGGTAACGTCCATGGACACATGATTTTCCAGTGAGGGGATCAAGACATTTGTAGCCTTTATGGAAAGGGGAATAGCCACAAAAGACACATCGCACAGCCTTGGGAGAGAGTTTATCAAAAAATTGGTGAACAAAGCAGGCACACCCAAAAACATGTAAAGGAGGACTGTGGATGGGTTTATGCAGGGAAATAATATCAAAGGGGGACTTGTCTAACAATACACGAGATGGCATGTGGTTGATAAGGTAACATGAGGTTAAGATTGCTTCCGGCCAATATGACTGCGGGACATGCATGGTAAAGGGATGACTGTGGGCAATCTCAAGTAAGTGTCAGTTTTTCCGTTCAGCTACACCATTTTGTTGAGGTGTAGATGGACAAGAGAGTTGAGATTCGACACCATAGCTGCAAGAGTTTTACAAAGGAATGGGATAAATATTCCCCTCCATTATCATTTCGCAAAATTTTAATTTTACAATCAAATTGAGTTTGAACCCATTTGTAAAATGTATAAAAATGATCAAGTACTTCAGATTTATGTTTCATCATATATATTCATGTCATTCGTGAATAATCATCAATAAAAGAAACAAAATAATGAAAACATGTGCGAGAGACAAAGGGAGATTGCCAAACATCAAAGTGTATAATAGAAAATAATGTAGAGGCACATTTATTTATTGAAGGAGGAAAAAAGTTCTAATATGCTTGCTGTACTAGCAATGTTCACACTCAAAATGATGAAAAGGTAAAGAAGGAACAAGTTTTTTAACATAGAGTCAGAAGGATGTCTTAGTAGGCAATGCCAAAGCCACACATCGGACGAATATGAGGTGGAGCAAGCTTCAGAAGCACCAGACTGTTGATCAAGAAAATATAATCATCCAACTTCACGACCACCAATCACTTGCCTCGTGGCTAGATCTTGAAAAACACAGTGAGAGGAAAATAAAGTGATTGAGCAGCTTAGGTTACAAGTCAAGGCACTAACAGATAATAAATTGCAGGACAACTTGGGAACATGCAAAACAGAGGAGAGATCCAAGGTAGGAGTAAGTGGAACTGTCCCTTTCCCAACAATATCAGTAGATTCACCATTAGCTAAGTTGACCTAACCACATGAAACAGGTGAAAGGGAGGAGAAAAGGGTGGACATACCAGCCATATGGTCAGTAGAACCAAAATCAACAATGCAGGAATGGTTGGAGGCATGGTGTGCAGAGTGCTTAGTACTTGATAGGAGGAGATAACATTAGAAGCCTCAGAGGATTGAAGATGTTTCATCTGTTGTTGTAAGAGGGAAAATTTGTGTCGAGTCACTTGGCGCAACAAAAGAGGGTGGAGGAGCATCAGTGAGATGAATTTGCTTTGGTCTGCCATGAAGCTTATAGCACAAATCAGCAATATGATTGATCATTTTGCAATAGGTGTAAAAATGAGTACCTTAATTTTGCGGACCTCTGGTATCCTGACGAGTGTCAGGAATTAAAGTAGAGTAGACCTCAGCTAGAGAAGGGAGAGAGTGTTGCCCAAGCAGTTGAGTACGAATAGGCTCAAAGTCCGGGTTGAGGCCTGCCAATAACTCAAATGTCCATCGTCAATCACGTAGTTGTTTGTAGATAACAACATCAGCAGGAATCTTAAACGCAACAGATTCAAGTTGATCCAACTCCAACCAACATGTCCGCATTTTGGAATAATATTGAACCAATGAGAGCTCCCCCTGTCGAAGATGAGATATGGTCTGATATAACTCATAGAGACGGGTAGAATTATCACTATTAGAATACAAGGCTTTAATGGTGTCCCACACATTCTTGGCCACCGGAAGAGTAAAAACAGTACCATGAACATGATCTTCCATGGAGTGAAGGAGCCATGACTGGACCAAGGAATTATTAGCTTTCTGTGTGCGATATGAGGGATCAGTCTTGGCCGGTTCGGTGGCAATGCCATCAATATAGTTGGACAATTGGTTAACATCAAGAAACATTTTGATGGAGTGAGACCATTGGAAGTAATTGGTCTCATTCAACAAAACAGTGGTGATTTTGCCAATATGCGGGGACCCAGAGGAAGCCATATCAAGGATAGAAGCAGCAACAGAAGAGACCCTAGAAGACGATATCTTGGGAGGGTTCACAGATGAGGCCTTGATCCTGAAGCAGAAATCCTCAAGCAAATGCAGTAGGTAGCAAAACTATAAGAAGAGTACCAGTAGATATAGTCCAGACCAAGCGACGATAGATTTGGAAGAACCAAATGAGTAACAGCAGGTCCTATTGAGGAGGAAGGCAATCGCAGTCAGGTGGGATTGCAACACTAGTAGGAGGCGACACCAATAGTGTTGGGAAGAAGAGATGATGCAGCAGAAACTAGAAGATCCAAGCAGAAAGGCCAAAAAATGGGTCTCCTGGCATTCTAGCGGTGGCAAGGAAGACCAAGAAAAGGGTCCCCACTGTTGACCGAAGTCCGTGGTCAACCTGAGGAGAATAGTAGAAGCGCAAGGGACGACTCCAGTGGAAGAATTTTGATGGGAAACAGAGCTCAGATCCAGCATATCAAAGCAAAGAACTAGGAACCCTCTGTTTTTTGACGTTCCCAACAGCGACAAGGAAGACCAAGGAGGGAAATTTGTTGTGTGTGTGTGTGTGTGGGGGGGGGGGGGGGGGGGGGGGCGCATTGTTGACTGAAGTCCTTGATCAATCTGAGGCGATTGCAGAAGGGCTAGGGACGACTCCAGTGGAAGAAGTCCGATGGGAAACAAGGCTCAGATCCAGCAAATCGAAGCAGAAAACCAGGAACCTGTGTTTTCTTGGAGCGAAACTAGTGAGGATGAAGTTGCAGATGAAAATAGATGTGATGAAGCCAAATACGCAAGGCTAGTTTGCAGAAGGATGGGTCCACCAAAACGACAGGGTGGGGTGCCATCGTTAGAGTCGTCGACAAGATCAAACGCAGAAGAGGGAGTCGTTGGACTCCACAGGAAATCTTGAGACAATCAAATCTCAAATATGTAGAAAAAGAAATGAGAGATTGGTCACTATAGAAGTCCTCTGAGAACCAGAGCCGAAGATGACGTCAAGATCCGGTGAGGAACAATAAAACGGAACAAGAAACAATCCTCCGAAAGCGTCCAGAAATCGTTCTGGCTATTATCATGTAGAAATCTTGAGACAAAAAACTCAAATATGTAAAAAAGAAAGGAGAGATTGGTCGCTATAGAAGTCCTCTGAGAACCGGAGCCGAAGATGACGCCAAGATCCAGTGAGGAACAATAAAACAAAGCAAGAAACAATCCTCCGAAAGCGTCCAGAAATCGTTCTGGCTATTATCATGTAGAAATCTTGAGACAAAAAACTCAAATATGTAAAAAAGAAAGGAGAGATTGGTCGCTATAGAAGTCCTCTGAGAACCGGAGCCGAAGATGACGCCAAGATCCAGTGAGGAACAATAAAACAAAGCAAGAAACAATCCTCCGAAAGCGTCCAGAAATCGTTCTGGCTATTACCATGTAGAATTTAATAATAAGGAAAAATGAAAAGGAGAAGTAAATGAGAAGATGTGGAGAATAATTCTTCTTTATATTGTATTGATATGTATTCCTCTTAGAGGATACATGAATAAATAACACCAAGAGAGCCAATAAAGTGGCAAAAAAGGAAATACAATAAAAGAATGCTTATCTACATTAAATTATTCAATCAACACAATTGACTTTCCAAAATAGGATTAGTCAGGTCAATTATCCTGTATCGGGTCCCACAACAGATACAACATTAGGCTATACAAACATTTAGGGTTGTAAAGTAACCTAAGTATCAAGTACAGAGGGTCAATAGGAAGAAAGAACTCTAAAAAAGATTCGACAAGTGAAAACAAGGACCGGTTGCCTTTCCTACCGTCCCACCCTTGTAAAGAATATATCACAAAAAATAGCAACAAAGAAGCCTCCCAAAATTAGATGGCAGAATCTGAGAGGAGAAAAAACAAAAATAATGAAAGACAAGGTGCTTAATAAATAGTAATAGAGAATGGGATAGGATTTGAATCTTAATGAGTGGTGGGGTAGGATGTCTATGCTCATTAAAGATATAGCCAAAGAGGTTTTGGGTGAAACTAATGGAACTAGAATAGGCTTGTAGAAGGACATGTGGTGGAGGAACGATGAGGTAGACTATACATGAGAAGAAAAATCAATTTAAGGTATGATAGAAATAAAGGAACATGGTGGATTGGAAAAATTACAAATTAGCGCCAAAAGCCACAAAGCTGTCAGTAAAGCCAAATGCTAGGTCTTTGATGATTTGTAGCCAAATTGGAAATAAAGGAAGGGGAGAAAAATAATTTATAAGCTCACTAAAGTGCGGAAGCGGAGAAGTGAAGATCTTGACTATGTGAGATGCATTAAAGACGATTACCAAAGGGTTTTAGTAAAAGACAAAGAAGTTAGAGAAAGGCGGGAAACCTATTTTAAAGACTTGTTGAACATTCAATTTGAAGATGGAGGTAATATTGAAAGAGAGGCAAATGAATGGATGGTGAACAAAATGAGAAAAACAGAAGTGAATAAGCCTTGAAAAAGATGAAGAAGAATAGAGTTCTAGGACTAAATGGCATTCCAATCGAAGTTTGGTCTATTTCAGTGGAAAGTGGAGTATGTTGGTTGACCCGATTATTCAACAAAATTTTAGCCTAAAAAAGGTTTGATAAGTGGCGCAAGAGCACAATAGTCCATTTTTATTAAAACGAAAGAGGCATTCAAAGATGTGCCAATTACCGAGCGATCAAATTCATGAGTCATATAATGAAACTCTGGAAAAGGGTAATAGAGGGTCGCCTAAGATAAGAGTCAAATATATCTAAAAACCAATTTGGATTTTTGTCGGGTAGGGTCAACAACAAAAATTGTTTTTATTCTAAGACATCTTATAGAGAAATTTCGGGAGAATAGGAAGAAAACTAAAAAAGGCATATTTTCATGCGAGTTTTATTAACCTAAAAAAAGCTTATGATAGTGTACCAAGAAAACTAATTTGGAGAAATCTGAGAAATAAATACATCCCCAACAACTATGTTGAGATTATTCAAAATATATACGAGGGTGCAACCACTAACGTTAGAACCATTTTGGGTGAGACAATGAAGTTCCTTGTGTTGAACTCTATCAAGGATTTTAATTAAGCCTGTACCTATTTGTGCTTAATCATGAACAACTTAACATCAAGAATCAGAATTGAAGATGAAGTGCCATGGTGTATGCTTTTTACAGATGATATAGTATTAATTAGTGAGACGAAACAATTCAATACAAGACTAGATTTGTGGAGGAGAATGTTGAAGTCAAATGGTTTGAAAATTAGTAAAACTACAGAAGACTACATGGAATGTAATTTGAGTTAGACGATAGTGAGAGTAACTCGGGAAAAATAGGAAACGACTTAGTTGCATATTGTGGTAAGTTTAGATACTTGGGCTCTATGGTAGAATCTCAAGGTGATTTCTACTTAGATATAACGAATAGGATATGAGCTATAATAGGCTTCCCCTTCGCCTTAAAGGACAACTTTATAAAACAGTTATTAGATTTACAATGCTATACGTAGCATAGTGTTTGTCCAGTGGAAAAAGACAAATAAAAAAAGTTAGGATAGTGGAGATCCATAGGCTATGTTGGATGAGTAGTTTAACCCTAAAGGATAGAGTTTGAATCCGTACGTATTGGGGATAGTTTAAAGATAACTCTGATAGATGATAACTTGAGAGAAACTCATTTGATGTGGTTTGGTCATGTTAGTATAGGACTAAATACAACGCCATTGCATAAAGTTGAAAAGCTACGAATCAAAGGCACTATGAGGAGAAGGAAACCTTTGAAAACATAGAGGGAAGGAATAAAAAAAGACATGTTAGACTGCAGAGTGACTGATAGTACGGTTTATGATATGGTCAATTAAAGAAGAACTCATAAAGCCGACTCCAGATAGATGGGATACTGGTTGCTGCTGTTGATGATGATGATTCTAGAAATGGATTTAAATATAAATTGTTACCCTTCAAATGGTTTTAGATTGGTTAGGACTGTCTGTAGGGCAGATGATTTTCCCATGGCCTATACATGGTGAGGACTTCCTTAAAGCTCCAATCACCATTTTACATGACCCTCTTGGGATTTTAGTGATTCCACAGTCTGTGTTATTATTATTATCTTGAAAAGTCTCTATAGTGTTGTCGACGACAATGAGACCATCATCATCATTATTTACTACTATCATTGTATATATTTGGAATTTTTTTATGATACTGATATTTACAAGAAGACAACAATCAATAATTATACTCAATGATAAATAATAACGACAATAATAACTATTGCAACTGCAACAAGTTTCATCTAATTCAGGGTAAGATACAGCATGTGTTACTTTTGGAAGAAATTATGATCTTTCAAAATGGTGATCATTCCTATTTCTAAAATTTTGTTTCATGGATTTTGCGAGGAACATGTTTTTGCAAAAATCCTATTTTTATTGATTGGGTGTTACATTTAACAGAAGCAAGCAACAGGACCTATTCAATCTACTTGGAGCTATATATGCCGCTGTTTTCTTTCTTGGAGCCACCAATGCTTCGACAGTACAGTCTGTTGTGGCAATTGAAAGAACAGTCTTCTATCGTGAAAGAGCAGCTGGAATGTATTCTGCATTACCTTATGCGTTTGCTCAAGTAAACTCTTCTACTCTTCAGAGTTTTTATTATCATCTTTTATGTTTGTTAAAATTGGAAGTTAAGCTCAAATTAGAGAAATCAAGGCCCTGCTACCATAGCAGAGGTACCTTTAGGATATTATAATAATGCCTTTATTGTTAGAGCCATAACACCCTCAAATCATGAAATTCTGAGTAGGTTCCTGATCAGTTTTTTCAGCAATCAAATGGCAAAATGAAGTTTTTCTTGATTATGTCCTTGGTTTCCCCTAGAAAGAAAGTTTGAATGCTTTCTTGTTCTTTTCATATGAAATTTTATTAATAGAATGGCACAAGAACCCTTTAATACATTTTGACAAAACTACTCTACCATTTCACAGGTGAGCATTGAGATATTCTATACAGCAGTACAAACTCTTCTTTACACTCTGCTCCTTTTCTCTATGATCAACTTCCCTTGGCGAGCGGACAAGTTCTTTTTATTCTATTTCTTCATGTTCATGAGCTTTGTCTACTTCACAATGTATGGGATGATGGTTGTAGCACTGACTCCAGGCCACCAAATTGCAGCAATTGTTATGTCTTTTTTCTTCAGCTTATGGAACTTGTTCTCTGGCTTCCTCATCTCGAGAACAGTATGTACATTCGAATACTCTTCCCTACTGCTAGTATTATTATCTGTGATGCAGGCAGCAGTTTCTGCTGCTTTGCCTATATTATTATTATGTGAATGTTACTTCTACTGTTCTGCTTACTATTTTTTTAGGGGTGACAACCTTTATTGATAACATAGGTTACAAAAGACCTTCCCTAGCAAGAGGCTTGCAAATTGTCAATGTACAACAATCACAACTAGCCAAAAATAAATAAAAAGAAACTACATTTTCGGCAACGACTGATAGAAATCTTTTGAACTACTGTTAAACGAGGCAACATTAAAGTCAACAAAAAGAATCAGCAACCAATGCCCATTGACTGATGTTTGACTTGATCTTGCATGTGTAATGTCTTCTGCTGGTAATGCCTTGTCCTCAAATATGAAGGGATTAAAACATTCCATCCATAGGATCTACATCCTTGATCAAATTATCATGACATGATAAAATGAATGATCATGTAAATAAAAATTAAGTTTCATCTACTATACCTTGGCCTTTTAGATCGTTGGGCCAAAGTCCTTGTTCGGTTGCACCTCTAGCTTGATGGAAGCAATTGAGATATGAAGTTAGAAGGTGTTGGGAGAGAGACATGTTGGGTGATTTCTCAATTGACCAATATTCCCATTTATACACACTTCAAGCCATAATGGTTCACCATGTGGTTAATGTATAGCATGCTAACAATTTAAAAAAAAAAGCATTTCACACCGCATGGTGGCATGCAAGAATTGCACAAATTAATTCTCCACGAAGGCATGCACACACTTGTGAATTTGAAATCTTGAATTTTGATCTAAAAACAAAATATCCCTTTTGTTTCTCTCAAGCCAAACAAACCACATCATGGCCAAGGAAACTATTTTCCAAACACTTGGCTTTTCTTTGCGAATGAACCTGAACCCCTGTGGAAAAATAAGTCACCAAAGAGTAGGGAGTGACTAACAATAGAGAACAATGAGAGAAAATGATACCAAATGGGTAAAAAAGGGGCCATTGGATGAATAAATGGTCAATGAACTCCTCATTCCACCATCAAAGGTAACAATCATCAGGGACAGAAAATTCCTCAACTTAAGGTTGTCAATGCTTAAAATTTTGTTCATCCAACCAAAACTCTTCACTTTTGAAGGGACAAGAGGCTTCAAACAAATTTGGAAGAAAAGAAGGATCTAGGATTAGGTTTTTGTCTTGAAAGGTAACTTCATTAATCATAAGGAGGGAAAACAAACAAGCAAGAGACCAAAAAAAATGGGCAGAAAGAGGTTGGCGCCCCAAAAAGAAAAACCTTACAAAATAAACCATCCCCAAAGGATTTCATGAAATTATTTACAATTTCCAACGGTAAAGGCAGCCCCTAACACGCCATATTATCCGTAGTTGAATTTGCTGAGCGAGGAACCCATGAAACCGTAAGGCCAAAAAAAGTCATAGATGGACGAATCCTTTCAACTTTATCTAAGTAGGTCCATGGACAAAGGAAACCCGAAGCCCAACCAACCGTAACCCTAGAGTCACCTATAAAATACAGTAAAACCTCTATAATGTATTACTCTATAAAGCTATAAGCTGTCTAAAATAATATCAGCAGCCGGTCTCGACCTCGGGCCCATACAAAATGTAATAAATCTCCTAACTCAGTACTCAATACATTCAGAATAAAAAATGTACTGTCCCAATAATTTTGTAAATTAATATTCTATACATTCAGAATATAAAATTACTGTAAAAGTGACTAAGGACCTCACAAATTGCAAGAGTTTGGCGATGTTTCCAAATCTGGTCGAAGTGGTAGGGTTTCTCGCTGGTCTGGAAGGTTGTAGATGGGGAGAATCCAATGGCTGCCATAGGCGGCAGTCTGGTTTTCAGGCAACAATGACCAATGGGGCAGAAAGAGAAAGAAGATAAAACGATTTTAGCTGAAAATACTTTTTACAATAGGTGAGAGTTTAAGGAGTTTTTTTTTGGAAAGGAATACTGAACGTCAATTTGCTAGACCCTCCAATTAAATAACTTCTCTAATGTAATATATATACCATGGTCCCAACCATATTACATTATAGAGGTTTTACTGTACTCCGTTCAACCCCTAACTCTTCCAATACCAAGACACTTCTCCATAAAACATAAAGCTCCACATCAATCACTAATCCATTAGGCAGAGGACCAACAAAGGAGATCAACATATCACTGGAGTCATTTTGAATGACCCCCTTAACCTGCAGACCAAGATCACGCACACAACTACCGTCAAAATGAAGTTTGAGGACACGAATCTCGAGGAGACCAAGAAACTTGTGGCATGGAGACCAATTGAGGCTTAATGTAATCCACCCAAGCCCAATCCCTACAAATATCCAAAATGGTTATTCCCAGAAATTTATCTGAGACCACCATCTGTTGTGGGACCCACACGTCTAGTGATGTGAGCCCCAATTATATGTCCAGATTCAATGTATATTGCAAGTCAACACAAGTGTATTTCCTTTTTAAATCCCTTGATTGTTTCTTTTCTCTTTTATTTACCGTTGTATCCTCTAAGAGGAGACAATCAATACAATATTCAGAGAATTCCTTCTCCAATCTCTTTTTCTTTATTTATTTATTTATTTTTTAACATGGTATTAGCCGGGGAAGGATTCTGATATGCATTTATAGTGTGTTGCCTCCTATTTTTTTTTTTTTTTCTATTTTTGGGCGTCACTTTCTACACCAGTTTCTGTTCTGGCGAAGGTCACTTTTTTGATGAAGGTTCTGCCGGCGGGGACCCATCTACCCATGCCGTTTTTGCCAGCCCTTTCAATCCATAGGGTTGGATTTTTGATCTGAAGTCTCGAGCTCTGTTTCCTGCTCTCTTTCTTCCTAGGCAAATCTGTCGTTTTAGCTCTACCTTATTCGAGCCTTCCGGCTTGATCTGCTGTCTTGGGTGGTTGTTTCGCCTCAAACCACACCTGCTACAGTCGCCCCTGTCTCTACTTCTCATCCAACTGGTTCGATTTCTTCTTTGAACAGATCTGGAAGGATTGGTCCTTTTTTCTCTCCCAACGACAGTTCCGCCCTTGTCTGGTTTTTGCGGCTCGATCTGCTGTGTCTGGAGTTTGTGGCTTCCAACCACTCCTGCTACAATCACCCCTGCCTCTACTTACCATCAAACCTGGGTGCTTCATTGTCCATCAACCGTGGGACCCACTTCAGGACAATCTTCCATTGGCTGTTTGGGACGCATCTACACCCAGTTTTTGGGTCTTTTTCACTGGATCTAAGAGGATCCCTCACTTGAAGCCTTGGAATTTGTATCACCAAAATCGCCATTACCTCCTCCTTGCATCTGTGAGGATCTTTCTTCAGTTCGTGCCTTGTGGGGTCCACTACTACAGATTTTTGGACTGTTTTTGGTGGTTTTACAGTGGACTGCTCTTCCAGGTCAGATTAGCTGTCCTTTTTTGACGGTCTTGGCTTAGAATCAAGTCTCAGTCTCATGGCATCGTCATCTTCTGCACCTCCTCTTCCTCCTCCAAATATGGGCTCTTTTGGCTCTCCACAGATTGGAAGGATCACGACGGTGTTACTGAATCATACCAATTACTTTGAGTGGTCCCATTCTACAACAATGTTCTTAACTGCAAGGCAACTCTCTTCGTATATCGATGGTACTACCCCAAAACCATCTAAGACTGATTCTACATTCTCCACCTGGATTGCCAATAACTCCCTGATCCAGGTTTGGCTTCTTCACTCCATGGAAGCTTATGTACGGCGTCTAGTTTATACACTTCCAACCGCTAAAGATGTTTGAGACACTGTGAAGACTCTGACTCTGATGGGGATAATTTTGCCCATATGTATGAATGATCTCAGATCACTGCCACTCTCATACGGGAGGAGTTGTCCCTTATCCAATACTATTCTACTATGCAGTCTTGTTGGTTAGAGATGGATCAACTTCAATCCCTTACATTTAAAGATCCTGCAGATATTCTGAAGTTTCACAAGTATGTTGAACAACAACGGATTTTGCGTTCTTAGCTGGCCTTAACTTTGAGTTTGAGCCTACATGGGCCCAAATTCTTGGGCAACGACCTCTCCCCACTCTAAATGAGGCCTACTCTACCTTACTTTGTGATGATAGGCATCGTCTTATTATGACTCCTATACCGGTTGAACGTTCTACTCTGGTCACCACTCAGTCTTCAGCTCCTTCTCGGACTCATGGGCCTCCAGCTTCCCATGGTAGGGATCCTTCTTTTGATCATCGAAAAGACACCAAAGGCTCACGGAAGAAGGGGACCTGGTTCTGCACCTATTGCAAAATGAATAAACACAATATTGACTCCTGCTACAAGCTACATGGGCGACCTGAATAAGCCAGTCTCTCCGCTACACCTACTGCTCCTCCTTCCTCTGATGTGTCTAGTGACGATGCCCCTGTGACTCGACAGGATCTTAACTTAATATTGCAACGACTGGAGCGTCTTCAATCATGCCTATAGTGTGGAGCATGCCTATGGGGAAAAAAGTCCCACATTGTTAGTTGCGTTGGAAATTCCCTGGTATATAAGTGGTAGACTTCCTCCTTCTGGCATGAGGCCTTTTGGGAGTAACAGTGGGTTGGTTCGCTAATTAAAAGTCGTACGGGCCGTGTGTGAGGCCCAGAGTGAACAATATTTTGCTAGCGGGACGGGTCGTTATAAATGGTATCAGAGAATAGTTCAACTCTCTGCCTGAGGGTGTGGGCTTGGTTGTTGTGTGTGTAGAGCCGAGAATGGCTCTGGTTTTAAGGGGGGTAGATTGTAATATCCTGCCTAGAGAGGGTCTATAGTGTGGAGCATGCCTATGGAGAAAAAAGTTCCACATTACTAGTTGCGTTGGAAATTCCCTGGTATATAAGTGGTAGACTTCCTCCTAGCATGAGGCCTTTTAGGAGCAACAGTGGGTTGGCTCGCCAACTAAAAGTCGTGCGGGCCGTGTGTGAGGGCCTAGAGTGGACAATATCATGCTAGCGGGACGGGTCATTATAGGGCTTCGCTCATATAAGCCCCCTCCTACATCACTATCTAGTCAATGTGGGACTTGTAGGGGTATCACAATCCACCTCCCTTAAGATCAGAGCCTTTCCCGACTCTGTCACATCACAAAGCTAGAGGGCCCACACAATCTTAGTGTTGAACCGTGTTTTGATACCACTTGTAACGCCCCGCTCCCGCCAACATAATATTGTTCGCTTTGGGCCCTTGGTCCGTACGACTTTGCATTTGAGGACCCACGCCAGGGGAGCCCTCAAAAGGACTTGTACTAGAATGAGAAGAACCAACCTCATATGTATTGAGGATCCAAGACCCTCACTGGTGATGTGGGATTTCCACATGCGCTTGGCGCAATGCGGCATCCACTCTGGCGATTTTCTCTCACCAGGGGCGCTATCTATCCAAGACGCAGGCCCCCCTCTAGGGCGGGGTATCACACTGGAAAGGAACTGTTTCTTTCTCGCCTCATTTGGACCTTCCCTCTGTTTTGCATGTTCCTCATTTATCCCTCAATTTGCTATCTGTTATTGTCTTCACAAAAATTTTGAATTGCTCAGTCACTTTGTTTTCCTCTCACTTTGTTTTCGAGGATCTGACCACGAAGCAAGTGTTGGGTGGTGGTCGTGAAGCAAGTGGTCTCTACCTTCTTGACTCTCGCCATAGCAACTCCGAAGCTTGGTCAACCTCCTTTTCTTCAGATGTCTGGCTGTGGCATTGTCATTTAGGACATCCTGCCGACTCTATTCTCAAACAGCTTGTTCCTAGTTTATAGTTTACTCATTTTGAATGTGAACACTAAGTTATCTGCCTCTGATAGAACTCTTCTTGACATACCAAATTTCTATAAAAAACTTGTCGGAAAGCTCATTTATTTGACCATCACGAGACCAGACTTATCCTATGTTGTTGGTGTCGTCAGTCAGTTTATGTATGAACCACGGGACACTCACCTTCATGCCGTGTTCCGAATCCTACGATATATTAAGGCTCATCCCAGCCGTGACTTGTTTTATGCACACCAGCCTACTTGTCCGGTTCGCAGTTATTCTGATGCTGATTGGGCCGGCTCTCTGGATGATCGCCGCTCCACTTCTGACTATTGTGTTTTCTTTGGCTCCCTTTTAGTTGCCTGGCGAAGCAAGAAGTAGCCAGTTGTTGCTCGTTCCAGTGCTGAGGCTGAATGTCGTACCATGGCTAATACTGCTTCTGAATTGCTGTGGTTTCGCCAATTATTTATTGAATTGGGTTTTGCTCCTACTGATCCACTCATCATGTTCTGTGACAATCAGGCAGCCATCCACATTTCCTCCAATCCAGTATTCCATGAGCGGACTAAGCACATTGAGGTTGATTGTCACATTCTTCGTCAGCATATTTCAGAGAGACGACTTTTTACTCCTCATCTGCAGTCTAAGGATCAGCTGGCAGAGATATCTTCACAAAGTCAGTTCCCCGAACTCAGCTCAATTCAGTCGTTAGCAAGCTGGGTTTACTCGACATCTTCGAACTAGTTTGAGGGGAAATGTTGTAGGACCCACACGTCTGGTGATGTGGGCCCCAATTATATGTCCAGATTTAATGTATAGTTCAAGTCAACACAATAGATTGTAATTAATTAGATTGATTCTTACATTAGGGTACACCTAGTGTATTTCCTTTTTAGGTCCCTTAATTGTCTTTTTTTCTTTTTAACATTTTATCCTCTAAGAGGAAAACACAATCAATACCAGATTCAAAGAATTCCTTCTGCAATCTTTTTTTTCTACACCATCCACGAAGCAACCCTAACCTTAATTACATCAATAAGATACAAAACTGAAGACACCTTTCCCTGAAAAACCCTTTTGTTCCTTTTTAACCAGATAATCCACACAATGCTTACTAAAGTTGCATCCCACAGGTTTTTTCGGAAAGAACTACCAAATACTAGCATTTCTTCATTAGCCAAATCACCCACGCTTTCGGAACACAAAATACAACACCAAACAACTGAAAGAAATGTGACCAAATCTGAGATACAAACCGAAAATGAAGTAAAAGATGATTCACTAACTCAGCATTCGACAAGCAAAGAGGACAAGGATTAATAATAACCATTCTCCTCATTCTCAAAGTATCAATCGTCAAGATCTTCTTCAAACCTGCAAGCCACCTGGAGACCTTTACCTTAAAAGGAGCAACACATTTCCATATTCTAGGGTTCACTGAGGAACATCTCCAACACACAACTTTTTACAAAAAGATTTCACAGAGAAAATCCCATGAGGATTTGGATCCCATAGTCTTCTATCATTACCACTTCATCCATCATCCAATCCTTTAAATCTCATCTAAACTGAGGGCTCCAAACAACCTTACTCTGCACGAGATTATAACACTCCTTAACCTTCGCCTTCTTTATTATCTGCTAAAGAGAAAAGAGCAGGAAACTTTTGCACCAAAGGAGCTTCACACAACCATCTATCCCTCCAAAGAAAATGTCATCACCCGAATAAGTATGATACCGAATATGAAAGTCAAAAGCCATCGATATAGAACAAACTCCTTGCTAGAAACCAGAAGCCCTCCTTGAAGAAGACACAATTATCCAACCAGACTATGCAGTCTATATTTCCGAAGGACTACATCCATCCATAAACCATCAAAAGAGTCCCCCAATCTCCATAACCACTTTTCCAACAGGGCAATATTAACTGACAGACCGATTCCAACACCCCCTTCGGCCATAGATTTGCAAAATTGGGACTAGGATACTAAATGGAACTTTATTTTGTCCCTGTCATCATTCCACAAGAACCGCTTTTGAATACTTTCTTTCTTGTTGATAACTGCCACTGGACATTTGAAAACACTAAGAAAATAAACTAGAAGGCTAGAAAAAACAGCCTTAATCAAAACAATCCTACATCCAGCCAACATATGCTTACCTTCCATCTAGAAAGCCTTTTCTCCATTTTCTCAATAATCTTATCCCAACTGGATTTATGAGGTTTTCCCTTACAAAGAGGAATCCCCAGATAACCCAACACTATAACCAAATCCACACACTGCCTATAATCCACATTTACCCCCATCAATTCACTTTTCAAAAAGTTTATCTTCAGCCTTGAGCAAATCTGAAATCACAAAAGAATCGTGTGAACCATCTTCAACTACTCTTCATCGGCCTTAAGGAATAAGATCGTATCATCTGCATACTGAAGATGAGTAATCTCTAAATCAGTACGACCAATACGAAGCCCATGAAGCAACCCCTAAGAAGATGCAGTGTGAAACATAAGGTGAAGGGCCTCCACAACTATAACATTAAGATAAGGGGATAACGGGTCCCCTTGACGAATACCCTTCTCCATGCCGAAGAACCCTTTTAAACTTCCATTTAGCAAAATAGATAAATGTGCTGATGCAACACATGAACGAATCCAATACCTCCAACAATCACCAAAGCCCATACTTTGCAGCACAAACTCCAAGAATGACTAATTCACCCTATCATAAGCTTTTTGAATATCTAGCTTACATACGACTCCTGATTCTCCTGACTCAAATCTAGAATGCGAACATTCATGAGTCACCACCATTGAGTCCACAATTTGCTTCCCTTCAATAAAAGGACTTTGAGAAGGAGAAATGAGATTAGGAAGCACTACCTTCAGATGATTTACCAAAACCTTTGCTATAATTTTATAAGGACTTCCAAGCAGAGAGATAGGACGGAAAGCATTTGACTTAGATGTTCTTGGTTTTTTTGGGACCAAAGTAATAAAAGACACTCCCAAGTCTCTAGAAATAATCTCTTTGTCGAAGAACTCATGGACAAAAGCTAAGACCTCTGGCTTGACCAACTCCCAAATTTAAAGAAAAGAACATGATAACCATCCGGACCCAGAGCTCTATCTTCACCCAACTGCCAAACTATTCTTGTCCCTGCAGTTAAATTGGTGAATCATGATGGACTAGGAATTGTTCATTTTGTTGAATTCAAAGCGCTGCTTACAGAGACACAGCACAATGGTTTCTACCATCTCAATCTGAACATGTCAGGAGATGCATGATGAGATCAGGGCCATTTCTTAGGCAGGTTTTACTATGAATATGTTGTGGCAAAATGTTGACTGGTCTGTTCACAGAAGTATGTTGAGCTCAGATTTGTAGTCAATGCTTTTGATCTCTCATCCTCTCATGTGGCAGACATGATATGCAAACCAATCTAGACCAGCCCAATTTTTTGCCCAGGAACCTTCTTGATAATCACCCTCGGATCTTTGTGTCACGTGACTAGGTTTTGCCAGTCAGCGGATTGATTGGTTAGGCCCAACATGATTCTAACTCATCCTGTGCCTGACATGAATAAGGACCAGAGTCAACATTTTTCAACTTGGGTTGAGAGCTTAGTGCACTTTCTTTCAGGTCAGGTCTAGTAAGGTTCATGTTGGCCAATCTAGAATTCATGTTGAACCTTACAGGTTGATGTACGAGCTATCAGTTTTAATTTTAGATTTAGAATAATTAAGGTCTAATCCCTTAATTCCATTTCCTTTCAAATCCATTTAGAAATCTGCAGCCCCTTCTAAAGTCAAGAGCTTTCGTTGGATAGCTTACCTTAATAAAGCTTTGATCATCAATAATCGTAAGCTGTGGGTTTTTTCAACCCCTGACTTCTGTTTTCTCTGTTGGAGAAACAAAGAATCAATTGATCATTTGTTTATTCACTTTCTTTTCCTATGCTGCTTGGGCTTCTCCCTCGTCTCTACTGGCTCTCATATCTGAATGGGGATTGGGTCCTTTTCTCATCAAATCTGATTCAATGAGTCTTGGCTTTGAGTTCTTTTCTAGATTTAATGCTGGTCTGTTTTGTGGTAGCTGAAAGGATTTTACATAAATTGTTTATGAAAGTCTTGTATTAGACTTTTGTTTCCAGGCCAGTCTCTCAGTATGCTTGTGTTTTTTTCATTATGCATTCCTACTTTGGAATTAATAAAATGTTTTTGTCATCCCTCAAAAAAAAAAAAAAAAAAAAGAAATTTGGGCCTATTTTTGTGATTTTTGATAATTTTCATATTTTTACTTAATTACAGTATTCAAATTACTTGAAATTCAATCAATTGGATAGATTATTGGACTCGCTTTCCAATGAGCCTGGGTTTATGTAATTTTGATACTAATTGGAGAAGTTATGGCAAAATTTTCGGTAGAGTTTATTATGGTTGCGAATTTATTATTATTTGGGACTAATTGGCCTTTGTTTATTATTTAGAAGGTTTGTGCACGTCATTCAAGAGTAATGTATAAGGATTATGGAATCTTTGTAATTAGTAATTTTGGTTAGAAAATATTTAGTTTCTATTGTAAGTAAAGAAATTATTTATAAATAAAAAGGAGAAGGGAAAAGAAGAAATGAGACGCTTTTACATGCGAGCAAATTAATATGTTTTTGGAAGTAATACCATCACCTTGTGGTTTTTTTGAGGCTTAGAACCAAGTGTTTTGAATCTATATGCTTGGAGGCTTGGAGCATCTTAATTTCGTACCAGTGAGTGAATTTTGTATTTTATCCATTCTTGTGATCTCTTTCCCCTCAGTTTGGATTCTTTTGAGAGGGGCTTTGCGTTAGAAATCCTTTATGTTGAAGTTGTAGTCTTGGGATACTACATCAAAGGTCTTCAACTAACTTGACCCTTGACTACATCAGAGGTCCTCAGACTAACTTAACCCTAATTAGATGTGATCATGCAATTAAAAACAATGTTGTGTATCTTGTATGTGTGAAACTAAATTAGAAGTCTACACTTTGATATTGCAGCTGATCCCAATATGGTGGAGGTGGTATTACTGGTGTTCTCCAGTGGCTTGGACGATCTATGGTCTTGTGGTGTCTCAGGTAGGCGACAGAGATGACCTGATTGAAATACCAGGGGAGCAGAGTAAGCCATTGGATGTGTTCCTCAAGGACTACTTTGGATATGAGTACAGCTTCCTTGGAGCTGTTATTGGTGCCCACATTGGATTTGTCCTTCTCTTCTTCTTTGTCTTTGCCTATGGCATCAAGTTCCTTAACTTCCAGAGAAGGTGATCTTGACTGCATTAAAATGTGGTTCAAATCAGATTTTATCTTACCCAAAAAAAAAAAGAAAACAGAGAGATTGAGGTGTTTTTTTAACTGAAGAGTTTGAAGGACACCCTCTTTCTCTCTCTCACACGTGCGCTCCTTATGAATTACACCCTCTTTTCTCCTTTTGTAAGAATGATGCTCATGAATTATAAATTACCTTGTATCTTTAGCAAGTATATGAAAATGTCATTGTATTTTTACTCAAATATATGGAAAAGAATTATTAGAGAAATTGAAAATTTTGTTTTTTCAAGACTTCTGTGGATTATTATTTTTGTTGAGGTTTTATTCTTGTTGATTACAAAGACCCTGGAAATGCAGAGAGAGAGAGAGAGAGAGTCTAAAACCCTTTAAAGGTATGTGAGGAAACTTCTGTCAGGGCTTCTCTCAGGAACCTTTACCAAAGGCCCCAGCTTCTGATTATTCAGTTCATTATGCTTGAGTCTTTCAGTTGGAAGGCTGTATATGTATTTTCCAGTTAGTAAGAAGTACACATTGGATTTTATGCTAAAAATGCAGAAAGCTATTTGGATTATGCAGAATTGTAATTTATTGAATAGGCAAGTTTTTGAGGCATTTAAAGATGCAAGTAGGCTATTTGTCTCATTGAAGCTATTTTAAACTTCTATAAAGTGTATAATATATTTAAGGGAGCACTTACACACATCCGGAAAATCTACCTCTACACATCCATTTCTGAAATTTCGTGGCAAATTACCATTTTACGCCCGTATTTTCAATCATTCGAATGAATGCCCAGTTCATTTTGGCATTCATTCGAATGAATGAGCTGAACAGTAACACGAAATACTGTTCAGCCCCATTCATTCGAATGAATGGTGTTTATCAATGAATGTATGTTCATTCATTCGAATGAATGGGTTTCATTCATTCGAATGAATGAAGACCATTCATTCGAATGATTCTATTATACGCTTCATTCATTCGGATTCATTCTTTCAGCTGCAGCAAACAGTAAAATTATTTAAATATTTATTTTTAAAACTTTAAGCATTGTATATTTCCAAAATTTCTCAAATTGAATATCTAAATTAATTACAATAACCTGATAAAAATACCTTAAGACTTTAAGGTCTTTTGACACTCCTAAATATTTAAAACACAGTATTTTACAAATAAGGTTATCCCTAGGCTGTGTCAAAAACACATTTGGAAGTGTCAAAAGACCTTGAAGTTTTAAGGTATTTGTATCAGGTTATTTTAATTAGTCTAGATATTCAAGTTGAGAAATTTTGAAAATACACAGTGCTTAAAAATAACTGTCTATATTTTAAAACATAGACCGTTATTTTTTAAGCACTGTGTATTTTCAAAATTTCTCAAATTGAATATCTAGACTAATTAAAATAACCTGATAAAAATACCTTAAGACTTCAAGGTCTTTTGACACTCCTAAATATTTAAAACACAGTATTTTACAAATAAGGGTATCCCTAGGCTGTGTAGGCTGTGTCGAAAACACATTTGAAAGTGTCAAAAGACCTTGAAGTTTTAAGGTATTTTTATCAGGTTATTTTAATTAGTCTAGATATTCAATTTGAGAAATTTTGGAAATACACAGTGCTTAAAAAATAACGGTCTATGTTTTAAAATATAGACAGTTATTTTTAAGCACTGTGTGTTTTCAAAATTTTTCAAATTAAATATTTAGACTAATTAAGATAACCTGATAAAAATACCTTAAGACTTCAAGGTCTTTTGACACTTCCAAATGTGTTTTCGACACAGCCTAGGGATACCCTTATTTGTAAAATACTGTGTTTTAAATATTTAGGAGTGTCAAAAGACCTTAAAGTCTTAAGGTATTTTTATCAGGTTATTGTAATTAATCTAGATATTCAATTTGAGAAATTTTGGAAATATACAATGCTTAAAAAATAAGTTAAAAGTTTTAAAAATAAAGATTTAAATAATTTTACTGCTTGCTGCAGCTGAAGGAATCCGAATGAATGAAGCGCAAGGAATCCGAATGAATGCGCATAATGGAATCATTCGAATGAATGAAGCCCATTCATTCGAATGAATGAACATACATTCATTGATAAACACCATTCATTCGAATGAATGGGGCTGAACAGTATTCCGTGTTACTGTTCAGTCCATTCATTCGAATGAATCCAAAATGAAATGGGCATTCATTCGAATGAATGGAAACGCAGGGGCAGAATCGTAATTTCATCCGAAAATCCAGATTCGGGTGTGTAGAGTCAGATTTTCCGGGTGTGTGTAAGTGCTCCCTATATCTAATTGCAATTAGGTAGTTGATTTTCCATCTTAAATCCGTCTGGTCCTTAATTAGATGTTATGTATATCAAAATAAAATAAGCACTTGAGATCAATAAAACCACCTGAGAGTCTCAGACCATGTTTCTTAATATTAATTGATGTGCACATCCAGTCTAACTGCAATCAGGTCTAGAAACTAGGGTGCAACTTGGTTAGAGTCAAGATGGACCCAGCTGACCCGACCCAAAATATAGGCGGGATAAACCTGCCCATTTGATATGGGTTCAGTTTGACACCAATTTAACTTTCAAAATTTATTGATCTAATCTGATGAATTTCACTGTTAGGTAAATGTGAAATTTTGACGACCTTGAAAAGTGATTTTTTATTTTAGATTTACTTGTGAGAAACTCAGACACAGTCCTATTAAAACCTCCACGGATGAGCATACTACTCCTAAGGCATACCACGAGCCCGCAACTTCCCGCTTCCTGAGACGGGAGGCAACCAGTTGAGCTAAAAACGTGATTTTTCTTATTCAATCAAGATAGAAATTTTATAGGCAACATATATATAAGCCAAGGCCTTTCAAATCCACCAATCTATGTGAGTCCAAGTGTGACCATTGGTATATATATATACAAGGATCACCCGCAAATGAGCTTGGATGGAGTTTGGTTCCAACTTGGGTTATGGGGCTCATAGTGAATCAAATCGATTCCTTCTCCCCCTCACACCCACCTATCTCTTATGAATTGCACCCAGTGCAATTTGACACTCATTTGACTTTTAAAGCCTAATGATCTAATCTGATGAATTTCCACTGTTAGATAAATGTGATTTTTTGACGACATTAAAAGAAGTAACTTCTCTTATCCAATTAAGATACAATTTTATAGGTATCATATACAAGTCACCCATTCATATACACCCAAATGAGCCCATCAAGCAATTTGCATATACTTGGTGCAAACTTGTTTGTAGGAAATGCTACCATACATGTGTATTAACACAAACTCATTTTTATATTTTTATTTGATGAATTTTCAAAGTTAGCTTTTACAATGAATATATTTTAGTGGCAGAGTTTTGTTTTTATAGATGTCTTCTTACTTGAAAGATATCAATAAAATGTATATAGACCGACCGAATTATCTATTTAAGTACATGGGTTGAACTGTAAAATGATTCAGCTTGGCTTGAATTGTTTAGTCCAAATTTAAAAAAAGTTGAGTTATGTATTAGATTAGTGGAGGCGAAAATATGAGTTGAACCGAAAAGTAATGACCTGAATTCGATATGAGCAAACTAAATTTTAGCTCTCAATGGACCTGATTGCATCCTTACCAGAAACAAAACATATGAACGATTTTTTTTTCCTTTTTCTTTCCACAGTCTATTGGACTTGTCCCTTGAGTTTTAACAGAAAACCATAAATGTTAGATTTCTCTATGGAAAAGCAGAGCCTTGAGCCTTGGTTGAGAAACCACTAAAAGGTATGTAAACATGAGCTGAATATTGCAAGGTTCTAATAGCAATTGATAGTTTGAAAGACATGAGGCTTAGAAAAGCTTTGAATGGATCGAAAAATCCTCTGCCAAAACAATATAGACATATTGCTGAAGCAGTTAATATTAAAGATTCAAATATCATCTACATATATATATACCTTCACTGTAAGAATGGAGAAATGTATATTTGCACCGTTGGTGCTCTTTATATATATTAATATATAAACCATTGGAAAAAAAAAAATAGAGAAATGTTCTTTGGAACCTACTGCATGTTAATCCTCCCTACACTTCCTACCAACCTATTCAATATTTGTACAAGAAGAGTGGTCTAACCCAGCTACTAAATATTCCACTTTTAGGCCCTAGCCCAACTCAATAGATTTTCTATGTAAGAAATTAATGAGAATATCAGTGTTTTTGATAATAAAGATCATTGAGTTTGTCCTTTTATCTACTTGCCATCATCTAAGTTAGAGTGTAATACCCTGACCTAAAATTAAGAGTAATTGTGTGGTTTATGTTAATAGTTGTGTTTTGATCCGTTAATCATGAAGATTACGGATTGGACTTTTTAGAAATCCAGGATCGGCCCAATCAGAGCTTGGTAGCTCTTCGATCCAACTCACTTAAGTTGGGAGGGCAAAATGGTAATTTACCATGAATAGTGTTATTTTAATGAATTTAAATTATGGTTTGAATGTTGATTGAATTAAATTGACTTCCTTGCTAGGGATTTAAATTCTGGGATTGTAGAGTCTTTAAACTATATTTTGATCTCTGAAATATTAGTATTTTGACCCGAAGAGATCCCTATCTTACAAAATAATTATTTTTAAGATAATTATGATTGTCAGAAAATTATAAGAAAATTTACGATGTGTAATCTGTATTTTACATTATCATTTTGTGTTTTGAAATTTTGAAAATAAAATGTTAAAATCCTTTAATTAAATATAATTTGGGTTTATGGAAATTGCCTAAGATGTTATTTTTGTTAAAATCAATTGATTTTCGAAACATACTATTCCCCAAATTTTTACAATGTTTATGATTTTTAAACCCTGACGATTTGGTCCAGTTGGATTAATCTAATTAAATCCATTTTTTTACCAAATTATTAAAATTAAACAAAAGGACTTGAATGTAAAAATAAAAAATAAAAAAATAAAATAAACAACCGACCCATGTAGCAACTACGTGTGCAGTTGCGCATGAGACAGAGAAGCCATGCATTCCATCGTGGATCAATCCCACACCACCAACAGCCTACCATCCTTGGTTATAAATACCAATGGATGGAAGGACAGATTTTATAGCCATTTTTACTTTCAGTCTATCTCTTCTTAAGCTGCTTCTTCTTTCTTTCGTTCAAAGCTTCTTCTCACCTTAGGCAAATTTTTTTTGGAAAGATTGAAATGCCACCCAACTCTCCAAGCGAAGATAACCATTGTATTCTTTTTGAAATTCTAACAAGTTTAGGATCAAATAGAAGTGAATTTGGTTTTAAAATGAGACTTAAAATGAGCTTTGAAATTTAGTGGAAACCATGATTTTTCATGTGTTTTGATGACTTCACCTTCAAAATCAGAGGTTTCTCTTAGTTGTTTTATGTCCAATTGATCTCTAAAATATAGTAGACTTATAGACAAATTCATTAGACTGGTTAGATTTAGAAAACAAATTGAAGAACCCCTCTGTTTTTGGATTCGTATTTTCCCCTGCCTATCTTGTCACTGCACTTTCTGCAAGTGGTTGGCTGAAGAAGAAGGGTCCCGTAACCTGATTCAAAAGTTCTGAGGTTAATGTAGTAGTGCTGAAGCCAAGTTTCAAGGTCAATGTAGCAGTGTTGAAGCTCTCGGAACCTGACTTTGAAGTTCCGAAGTAACTGTAGTAGGTTTCGAGGCTGGGAAGTTCCGAAGCAGATTTAAGTCATTCTGAGACAATAGCTTCGAAAGTTTCGAAGCCACAGTATCAAGTTTCGAAGCATGTTCCGAAGGAGTTAATTCAAGTTCCGAAGGTCCTGATGTAACCCAGAATTTAGGCAGTGGCTCGGAAGTTCCGAGGCCACAATACCTGGTTTCGAGGCATGTTTCGAGGAACACATAATTGGTTTTTGAGATTCATTTTGATTGATTAAGTTAAAGATTTTATATTAGGTTTAAATCTTAGATTTTAATGTGATGTTTATGCCATTATAATTAAAAGTGATACAAACCTCTTTTCCTTGGTATTGTTATATAAGCCTATATATTATGTATTCATTTCCAGGCCGATACTCTTTATCTATGGCTGACTCAGCCCGATGGTTATCAGTAGCTGAGCGATTATCTTCACCGCTCGGTAGAAAAGAAGGGTTCGGGTACTGAGTGACCTCTAGGCCTAAATCGCTATATGAGTAGCGGTTTGAGCATCTTATGTTTTTAGTCCTAACTCAATACGTCTATATGGTCTTTTCCAGAAGACAATATGAGAAGTGGCTTGAGCACCTTATTATATATTACTGATTATTGTAACTTAAAATGGTCAGTAACCCATATAAGAGACTCAAATCTATTTCCCTTGGAGTTTTTATGGAAAATAGGATAGAAAGATTTGAAGTACTATGAATGTATGTTGTACAGTCTATGAATGTGTATTATGATTGATTGTGAGTGTATATTAATTATATTTTTATCTATGTAATAGATACCCGCAATAGTCTATGTTTTACGGTGAGGAGATTTAATAAACAAGATCAGTAAATTAGGTTTTTTAAACCTAGATTTAGTGCAATGAGTGGTTTCATAGATATTAAATGATATGGAAAAGACCGAATAGGCCAGAATATAAGACTTGACACTACTTCCATGTGAGGGATAAAAATTGGTTCTAACTATTAGAACAAAAGCATAACATGTTGTTAGGGAGTCGAGGTCTACTAGTCTATAAATGAAGAATGAACCCACTTATATGCCTAGACTTGATATATATTGTTAAGATATGTTCATATTGTTATTAATGATGTTTAACATGCATGGTATTATGATTGATGATGATATTATCTGATGTAAGAACTTGAGCATCATATTATAATGAGAGATTGAAGTATGAAGTTGATATTGATAATAATATTCTCCGGTGATAGAAGTTGAACATCATGTTATGATGAAGATTGAAGTATGAAGTTGATACTTTTGATAAGATGCTCCGATGTGAGAACTTGAGTATTTATGATATTGGTACTGCTTCCACGTACACTCAACTGTTGGACTATTATCAGCCTCGGGTGTGTCGATTACCGGCCTCGGGTGTGTCGATTACCGGCCTCGGGTGTGTCGGTTTGCATCTACTGACCCAAGTGTGTCAGTTGCTGGCCCTGGTGTGTCAGAGATGTACTTGCAAGATTCTGAATTTTGACTGTGTTGAGACTTAATGCTTTATAATCAGTGTTGTGCTTTGGTGTTACAGTGGCATGACAGTATCACAGATGATTTGGAATATTGGTATAGTAGACCAGTTATGAATTCAAGTATGAGAAATGATATGCGAAACCATTGGGCAGTGGTATGACAGTGGAACGTCAGTAGCATGACAACGATATGATAGTGGTATGGCAGTGGTATGACAGTGGCACGGCAGTGAGGTGATTGTATTGGCGGCTTGATAAATTGGTATAGTAGACGAAGTATGAATTCAGGTAAGATAAATAGAACATGAGACCATTTATGGTAAATTAATAAGTATGGTAAAATAGGCCATTCATGAGTATATAACTGTGATTTTAAAAAGGTAAAGATTATACCATTATTGTTATTATGATTAGACTGCATTGTTTAACTTGTACATATTAATTAAAGTGTTATTTTAAGATCCTTTTACTGGGCTTGGAGCTCACACCCCTTACATTGCAGGGTTGGCACCTGAGGAGGAGGAACCTCCACCACAGACTTAGGATGAGAGAGACTTTGTAGTCATTTGTATTTCCCAATGATGGAAAATATGTTTATTATATCTATTTTCATGCAAATGATGTTATGTTGATTTTAGTACCGTCTGTAGTACTATAAATCTAAGCATGTGTAAATTGTTATATTTTCGTTCGTAACTCTGATAGAATAAATAGAGATATTTGTTTGCGAAATATGTATTTGTATATGGGAACATATGATACATATTTAAGTCCAAGTGAGAAGAGCACGTGTGTAATACCCTGACCCAAATTAGGCGTAATTTAGCTTGATAAATCCTGCTTAAACCGGTTAATCTCGAATATTACTGTTAGGGCTTTGTGAAAAGCCCAGGTGTGGCCCAATCGGAGCTCGAATGCTCAGTGATCCAGCTCGTCCAACTGCAGGGGCAAAATGGTAATTTACCGCTTATTGTTATTATTTTATAAATTGTGTTATTATGTGATTATTATTAGATGATATTATTCTCCTTACTCAAGGATTTGTATTTCTGATTTTAAAATAAGTTTATTTTCAGAAAATAGTATTTAAAACAGCCCGTCAAAACCCCGAAAGGGAGAAATAAATATTTTTAAATGGTTTTGGAAATGAGATAATTTTTGAAATGAGTATTTAATGTTAGACCATTTTAGCATGATCTAGTTTATTCTTGCAAAACCCAAAAATGAGGGTTTTAAATTATTTTGTTTAACACAAGTTAAATTAAGTAAATAATGTAAAATTATGGTTTTTATTTAAATCTCCAAATTTTTATGGTAATTAGAGTTTTTAAAACCCAACCTATATGTCATGTTGGATTAAAATTTTGAAGCCTTAAAGATAGTGTTTTTAGTTAAAAATAGGCTTTTTATCAAATCAGGGGTCTTTTTGTAAAATTGAAAACTCTGGAGGACTTATCTGCAACTGAGAGTACCGAACAATGGTTACACTATTCGGGACGTTGGCAACAGCTGCATGCAGTGGCCACCCTTTGATTGGGTTTTCTATAAATTCTGGCCCTCCTCAGCTAGATTGAACTCCCACATTCTCATCTCTTCTCTCTCAGTCTTAGTTGAACCGGAGCAACCGATCCTTTTCTCTCCCTTAGCCTCTGTTTCTTTCCCAGTTTTGTCAACCGTAGCTTAGAAGGGAAGCTTTTCAAAAGATGGATTTTTCAGCCCAGGAACTCAAGTGAAGGTAACCACTGTGTTCCTCTTTGATTTTTAATCGGTTTAGAATCAAGAAAAACCAAATTTGGACATGTTTTGAGTGTGTAAAACCAGTTTGAAGTTTAAGAAAAATCATGGGTTTTCTTGTACCAATATGTTTTCAGGGTTAAGATCTAATGGCCTGCTTAGTTTTAAACCTCTTAATCACTCCCTATGGAAAGAGGACTAACTGAGGAGTCCATCTGACTGGCTAGATGTGAAAACTGAATCTGGGAAACCCATTGTTTCTGGATTCATATTTCATACAGGGACTGCCCGTCACTGTCTGTTGTTGTAGACAGTGGAGGAAGACGGTTCTCGGACGGTCTAAGAATCGATCTTCGGATGGTCCAAGGGTCACACCCTTCGGACGGTCCGAGAGGACTCTTCGGACGTTCCGAGCTTCACCTGAAGCCCAAAGCGTCCGAGGCAAGTTTAACTCGCCCAGATGTTCCGAGCCAAGTTCGGAAGGACCGAACCCTACTCGGACGATCTGAGCTTCACTCGGCATGATCCGAGACACCAGACCCATCGAGACTTGTTTTTCAGATTTTATCGGTTCGGAAGGACCTTCGGACGATCCGAAGTCAGACCCAAGGTCCGAAGTCAGTGACTAGTTTAGACAGTGGTTCGGATGATCCGAAGCCACAGTACCTAGTTCCGAGGCATGTTCCGAGGGACCCAGTTTTTAAGTGTAAAATATTGTTTGTTTATTTGATGCATGTGATGTTAGTTCCCATTTAAATTAAAAATGTACTAACCCTCTTCTCCTATTACTATAGTGTATCTACTATTGTATTCACTTCTAGGCCAACTCTATTGGTCGGGTACTGAGTGATCTCACTTTTAGGCCGATGATATATTTGTCGGGCACTGAGTGACCTCGAGGCCTTACTCAATATGTCAGATTTGGTCCTATCTCGAAGTCAACTGAGAAGTGACCTGAGAATTTAGAGCTAACTCAATAAGTCAATCTGGTCATGCCCATAAGACAATATGAGTTTTGGACTGAGCTCCTTATTATTATATATTGTGGATTATTGTAATTTAAAATGGTTTGAAACAAAATAGGAGACTCAATTCCATTTACCTTGATTTTTTTTTAGAAAACAAGTATGTTTTTGAAATACTACTTGTATGTATGCATTTGATGCTATGTATGTTGACTTATGATTGATTGCGCACTTGTTTGCTTGTTGAATAGAGACCGCGATACCACACATTTACGGTGAGGGAACTTAGCTTTGCAGTAGGTGTAAACAGGTTTTTATTATTTGATAAGTCTTAAGCAATGAGTGGTTTCAGATTTGATGAACCCATCCATGTGCCTAGACATGATGCACTATTGTAAGAAGTAGTTATGATGCTCATGAACATTTATGATGTTGATCATATGAGTTATGTAATACTGCTTCCACGTGCCCTTGATTATTGAACCAATATCGGCCATGTGTGTGAGATGATTTACGTCTACTGGACCATGGGTGTTGACAGTTGCTGACCTGAGGAGTGTCAGTATCGACTATGTGAGAGCCGGAGATGTACTTGTAAGGATGTATTTTGACCGTGTCGGGACTTAATACGATGGTCTCAGCGTAGTATGTAAGCGTTACGTTTGATGACAACAGTAATGGAAGAGATGATGAATTGTGGAATGATGATGAGATTATACTTGAATTTGTTATCAAGCATAAGATATTATATTGCAACTGTTGATTATTTGCTAACCTGTTGTTTACTTAAAACTGCACTGTTATATTTCCTTTACTGCGCTAGTTAGCTCACCCCACTCACCTTTCAGGAGATGAACCGGAGGAGGAGAACCCTCTATTTGAAGCTTAGGGTGGATAAGCTGCGACGTTGGTTTGGGATTCCCACTGAGGGGAATACCCTTATTCTTGCTTTTTGGTTCTTGGAACTATTTGTTTTTGTAAAGTACCGTGTGTGGTACTTAGTTTGTTTAAACATGATATATTAAACTACAATGCGACTATAGTGACTCTGATGATGTTTTAATGATAATTTAGTGTCAGAATTATGTATTCATTGTTGTATGATTGTGTTTATGTTGGGTAGACTTATGGTATATGTTTGAGTCCACATGTTGGGATCATGTGTGACCTTTGAGGCCAACTATTGATCCGGCACAGTTAGACTGCTTGTGCTAGTGTGGTCTTTAAAAAAAAAAAAAATCAGTCGCGTTCCGGGCCCACCTTTCGGGTTGGGACGTGACAGCTTGGTATCAGTGCTTCGGCTCAAATTCTAGAACTGTGATGGGTTACAACCTAGTTAGACTTGTTTTTGACTTAGTACTGCAATTGTATTTGACACTTCCTGTTTTTGTGATACAGACATGTCAAGCAACGTAGAGTACACCGAGTTGTGGGACCGGGGGACCCCTAGCTGTCCGATAGATCTGGTTTCTTCAGATGATTCCAGCGTTCCAAACTTCGTCAATGAAGTTGCACCAAATGAGGAAGTGGAAATAGCTTCGCCTAAGTACCATGTTGGGGTTGTTCTAGAAAAGGATGTGGGAGATGTCCCAAACCTAGAAGAGTCTGTAGGGGAGATAGGCTCGCCTGAGTATACTCCGGCTACTCTTACTTCGGATGAGTATTCGGACTACATGTGCGAATTGTGCAATCAAGAGGAGCACAACTGTACTTATTGCCCCTATCCTATTGATGTCATCTGCCCTGTTTGCGGACTTCGCGGGCATGGGAGCGTAAGGACTAACTGTCCCTATGTTGGGGGACCAGGGATCATACCCTGTTTGACCTGCGGAGTGTTCGGGCACAAGTTGAAGACTTGCCCTGACAACTTCTTTTACTTTGGTGATGATGCAGGATCTTCTTCGGAAGATTAGATTAGAGTGTGTCGGGGAATCGGGAGATTTTGTTGTAAGGGTTGAGTTTTGTCTTGTTGTTTTGAAAGGTTTTCAAACCCTACTAACCCTTGTAATTGTAATGCAAATTTGAATGGTTTCTAATGAATTTTGCAAACTTGTGTGATTGTCTTAACAAAGTTTCTTAATTGGTTAAATGATATTTGCAAGTGTAAATAACAGATGTCAGGACCCAACGCTAAAGGAAACAACTGCCGTGGGAGGATGACTGATCTTCCACCCCGTGAATTACCCAATGAGGCCCTTCGCGCAGCGATGGAAGCATTTCAGTAAATAGCCAAAAATATGCGACACCCTCCTATCCGTACGCAAGAGGAGAGAGCCACCTCGGCTCTAAAAGAGTTCAAGCGACTGAACCCGATGAGTTTCTACGGGGACAGAGGACCCTCGTGCAGCGAGGAACTGGCTGACTTAGATTAGCCGGATCCTTAACACCCTAGCCATTGCCGATGACCTGACAGTAACTTTGGCGGCGTACCAGTTGGAAGGAAATGCTTACGAGTGGTGGGAAGCGAAGAACTTGGTTCATAATCACGAGCCAATGACTTGGTGTCACGCCCCGACCCGAAAGGTGGACCCAGAACGCGACTGATTTTTTTTTTTTTTTAAAGACTAAACTAACACAAGTAGTCTAACTGGGCCGGATCAACAGTTGGGCCCAGAGGTCACACACGTTCCCAAATGTGGACTCAAACATATACCATATATCTAACCCAACAGATACAAACAAAAACACATAATTCCAAACATCGAATTATTATTGAAACATCAGAGTAACTACAATCGCATGGTAGTTCAATACATCACATTTAAACAAAATAAGTACCACACCCGGTACTTTACAAAAACAAATGGTTCTAAGAACCAAAAAGCAAAGACAAGGGTATTCCCCTCAGTGGGAATCCCAAAGCAACGTCGCAACTTATCTACTCGAAGCTTCAAACAGAGGGTTCCCCTCCTCGGGTTCATCTCCTAAAAGGTGAGTGTGGTGAGCTAACTAGCCCAGTGAAGGAAATATAACAGTGCAGTTTTAAGTAAACAACAAGTTAACAAATAATCAACAGTTGCAATATAATATCTCATGCTTGATAACAAATTCAAGTATAATCTCATCATCATTCCACAATTCATTATCTCTTCCAATGCTGCTGTCATCCAACGTAACGCCTACATACTACGCTGAGACCATCGTATTAAGTCCCGTCACGGTCAAAATACATCCTTACAAGTACATCTCCGGCTCTCACATAGCCGATACTGACATCCTCAAATCAGCAACTGTCGACACCCATGGTCCAGTAGACGTAAACCATCTCACACACATGGCCAATATTGGTTCAATAGTCAAGGGCACGTGGAAGCAGTATTACATAATTCATATGATCAACATCATAAGCATTTCACAATTACCATAAGCACTTCTTACAACAGTGCATCATGTCTAGGCACATGAGTGGGTTCATCAAATCTGAAACCACTCATTGCTCAAGACTCCTTTCATAATAAAAACATGTTTACACCAACTGCAAAGTCAAATTCCCTCACCGTAAATGTGTGGTATCATGATCTCTGTTCAAACAAGCAATTGAGTGCACAATCAATCATAAATTGATATACATAGCATCAAATGCATACACACAAGTAGTATTTCGAAATCATACTTGTTTTCCCAAAATATCCAAGGTAAATGGAATTAAGTCTCCTACTTGGTTTCTAATCATTTTAAGTTACAATAATCCACAATATAAGAATAATAAGGTGCTCAGTCCAAAACTCATATTGTCTTCTGGGCATGACCAAATTGACTTATTGAGTTAGGTTTAGATACTCAGGCCACTTTTCGGTTGTCTTCTGGATAGGACCAGATCTGACATTTTGATTAAGGCCTCGAGGTCACTCAGTGCCCGACAATATAACGTCGGCCTGGAAGTGAAGTCACTCAGTGCCCGACCAATAGAGTCGGCCTGGAAGTGAATACGATAGTATATACACTATAATAATAAGAGATGAGTGTTAGTACATTTTTAATTATCAAAGGGTACAAATAGTCACATGCATCAATAAACTAGCAAGATTTCATACTTAAAAACTGAGTCCCTCGGAACATGCCTCGGAACCAGGTATTGCGGCTTCGGATCATTCGAACCACTGCTTAAACTAGTCACTGATTTCGGATCTTGGGTCTGACTTCGGATCGTCCGAAGGTCCTTCCGAACCTATAAAATCTGAAAAACGGGTCTCGGTGGGTCTGGTGTCTCGGATCATGCCAAGTGAAGCTCGGATCGTCCGAGTGGGGTTCGGTCCTTCCAAACTCGGTTCGGAACATCAGAATGAGTCTAACTAGCCTCGGATGCTTCGGGCTTCAGGTGAAGCTCGGAACGTCCGAAGGGTCCTCTTAGACCGTCTGAAGGGTGACCCTCAGACCGTCCGAAGATCGACTCTCGGACCCTCCGAGGGCCGTATTCCTCCACTGTCTGCAACAACAGACAGTGACAGCAGACACTGTATGAAATATGAATTCGGAAACAGTGGGTTTCCCGGATTCGGTTTCCACATCTAGCCGGTCCGATAAACTCCTCTGGGAGTCCTCTTTCCATAGGGAGTGATCTGGAGTTTTAAAACTCAGCAGGCCAGTAGATTTTAAAATGAAATCTACACTGATAAAAAGAAAACAGGGTTTTTCCTTAAACTTTAAAATGGTTTTACACACTCAAATCTTGGCCAAAACTGGTTTTTCTTGATTCTAAACAGACTGGAATTTGAAAAGGAACACAGTTGTTACCTTCACTTGAGTTCCTAGGTTGAAAATCCGGTCTTTTGAAAAACTTCCTTCTAAGCTTTCGGGTGACTGAAACTAAGAAAACAGAGATGCTAAGGGTGAAAGAGGTTGCTGGATTTCACAGAGCAGCTGGGAGGGAAAGATAGAAATTATCTGGGAGTTAAAACAAGTGATCACAGGGCCGATTTATAGAAAATTTGGTCGAAGGGAGGGGGCCGTTGGCCATTGCATGCCGCTGCATGCAGCTGGTACGGACGTCCTGAGCAGTGTAACCACTGTTCGGTAGTCTGGTTGCAGATAAGTCCTCCTATACTTCCAGTTTTGCAAAAAGGCCCCTAATTTGATAAAAATTGGATTTTTTTAACTTAAAAGCATGATTTGAAAGTTCAAAAACTTAATCCAACCTTACAGATATGTTGGGTTTTAAAAGCTTTAATCATCATAAAACTTTGGAGATTTAAAACTCATTAAAAACCATTGATTTAAATAAAAGCCATAATTTAACACTATTTACGTGATTTAACTTGTGTTAAATAAAACAATTTGAAATCCTCATTTTTGGGGTTTAAAAGAATAAAATAGACCATAATAAAATGGTCTAATATAAAATACTTGTTTCAAAATTTTTCTCGTTTCGAAAACCATTTAAAATATTTATTTCTCCTTTTCAAGGTTTTGACGGGCCGTTTTAAATACCATTTTCTGAAACTAAAATTATTTTAAAATCTGAAATACAAATCCTTGACTAAGGAGAATAATATCGTCCAATAGTAATCACATAATAGCATAATTTATAAAATAATAACAATAAGGGGTAAATTACCATTTGCCCCTCCAGCTGGACAAGCTGGATTACTGAGCATTCGAGATCGGATTGGGCCACACCTGGGCTTTTCACAAAGCCCTAACCGTAATCTTGGAGGTTAACTGGTCTAAGCAGGATTATTAAGCGAAACTACGCCTAATCTGGGTCAGGTATTACGCATGGGAAGAGTTTTATGCAGCCTTTCTGGCTCGTTACTTTTCAAAAACAGTGCAAGAAGCGAGGAAGAGAGAGTTCCTCAACATCCAGCAGTGTTTCTACTCAGTGGCACAGTATGCCATGCCATTCATCGACTTGATGCAGTTCGTGCCTTGGATTGCGGCGAACGTAGAGGAGAAGGTCCAGCATTTTGAGAATGGACTCCAACTGTTTCTTCAGTGGCAAGTGGCAAGTCTGATTTTCGACACATCGGAGGAGATTATTGATCGGGCTTCGAAGGTGGAAGCGTTGGACTCCATCAACAGGAGCATCAACAACTTTCAGAAACCTTCTTCCAACAAGAAGGCCAGGCTCAACCAGAAGACGCCTTTCTTCAGGAAGAACCAACCTAGCACAGGACAGTTGAGTCGGTCTGACTCCCGGCAATTTGTGTATATACCTGTAACCAGCCTAGGTATACTTCCAAGTTCTGCCCATCCGGAGGAGAGAAGGCGTGCTACCATTGCAAGTAGACCGGGCACCTGTTTAGGGATTGCCCCTATCTCGGTAAAGCTGCACCTTCGCAAGGCGCAGGAGCTTCTTTTTCTGTGGCCTAACCATCTGTTGGTCGAGGTTCTCAGCAAACCTCTAGAGGCTCGGTGGCACCAAGGAACGGACCACCACGGAACAGTAAGGGGAGAGGACAAGGACGTCCTCAGACCACTCAGGGGAGAGTCTACATGATTGGGACTCAGAAAGAAGAGCCGATGGAGAATACAGTGATGGAAGGTACTCTTAATCTTTTCAGTCTTTTGGCTCGAGTGCTTTTTGATACCGGTGCTTCGTATTCCTTTATTTCTAGAGCTTGTTGTGGTAGATTGGGTTTGAAACTGGTACAAGTAGCTAACCCGCTAATGGTAGTATCACCCTTGGGTAAGAAAGCTTTGGTAAACCAAAGGTGTAGATCGTGTGTCTTGAGGATTAGCGGTGTAGAGTTGTCCTATGATTTTCTTGTGTTAGAAATGACGGACTTTGACATCATCCTTGCCATGGATTGGTTGTCAGCTTTTAAGGTTCTGATCGACTGTTCTCAAAGGAGAATTTGTGGGGTCTCCTCAACCAATGAGAGGTTTATGAAGAAGTTGATATCCTATGAGAAGATGAGACTCACTTTCTCTGGCCTTAGGGCGTATCCTGGTAGTATGGTGACGTGAATGGGTTGGGAAGATGTAGGTAGTGTAGGTTCTGTTGCTCCTCGTGTGGTGTGTGAGTTTCTGGATGTGTTTCCTGACCAGTTAGCTGGGCTACCTCCACGCCGAAAGATAGAGTTTGTTATAGACCTACAGCCAGGAACATCTCCAATTTCCATGGCACCTTATCGGATGGCGCCAGCTGAACAGAGAGAGCTAGCTACGCAGGCAGATGAGCTTCTTAGACTTCGTTTTATCCGTCAGAGCAACTCGCCATGGGGTGCACCTGCTCTCTTTGTGAAAAAGAAGGATGGATCGATGAGGATATTTATAGATTTCCGGCAGCTTAACCAGGTAAACTATTAAGAATAAGTATCCGTTGCTTAGAATAGACGACCTCTTTGATCTTTTGAGGGGATCGAGATGTTTTTCAAAATAGATCTGAGATCGGGTTACCATCAGTTACGGATTCGAGAGGAAGACATTCCTAAGACTGCTTTCCGGACGCAGTATGGTTTGTACAAGTTTGTGGTGATGCCTTTCGGTCTGACTAACGCGCCAGCCATGTTTATGGATTTGATGAACCGCGTATTCCGACCGTACCTGCGAGAGTTCGTGATAGTCTTCATAGATGATATCTTGATCTTTTCGTCGTCAGAGGAGGAGCATGAGCGTCATCTACGCATTGTTCTTCAGACTCTTCGAGAGTATCAGCTGTTCGCTAAGCTGAGCAAGTGCGAGTTTTGGTTGACTCAAGTGCAGTTTCTAAGACATGTGTATCTCCAGGAGGGATCTCGGTAGATCCAGCAAAGGTGGAAACAGTGAAGACTTGGGAGAGTCCCAAGAGCGTGTTCGAGATCAGAAGTTTTGTAGGGTTAACAGGATATTACCGAAAGTTTATCCCACACTTCTCCCAGATCACGGTGCCGATGACTCGACTGATGAGGAAGAACGTTAAGTTCGAGTGGAGCGAAGCTTGTGAAAGAGCACTGTAGGAGCTGAAGGAGAAGTTGACTACGTCTCCAGATTTGATAATATCAGAGCAAAGACGAGGTTACGATGTGTATTGCGACGCGTCCAAGTTTGGTTTGGGTTGTATGCTGATGCAAGAGGGGAAGGTAGTAGCTTATGGTTCTAGGCAATTGAAGGGACATGAGCAAAACTACCCGAGTCATGATTTGGAGTTGGCAGCCATTGTATTCTCGTTGAAGTTGTGGAGACATTACTTGTATGGTGAGAAGTTCAATGTGTTTTCTGATCACCATAATCTCAAGTATATCTTCACTGAGAAAGACCTGAATATAAGGCAGCGAAGATGGATGGAGTACCTGGGAGATTACGACTTCAGTCTCTCTTATCACCTAGGACAGGCCAACGTCGTGGCTGATGCCTTGAGCAGGAAGTCTCACAGCAATGTGGCGAGGATGGCATCCTTATAGTGGAAGATGTTGGAAGTTCTGTCCGAGTATGTTCTGGAGCTGATCGAAGGAAGCGGGTCAGTGAGAATCCACAGTTTGGTTCTGCAACCCGAAGCGATTAGATTGGTGATGGAAGGACAACAGAACGATCCAAAAGTAAAGGAGTTGGAGACTCAGCTTTCAGGAGGAGTGACTCTGGAGGTTTGAAGATCAAGGCAGTCGGAGGCCTGACTTTCAAAGATAGACTTTTTGTACCAAAGTCGGACGAGTGCAGGAGAAAGGTGCTTGATCACTTTCATCGTTCTCGCTTTGCAGTGCATCTTGGTGGTACAAAGATGTATCACGATTTGCAGCGACTGTTCTAGTGGAAAAGTATGAAGCGAGAGGTAGCAGATTTTGTGTCGAAATGCTTAACTTGTCAACAAGTGAAAGCTCGACATCAACGACCTGGTGGAAAGATACAACCTTTAGAAGTGGCTAAATGGAAATGGGAGCACATCACGATGGACTTTGTAACCGGATTCCCGAAGTCTTCTAAGAAGAACGACACTATTTGGATAATAGTCGATCGATTGACGAAATCATCTCACTTTCTGCCAATCAGAGAGAACCATTCAAACCTTAGAGGATATGCTAAGAGCTTGTGTGATGGATATGCAAGGACGGTGGGAAGATCACTTGGCTTTGATCGAGTTTGTCTATAACAACAGTTATCACTTGAGTGTTCAGATGGCACCCTATGAGGGTTTGTATGGCAGACCTTGCAGGTCACCTCTTTGTTGGACAGAGGTATAAGACAAAGCGCTGCTAGGACTTGATCTAGTGCGTGAGACGTCAGAACAAGTTGAAATGATCAGACAACGTCTCAAGACATCCCAGAGCAGACAAAAGAGTTATGCTGACCAAAGGCAACGACCTTTGGAGTTTGCAGTTGGTGACCGAATTTTCTTACGTGTGGCACCACGTCATGGAGTACAAAGGTTCGGGCGTAAGGGAAAACTATCACCTTGATATGTTGGACCCTTTGAGATCTTGAAAAGGATAGGGGAGGTGGCCTATCAGTTAGACCTTCCTTAAGTTTTGGAGAGAGTGCATAGTACGTTACACGTGTCTATGTTAAGGAAGTACGAGTCTGATCCGTCGCACGTAATAAGTTTTGAAGACATTGAAGTCTCAGAAGCCTAACTTTTGAAGAAGTGCAAGTGACGATTCAAGGACACCGGACTCAAGAGCTCAGGAGGAAGTCTATTCCTCTAGTCCGAGTGTTGTGGCAATGTCACGACATGCAACATGAGACGTAAGAACCTGAATCGACGATGCGGAAGCTGTACCCTGGCTTGTTCACTAGCCAAAAAGGTATAAATTTGTTTTAAATTTCAGGAGGAAATTTCTTTTAAGGGGGTAGCATAAAATATCCTGACCCAGATTAGGCGTAGTTTAGCTTAATAAATCTTGCTTAGACCGGTTAATCTCAAAGATTACAGTTAGGGCTTTATGAAAAGTCCAGGTGTGGTCCGATCCAAGCTTGAATGCTCAGTGATCCAGCTCGTCCAACTGCAGGGGCAAAATGGTAATTTACTGCTTATTGTTATTATTTTATAAATTGTGTTATTATGTGATTATTATTGGATGATATTATTCTCCTTAGTCAATGATTTGTATTTCTGATTTAAAAAAAAAAGTATTTTCAGAAAATAGTATTTAAAACCTCCCGTCAAAACCCCGAAAGGGAGAAATAAATATTTTTAAATGGTTTTGGAAATGAGATAACTTTTGAAACGAGTATTTATGTTAGACCATTTTAGTATGGTCTAGTTTATTCTTGCAAAACCCAAAAATGAGGATTTTAAATTATTTTGTTCAACACTAGTTAAATTAAGTAAATAGTGTAAAATTATGGTTTTTATTTAAATCAATGATTTTTAGTGAGTTTTAAATTTCCAAATTTTTATTATAATTAGATTTTTTAAAACCCAATCTATCTGTCACGTTGGATTAAAATTTTCAAGCCTTAAAGATAGTATTTTTAGTTAAAAATCGGTTTTTTAATCAAATCAAGGGTCTTTTTGCAAAATTAAAAACTCTGGAGGACTTATCTGCAACCGAGAGTACCGAACAGTGGTTACACTCTTTGGGACGTCGGCAACAGCTGCATGCAGTGGCCACCCTTTGATCGGTTTTTCTATAAATTCTGGCCCTCCTCAGCTGGATTGAACTCCCACACTCGCATCTCTTCTCTCTCAGTCTTAGCTGAATCGGACCAGCCGATCCTTTTCTCTCCCTTAGCCTCTGTTTCTTTCCCAGTTTTGTCAACCATAGCTTAGAAGGGAAGCTTTTCAAAAGATGGATTTTTCAGCCCAAGAACTCAAATGAAGGTAACCAATGTGTTCCTCTTTGATTTTTAATCGGTTTAGAATCAAGAAAAACCAAATTTGGCCATGTTTTGAGTGTGTAAAACCAGTTTGAAGTTTAAGAAAAATCATCGGTTTTCTTGTACCAATATGTTTTCAGTGTTAAGATCTAATGGCCTGCTTAGTTTTGAATCTCCTAATCACTCCCTATGGAAAGAGGACTCACTGAGGAGTCCATCTGACCGGCTAGATGTGAAAACCGAATATGGAAAATCCACTGTTTCCAGATTCGTATTTCATACAGGGACTGCCCGTCATTTTCTGCTGTTGCAAACAGTGGAGGAAGACGACTCTCGGACGGTCCGAGAGTCGATCTTTGGACTGTCCGAGGGTCACATCCTTCGGACGGTCCGAGAGGACCCTTCGGACGTTCCGAGCTTCACCTGAAGCTCGAAGCGTCCGAGGCAAGTTTAACTCACCCGGATGTTCCGAGCCGAGTTCAGAAGGACCGAACCCTACTCGGACGATCCGAGCTTCACTCGGCATGATCTGAGACACCAGACCCACCGAGACCCGTTTTTCGGATTTTATCGGTTCGGAAGGACCTTCGGACGATCTGAAGTCAGACCCAAGGTCCGAAGTCAGTGACTAGTTTAGACAGTGGTTCAGATGATCCGAAGCCACATTACATAGTTCCGAGGTATGTTCCGAGGGACTCAATTTTTAAGTGTAAAATATTGTTTGTTTATTTGATGCATGTGATGTTAGTACCCATTTAAATTAAAAATGTACTAACCCCCTTCTCTTATTACTATAGTGTATCTACTATTGAATTCACTTCCAGGCCGACTCTATTGGTTGGGTACTGAGTGATTTCACTTTCAGGCCGACGCTATATTTGTCGGGCACTAAGTGACGTCGAGACCTTACTCAACATGTCAGATCTGGTCCTATCCAGAAGACAACTGAGAAGTGACCTGAGAATCTAGACCTAACTCAATAAGTCAATCTGGTCATGCCGAGAAGACAATATGAGTTTTGGACTGAGCACCTTATTATTATATATTGTGGATTATTGTAATTTAAAATGATTAGAAACCAAGTAGGAGACTCAATTCCATTTACCTTGGATTTTTTTGGGAAAACAAGTATGGTTTTGAAATACTTGTATGTATGCATTTGATGCTATGTATGTTGACTTATGATTGATTGCGCACTTGTTTGCTTGTTGAACAGAGACCGCGATACCACACATTTACGGTGAGGGAACTTAACTTTGCAGTAGGTGTAAGTAAGTTTTTATTATGAGATAAGTCTTGAGCAATGAGTGATTTCAAATTTGATGAACCCACTCATGTGCCTAGACATGATGCACTATTGGAAGAAGTGGTTATGATGCTTATGAACATTTATGATGTTGAACATATGAGTTATGCAATACTGCTTCGGCATGCCCTTGACTATTGAACCAATATCGGCCATGTGTGTGAGATGGTTTACGTCTACTGGACCATGGGTGTCGACAGTTGCTGAGCTGAGGAGTGTCAGTATCGACTATGTGAGAGTCGGAGATGTACTTGCAAGGATGTATTTTGACCTTGTCGAGACTTAATCAATGGTCTCAGCATAGTATGTAGGCATTACGTTGGATGACAGCAGTAATGGAAGAGATGATGAATTGTGGAATGATGATGAGATTATACTTGAATTTGTTATCAGGCATAAGATATTATATTGCAACTGTTGATTATTTGCTAACCTGTTGTGTACTTAAAATTGCACTGTTATATTTCCTTCACTGGGCTAGTTAGCTCACCCCACTCACCTTTCAGGAGATGAACCCGGGGAGGAGAACCCTCTATTTGAAGCTTAGGGTGGATAAGCTGCGACGTTGGTTTGGGATTCCCACTGAGGGGAATACCCTTATTCTTGCTTTTTGGTTCTTGGAACCATTTGTTTTTGTAAAGTACCATGTGTGGTACTTAGTTTGTTTAAACGTGATGTATAAACTACCATGTGACTGTAGTGATTCTGATGATGTTTTAATGATAATTCAGTGTCGGAATTATGTGTTCATTGTTGTATGATTGTGTTTATGTTGGGTAGACTTATGGTATATGTTTGAGTCCACATGTTGGGATCATGTGTGACTTTTGGGCCCAGTTGTTGATCCGGCCCAGTTAGACTACTTGTGTTAGTTTAGTCTTTAAAAAAAAAAAAATCAGTCGTGTTCCGGGCCCACCTTTTGGGTCGGGGCGTGACAACGTGTGACATTTTCTATGATGGATTTTTTTTTTGGAAAATTTGAAGATCCAACCCAGCTATGATGTTAGTTGATGGGAGATTATAAGAAAAAAAATTAGTAGCATTCCGGGCCGCCTCTTGGTCGGGGCGTTACAGCTTGGAATCAGATTATGGTTCAAATCTCGCACTGTACGTATGGGAGGAGGTAGATTGATGGATTGACTTTGGATTTTCCCTTGATTTTGGAAGTAGTGAAGGTAGAAATCAGGGTTAATGTGAGATTGAGCCTCTTTGTTTGTCTACGATGTGTGAATTTAGTATCAAGGTAATACTTAGAATCGGGTGTTTAAAAGTGATAACTTCTTCTCATTAAGGAGAGAAGATATGTTGAATTGACGATAAAATCCTCTCGACTTGGGTAATTGGTGTAATTTTAGTATCAAATGGATATGTGAAACTAAGTTTTTGAAAGTGATGATCTTTTATGGAATATAGGTCAAAGGCTTGAGATTGATAAAGACTAAAAAGGGTCAGTGAAATAAGATGGACTTCCTAGAGTAAAGGACTTCCAATGTTACTGGGTTAGTCGTATGAACCTTGCTTGTGAAGTACTTATGTTTGACTGTTTCTATAGACAGGTAAAGATACTTAAGTAACAACTCACCTATTCAGGATGGAAATGACCAGGAATGTATGAATTAGGTGTTAAGAAGCACCTTGAATTTACTGGAGAGGATTGGTTTAGGTAGAAGAGGTAATAATTATATGTATGTGTACATATACAATGGTGTGACTGTGTGTATATGTTTGATTATGTGTGTATAATTGTTTGAAACTTGGATGTAGATGATTATAATCCTCTAATGATGTGTTGATTGATAAGCATATGTGCTTATCTTATTGTGTGATTTTTTATTGTTTGGTTTGATAAACTCTTATGTGAATAGTGTATGATAATTCCGAGTGTGATTAACAAGAAATGTCAAAATATGTGGTAATTAATCAAGTTTCAGTGATAGGAGTTGTGGATATTGCCAACAGGAAATTGAAAAAGCCTCCACAACAAAAATACTCAGAAACCACCTGAACCCGACAAAAGTAGAAAATTTAGCAAAGATTCATTTCCGAGAAAGGACAGTGTCCAACTGGACAAATAAGTAATGCGGGATCTAAGCAGTTGAGATGTTATTCATGTCACCAACCCGGTCACACGGTGAAACAATGTCCACAACTCAAAATTCCAAACCCAAGCAAAAAAATGTGCTACAACTGTCGACAGAGGGGTCATATCATCGCACGACTGTCCTAACAACATGAGCAATAAGATAGTACCCTTGCCTGACACAAAGCCGGCACAATCATGTGTACAGTCTACCTTTGGCTGAATTATTCAACAATCTTCTGGGAATACAGTGACTCCTGGAAGTGTGCCATAAATGACTGAACAAGATGGGGGACAAGGACGTCCTCAGACCACACAAGAGAGTCTATATGATTGAGACTCAAATGGAAAAACTGATGGACAATGCAGTAATGGAAGGTACAATACCGCTCTTTAGTTATGTGGCTTAAGCAATTTTTTTTTTTTAGATAAGTTCATCTCTATAATATTATATGAGATGATACCAGTAGGATTTGACTTGAAGAGATGTTTCTCTTTGACTGCGTGTTGGAGGTAAGGATGCCTCAAGAGAGGAGTGTGTGTTGTTTTTTTGCATTATGTGGGTACTTTTGGAAATTTAGTTAGCCATTTGCAAAAAAAAATAGATTTGTTTATGAGATGCCAATTGTTGTGTTCCATAGGATAAGCTGCAATGTGAAGGCCAGATGAGATAAGCCACATTGGATTATCTATGTGCAATTTTTGTGATTTGCAAATTGCATCGTCTAACAGACTACTAATGAAGGTATTAATGGCTAGTGAAAAATCTCACATGAGAAATTTGACTAAAAGGGTGAAACTCATAAACCTATTTATCCAGAGGAAAAAGTGTAGGTGGGTGGGTGATGGTGAGTGCCAGATGTGTTACACACTAACAAGCCACTACATTACTTCGAGGAAAAAAATCTTGAAAGAAACTTATATCGCGGAAGATCTGCCTTTTGAGGAGGTACTGTGAAAATGCAAAAGTTCTTGGAAACAAGTATTCTAAGAAAAACATAGACTTGTGATTCAAGTGTTGTGACATCATCATGGAGTTCAGAACCCCTCATAAATAGGTGATGTAAAGTCTATGTCCTAATCTTCTCGCTGGTGCAAGGTACAAGGTTTATTTTAAATTTCGGGATGAAATTTCTTTAAAGGGGTAGGATGTAATACCCTGACCCAAAATTAAGACTAATTGTGTGGTTTATGCTAATAATTTTGTTTTGATCCATTAATCATGAAGATTACGGATTGGGCTTTTTAGAAATCCAGGATCGGCCCAATCAGAGCTTGGTAGCTCTTCGATCCAACTCACTTAAGTTGGGAGGGCAAAATGGTAATTTAACATGAATAGTGTTATTTTAATGAATTTAAATTATCATTTGAATGTTGATTGAATTAAATTGACATCCTTTCTAAGGATTTAAATTCTGAGATTGTAGAATCTTTAAACTATATTTTGATCTCCGAAATATCAATACTTTGACCCAAAGAGATCCCTAGCTTACAAAATAATTATTTTTAAGATAATTATGAATGTCAGAAAATTATAAGAAAATTTACAATGTGTAATCTTTATTTTACATTATCATTTTGTGTTTTGATATTTTGAAAATAAAATGTTAAAATCCTTTAATTAAATATAATTTAGGTTTATGGAAATTGCCTAAGATGTTATTTTTGTTAAAATCAATTGATTTTCGAGACATACTATTCCCCAAATTTTTACAGTGTTTGTGATATTTAAACCTCGACGATTTTGTCCAGTTGGATTAATCTAATTAAATCCAATTTTTTTACCAAATTATTAGAATTAAACAAAAGGACTTGAATGGGGAAAAAAAAAAACAACAGACCCATGCAGCAGCTACAGGTGCAGCTACGCATGAGACAGCGAAGCCATGCATTCCATTGTGGATCAATCCCATACCACCAACTGCCTACCATCCTTGGTTATAAATACCAATAGATGGCAAGACAGATTTTACAGCCATTTTTACTTTCAATGCATCTCTTCTTAAGCTGCTTCTTCTTTCTTTCGTTCAAAACTTCTTCTCACCTTAGGCAAAAAATTTTGGAAAGACTGAAATGCCACCCAACTCTCCAAGCGAATGTAACCATTGTATTCGTTTTGAATTTCTAACGGGTTTAGGATCAAGCAGAAGTGAATTTAGTTTTGAAATGAGCCTTAAAATGAGTTTTGAAATTTAGTGGAAACCATGATATTTCATGTGTTTTGATGACTCCACCTTCAAAATCAGAGGTTTCTCTTAGTTTTTTTATGTCCAATTGATCTCTAAAATATAGTAGATTCATAGACAAATTTATCGGACTGGTTAGATTTAGAAAATGAATTCAAGAACCCCTTTGTTTTTAGATTCGTATTTTCCCCTGCCTATCTCGTCACCGCATTTTCTGCAAGTGTCTAGTTGAAGAAGAAGGGTCTCATAACCTGATTCGAAAGTTCTGAGGTTACTGTAGCAGTGTTGAAGCCAAGTTTCGAGGTACTGTAGTAGTGCTGAAGCTCTCGGAACCTGACTTTGAGGTTCCGAAGTCACTGTAGCAGGTTCCAAGGCTGGGAAGTTCCGAAGGTATGTTCCGAAACAGATTTAAGTCATTCTGAGACTATAGCTTCGGAAGTTCCGAAGCCACAGTATCAAATCCTGAAGCATGTTCCGAAGGAGCAAATTCAAGTTCTGAAGGTCCTGATGTAACTCAGAGTTTAGGCAGTGGCTGGGAAGTTCCGAGGCCACAATACCTGGTTCCGAGGAACCCATAATTGGTTTTTGAGATTCATTTTGATTGATTAAGTTAAAGATTTCATATTAGGTTTAAATCTTAGATTTTAATGTGATGTGTATGCCATTATAATTAAAAGTGATGCAGACCTCTTTTCCTTGGTATTATTATGTGAGCCTATATATTATGTTTTCACTTCCACGCAGATACTCTCTACCTATGGTTGACTCGACCCGATAGTTATCAGTAGCTGAGTGATTATCTTCGCCGCTCGGTAGAAAAGAAGGGTTCGGGCATTGAGTGACCTCTAAGCCTAACTCTTTATATGAGTAGTGGCCTAAGCATCTTATATCTCTAGGCCTTACTCAATACGTCTACATGGTCATTTCAAGAAGACAATATGAGAAGTAGCTTGAGCACCTTATTATATATTGTTGATTATTTTAACTTAAAATGGTCAGTAACCCATGTAAGAGACTCAAATCCATTTCCCTTGGAGTTTTTATGGAAAATAGGACAGAAAGATTTGAAATACTATGAATGTATGTTGTATAGTATATGAATGTGTATTATGATTGATTGCAGGTGTATATTAATTGTATTTTTATGTGTGTAACAGATACCCGCGATAGCCTACGTTTTACAATGATGAGATTTAATAATACAAGATCAGTAAATCAGGTTTTTTAAACCTAGATCTAGTGCAATGAGTGGTTTCATGGATATTACATGATATGGAAAAGACCGAATAGGCCAGAATACGAGACTTGACATTGCTTCCATGTGAGGGATAAAAATTGGTTCTAACTGTTAGAACGGAAGCATAACATGGTGTCAGGGAGTCAATGCCTACTAGTCTATAAACGAAGAATGAACCCACCTATATGCCTAGACTTGATAAATATTGTTAAGATATATTCATATTGTTATTAATGATGTTTAACATGCATGGTATTATGATTGATGATGATATTCTCTGATGTAAGAACTTGAGCATCACATTATAATGACAGATTGAAGTATGAAGTTGATACTTTTGATAAGATGCTCCGATGTGAGAAGTTAGGCATTTATGATATTGGGTACTGCCTCCACGTACACTCAACTGCTGGACTATTATCGGCCTCAGGTGTGTCGGTTTGCATCTATTGGCCTAGGTGTGTCAGTTGCTGGCCCAGGTGTGTCAGTACCAGCCCAGGTGTGTCAGAGATGCACTTGCAAGATTCTGCATTTTGACCGTGTCGGGACTTAATGCTTTATAGTCAGTGTTGTGCTTTAGTGTTACAGTGGCATGGCAGTATCACAGATGATTTGGAATATTGGTGTAGTAGACCAGTTATGAATTCAAGTATGAGAAATGATATGTGAAACCATTGGGCAATGGTATGACCGTGGTACATCAGTGGCATGACAACGGTATGGCAGTGGTATGACAGTGGTATGGCAGTGAGATGACGGTATTGGCAACTTGATAAATTTGTATAGTGGACCAAGTATGAATTCAGGTAAGATAAATGGTACATGAGACCATTTACGGTAAATTGGTAAGTATTGTAAAATAGACCATTCATGAGTGTATAACTGTGATTTTAAAATGGTAAAGACCATTATTGTTGTTATTATTAGACTGTATTGTTTAACCTGTACATGTTGGTGAAAGTGTTATTTTAAGATCTCTTTACTGGGCTTGGAGCTCACACCCCTTACATTGCAGGGTTGGCACCTAAGGAGGAGGAACCTCCACCGCAGACTTAGGATGAGAGAGCATTTGCAGTCAATTGTATTTCCCAATAATGGAAAATATGTTTATTACATCTGTTTCCATGCAAATGATGTTATGTTGATTTTAGTACCATCTGTGGTACTATAAATCTAAGCATGTGGAAATTGCTATGTTTTCGTTCGTAACTCTGATTAAATAAATAGATATATTTGTTTGTCAAAGATGTATTTGTATATGTGAACATATGTTACATGTTTAAGTCCACGTGAGAAGAGCACGTGTGACATTTTCTATGATGGGTTTTTTTTGGAAAATTTGAATATCCAGCAGCTATGTTGTTAGTTGTTGGGAGATTATAAGAAAAAAAAATTGGTAGCGTTCTGAGCCCACCTTTGGGTCGGGGCATTACATGGAGTGTCTCTGAAGGTAGGGGAAACCTTTTTCCGACCTATTCCATCGAAAAATCTGATGGAGGGTCGACGTAGGGAGACTAGGTCACGACCTATTCCATTGAAAAATATGATGGAGGGTCAACGTAGGGAGACTAGGTTACGACCTATCGTCGGTACAATGGAGGATTGGGGAAGACGATCGAAGGAGGGAAGTGAAAATGGGTTTCGAAAGCAGCAAGGGTTTTAACTTAAAAGCACCTGTCGACACGGAGGATACATCGTCTTGCACGATCGTTCGCAGGGCCAATGCAAAGTAACCTGGTGAATGGTTGCCATGACTTAAAGCTGGATTTTCTGCCTAAGTCCCTCCTATGGCAGATGCATCGTCACTTGGCGATTGATCATTTTGCCGAAGCATCGCACATTGGTGATATGTCGCCATACCAAAAACTGATTTTTCCAAAAAAATCGAATTTTGTTTTTGAAAACCCCATTAGTTTTTCAATACAAAACTTGATGTACACAAATCATAATTCACATGATAAGCATCACATATACCACAAAATCATCTTGCAATTGATCAAATTGAAAATCATTTACCAATCCTAAGCACATTTGATCAAATACATGCAAGATAAGATAACAAACCATATACTCTCAGTTATGCAAACATTAAACCACTTTAAACATAATGAAACAGAATTATACCACTTGGAAATCTAATTTTCAAGGAATGTATGGTTTTCCAAGAAACACTAGTGCTATAACTAGAAAAGGCATAGTCTAAGCTTGTAGTCACCAATTTCCTATCACATGTCATAGTACTTGGGCAATTTGAACTCACTTGCCACTAGATTTCAGTTTGAATTGGTTTAAGATATGAAACTGAATCACAAATCAAAACAAAATATGATTAGATGGTGGTCTATCTCCTAGGTATCCAAATGGTAGAGTTTGGTCTCTCATACACATTTCTTTGGGCATACCTTGGGGATCCAAACATAGGAAGCCTTAACTCCTTCAAGACATGGTCTAATTGTCTAAGCAAGGAGTTTTGCCTTGTGTCCACCTTGCTTGGGGGTACATACCTTGAAACTTTAGGCCTTGGTGGATACATTTTAGGCTTTCCATTAAAGTTTGGTGGGTGTCTTTTCACCTTAACATTTGGGGTGTGGTTAAGGGTTTTATTTTCCATGTTCCTCTTTCTAAGGTTACACTCCATCTTGTAGTGTCCAACCTTATGACAATAAAAGCATTTCCCCTTGGGAATCTTAGGCACACTACCTATCACAAACACCATTTGGCTTTTAGATCCATTGGTTTCCAATGAGGAACCAAGACTCGATCTATCACCAAACTTTTTATCCAATTTTAAAAGTCTTTCCAATATTTCTTCTCCTTGGGTAAACTTATCTTGGAACTTTTGTTTGTGCTTTTTAAGTTCATCTAGATCACGAGTTAGTTTCCTAACTTCCACTTCAAGGTTCCCTTTGATTTTCCATAAATTTTCTACATATTTGCAATGTCTTTCCATTTCACCTTTAAGGGCCTTCTCATTGTCTTTTAACTTAATGATTTCTTCATTAGAGGTTTTTAATTGAGAAAAGAGGAGAGTGTTTTCATTTTTCAAATCTTCTAATTGGCTTAACAAATTTGAATATTCACTTTTTGCCTTATCAAGTTTCTTAACCAACTTCTCACTCTTATAGCACAAGGCATTGAAAGAGGATTGAAGATATCATCTTCATCACTATCACTTTCAATATCCGTCATTGTATCAATTGTGGGAGCTTCTTCATTTGAATAATTGAGGCCACAAGGACTTTATGGGTTTCCTCCTTGACTTGAGTCTGCTCATACGAATTACTTTCGGATTCCGAGGCATCCTCATATATGGAATTCATAGCCTTCTTGGGCGTTTCCGAAGTACAAACATTTGAGTAATGTCCTCTCCCACCACAATTGAAACATTCTTGTTCCTTGGTCTTCTTTTTATTCTTTCTCTCACCATAAGGTTCATGTCTTTTAGGGGATTTTCACTAGATTCTCCCTTTCTAAAATTTCTCATCTTATTGAACCTTTTACAGTTTTTCAAATATTTTTTAGCAATCATGGTCATTTCTTCACTTGGGTCTTTTTGGCAATATTGTTGGAGGTTTAATGGAAGATTTCAAGGAAATAGGCTTTTCCTTTGTTGGTTCAAGATTGAGTTCAAAGTTTTGAAGAGAGGCAACCAAATCATCGACTTTCATTTGGCCACATTCCGGTACTCTTCAATTGCCACCCTTTTAGAGTCAAACCTCTTGGCAAGATTTCTTAGGATTTTTGTGTTCACCTTTGCATCAAGAATTAGTTCACTGAGAGCTCACATAGAGTTGACAATGTCACTAACTCTAGAGTAGAAATCCATGAAGTTTCTTCTTCCTTCATTTTTAAGGCATCAAATTGAGCTTCCAAAAGTTGGAGCTTTGATATTTTAACAACGAATGTGCCTTCAAGGGTTCTCTCAAGTATTTCTCATGCCTCTTGTGCGCTCTCACACATCATATTTTTCCATTGAACAAATCAGAGTATATATATATTTTTTTAAACGGAAAAAGGACGAATACATCACGACGCGAGCCGAGTTCAAGTCCGAAGACCCAACCCTCGACTGGCCCAATTCTAGCACACACGTGGGTCAATCCACCAAATATTTATGCGTGTGCTAGCATAAACTTGTGAAATAAACGTGCTGAAATAAATACTTGAGGAATTACAATACCAACTTTTTAATAGCAAGGATGGAAATAAATTAACCATATAAGTCAAATATCAAACCAAATTCAAAATAAAAGTTATCTAAATTATTACATCACTGGATCCTATGAAATTAGATAGTTCTATCAAAATATCAAAATAAGAACTATGACACCTTTGAGAATCCCCAGATCCATCTCTTTGTCAAGCATGGCTAACAACTAGGTCCAGCTTCTCCTCCTTTACCCTGATCTGTGTTAACATCTAGGGGAAAAATATACGGGTTTAGTCAACTTGCCCAATAGAAAATCTCAAAGTATGATAATAATGAAAAAAATCTCAAAGTATGATCAACACATATTTCTCAAATATAAGATAAAAGATATACCAAAGTCTGATAACTCAGAAATCATAGAATGATATGCCATGGGTGCCATGCATCAATGATATGCCCACCCATTCCCATGCATCAGATCATAACAAATCAATTCGAATAATAGTTCTCAATATTGGCCACTTATGTCCACAACATTTGAGGCGACGACCACCAGGGTGTTGTTACCCATCTACAAATTAACCGAGACTATCTATGTAGTGTGGTATCCTCCCTCTACGTAGGGTTTCAGGACTTCCAAGAGCTCTTCGGCCCAATTATGCTGTAATATTCATATCAAGGGACGGGGACAAAGTCTAATATTTTTATAGCATTTTACATGACTCCAAGTGAGGTCCAGATGTTTCCTTCTTGGCTCAGTACCATCAACCTTCCCATGCAACCATGCATGAGGTAATGTGTGCAAACATGATGACAAAATCATAAATCCCATAAATTTCTCATCAAAATCATTTCCATGTACATACTAAAATCATAATCTCATAAATCCATATTTATACTTTTAAAAGACATAACATATAACAAAATTATTCACTTCATTGTGCTTCAATAAAGTAGGAACTCCTACCTGATCGAAAAATGATCAACCAAATAAGATTCACACATTTGTTCGAACGGCGTCGAAATTACTCTCGACTCCTTTTGTCTATGTACATGTTCAAATCACAATTTATAGATTATTATCACATAAAGTCCTTGTCTAATTTGTATAGGTCTAATCCAGACCTAAAGGACTACTATATAATTTCCAAAATCTAATAGATTCCATTTATCTTTGATTTTAAATAACAATTACATTAACCTTGTGAAATTCTCTTTGTTTCAGGCCGACATATCTACACTATCGATACATCGCCTCTGGATACAGTCAATACATTGATCATATCGATATGTCGACTGGACTCTGTTTGTTTCAGTTCATATTTTCCAGTCCCTCTTTGGGTCTCATATATCGACACAGTCGATACATCTTGATATGTTGTCTAGCTCAGTTTGTTTCAGTTTATGTTTTCCAATTGTTCTCAGGTTAGATGTATCGACCCAGTCGATGAATTTATGGTTTCATTGGTTTGACATGTCGAGTAGGTCGACAAGTTCTTCTGAGTTTGATATTCATGTTGGTTTCCTATTTTCAAACCATATGTATCGATCCAGTCGATACATTTTCCAGTGCGTATACCCGAGGTGTCGATTCCATCAACATGTCATCTGGGTTTTGGTCTCTTAATAGTAATATTCATTCTACGTTTACACGCCGACAACTGACTCTGTCGATACATCGTCCTTGAACCAATTTATTGTTTTTATTTCATTTTTTCAGCATATTGAGGCTGATATATTGGCCTTGGTCGATGCATCGGTTAATGAGAGTGAGCATATCGATACAGTCGATATGTCTACAGATTTATTCTTCCTTCATCTTTTCATTCTTTTCTGGTTATTTCCAGGCCGATGTATCGACCAGATCGATACATCGTCCTGGCGTAAGTTCATCACCTCCTTATCCTTTTTGTAGTTCAGTCATGCCCACACCAACACATCGACTTAGTCGATGGGTCGTTCTAGATTAATTGATCATTTGTTCATTCCGATCTCCATCTCTGTTATACCCAGGCCGATGACACATGCGATGTGTCATCCTTGGTTTCAGTTCCATACTTATTATTTTTCTCTTCGCTGAATTCTCGCCCCAGACGATACATCGACGAAGTCGATATGTAGACTGGGTTGAGTCAGAAGTCATGGACCCCTTATCCATGGCTTCACTTTACTCAGGTGTTCATTGTTCTTAGGTTATTTCTTTCCAATCCATTCATATGAGTTTTCTAAACAACCTAGTGTTATTGATTTATTTAAAAATATCAGAACTTTACTTACCTCGAGTGATTCGCAGGTGTGCTCGAATGGGTGAAATTTGATCTCCCTTGTCTCCTTGCTCTCCACCATCCTTGCAAGCTCGATTTCTCTTTTCCTTTGCTTGGTCTCTCCTTTCTTTTCCTGAACAGAAGAAGCCCATGAGGAGGTGAAGAGGTTCTTGGTTGAGTTGAGGGCTGAGATGTGAGTGATAGGGTGCACTAGGATGAGTAAGAGGGATGATTAGGCACTCTTGTTCCTCTTTCCTTTTCACTGTTTTTCCTGTCCTTTTCTTTCTTTCTTTTCTTCTATTTCCCTTTATTTTCTTTTCTTTTTATCTTCATCTTTTGATTGCCCTAGACTCTTAATTGAGTGATTGGAAAACGGAAGAGGCATTGTGAATGACCATACATAGAAAAATAAAGAGTTTGGGTGGTGGTAGACAGAGCGTCGGTTGAAGACGTTCTAGCCATTCCACACATCGACTTTATCGATGTGTTGATCCATTTGATTATATCTTCCCTGATACATCAACCACGTCGATGTATCCTTCTGATACTTATACTCGGATTTGGATATTAGTTCTTCCTTGACACATCGATCCAGTCGATGCATCGCCTGGAAATATTCAGCTTTGCCGACACATCGACCAAGTTGATGTATCGTCTGAGGGGAATTTAGTTTCCCTTATTTTTTTAATTGATATTTACATTATTTGGACCAAATTCATATATTTTATTTATATGATAAATAAATTACATAAAATGAGGATTTAAAATTTCGGGTCCTTACAATATTTCTCGTGTTCATTTGGTGAGAGTGAACAATTCAAGGCATTTAGTGCTCTACTATTTGTAGTGCAAGAGGCCCTTTCATCTTTAGTCTGTTGAGAGTAAGCATTTAGCTCAAAAGTCTTTGAACTAGTGGTCGTATCCGTTTTCTCAACCACGGGGTATGTCCATCCAATACACACAGAATCCCATACGGATGCATCGATGGAGTTAAAAAAACTTTTCAGCATTGATTTCGAAGAAGCATAGTTTAATCCATAGAAATAGGGTGGTTTAGAGATGGCATAACTTTTTCCCGTAGACATGGTTCTAGCATTTGATCACTTAGACGATTAAGTCTTTACAATGAGCATGAGGCTCTGATACGAATTGAAAATTCCGTTAGTGCTTCAAACAAGATTATCCTTAGAGGGGGTGAATAGGGTAATCATAAATTTTAAAGCCTCTTTAATTTTTCTTGATTAATAGAGTGCAGAATTAAAACAATTAATCATGTGTATGTGGTATGCAATGTGTAGAAGATAATCAATCACACAAACAGACAATGGACATGATATATAGTGGTTCGGTTAAACAAACTACATCCAATGTTGAGACTCACCCAACCTTGGGCTATCTCCAAATTCACTAAGTGTTGGAATTACACCAACACAATAGAATAGGACTTCTACATATCCAATTGATTGAGACTTTCACCAATTCCTATCCCACTATTTTTATAGTGATTCAAGAGAAACTCAGTCTCTTTAATCGACGTCACAACAATATGATTTTTAAAGAAAAATCTAACTAGGAAGCACTTGCAACTGTGTAGATGTGCTTCCGAAACGATCCACCCAATGTGAGCTCGTACAATCCCGATGTTGATGAAGACCCCCTGTGTAGAGCAACCACAATCCTTTGGTATCTAGGAAATTGGAGGTCCAATGTCTATCCTAGAGCTTTGGCTTAATCCTTCTCTCTTAATCTCAATCTAAACCGATTGGATACTTGAATAGTTTGAAAGTGAATTTCCAAGAGAGAATAAGCCTTTACTTTTTGCTTTTGACCTTGAGAGTTTTGGACTGGTAGATGAGGTTCTTTAATACTCAAGATGTCTAACAAAAACTCACCAAACATTGATCTATTTATAGGAAAACATGAAAAAAATTGAAACACTGAAACACACAATTGATCGTGTACTGGCGATCTATTATCCGTGTTTGACTTCCTTTCCACCAACCCGACCGTTGAATATTTAATGCATAGTAACGGCTCTAAAACGGTAAACTCACGATACATCATGCCTCACTACTGATCGTCTATCTATCCCGGTGACTGATCGCTGGTTAGCGAATGTATCGGCCTGAGACTGACTGTAGTTTCTAGTGCCATGGCTCATTCAAGCCCAAGACGATTAATCGTGATGCCGATCTGATCCAGCCATGTATTCATGATCGACTACATATCATGTTAGTGCCATGACTTGCCGAGTCTCTAAGTTTGTCAATTCCATGACTCGGGAAGAAGCACTTGCTAGAAGCTTGAAGACTCAAGATGATCAAGATCAAAGATCATGCTCCACCAGATTAAAACTCATCGTTATGGCAATCACAAAACATGTATTTAGTCATAGATGACTTTAGGTATTACCCACACCTTAAGAGAACCATTCCTAGGCTTAATTGAACAAATGGTAAAATCATTAAAAGACTAGACAGGAAGCTTGATAGTGAATTTGAACCCAACTTGGAAATATGTATCTGTTTTCACTATCAACTCGACCAGTCATCATGTCCGATCCCTCGGTGGAGATCGGATCGACCCATCGTGGTCAAAGACTGGTCGGCTAGATTGACAAAGGTTCTAGATCATAGAACTGTCATTCTAGATGTCCGACCCCTCGGTGAAAGTCTAAAACAACCCATCGTGGTCAACGACTCTTTGATGAAGACTTATGAGTTTTGGAGCTTAGAACTCAAGTGGACTCTCGAGAAAAGAGACATATCGGTAGTTCAAGACCGATCGAGAGTACCAGGACCAACCCCTCGGTAAAGAGCGACAGGTCGATATGGGTAAGACTAGTTTCTGTCTTGAAACTCTATCAGCATGGTGTTGCCCCAGACTGAGCCTCTGGTATGGACCGACCCATCGGTGCCATGACTGTCGACCCATTGTGACACCGACATGTCGACCGGGAAAGAATTATACCGTTGGAGTGCATTTAATGCGCAATAGTCGGTTTGTTGAGCAGTAATATTTTTAGTCACCGACCACTCGGTGCGCTCGACCTGTTGGTACATGACCGTTGCTGAAACTGGTTGTCATGTCTATAAATACCAATGTTTGTGCAACCAGTTAGCATCCTTTGGCAAATCGATTGGACCCTCATCATTATCAGTGAGTTTAAACAAGGGCCAACAATAGGATCACTCTCTCTCTTGTGTTTACACTTGGGGAATCTATTACAACCAATCATATGGACTGAGTTTGTGAGAGAGAGAGGAAATGATAATAAACTAGGAAAGATTTGGTACAACCAGTTTCCTAGTCACCTTGGAATTGTGATTGCTTTACGACAACTATAAAGCGGAGCGTCATCACACATTGGGAGGATCTTGAAGAAGCACACATCAACGAAAAAGAGCTTTAAAGGCAAGTGTTTCTTGGTTTTAACTTTATTTTTAAAACCTTTGTCCCGAAAGTAGATTAACGAGGCCTGGCTCCAGAGCCACTATAAAAAATTCTAGAGTGTCATCTCTGGCACAGTGGTGGGTGGAATTCCCAGCCAAATGAATAGGTGGAATTCCTATTCTACAGTGGTGGGTAAAATTCCCAACCGATTGAGTGAGGTGGAATCCTAATCTAATTGTGAGGGTGCAAGTCCCCACTTAGTGGATTTGGGGATAGCTCAAGGTTGAGCAAGTCCTAATAGTGGATGTAGGTTGCCTAACCGAACCACTATAAATTTGGTCTTATGGTGTTTGTGTTTTCGTATTTAAGCACTTTTCTCAACACAAGTCACTTTGCATTTGATTATCTTTATTTATACATTGTGCATAAGCATTGATAATCAAGCAATATGCAAAAAGTTCTAAACTTAGTGTGACCATTAAACTAATTAAAATCAGTTTATCACACTAAACAAATCTCTTGATTAAAATTGACATTTCGCTGCACTTAAAACAATCAAGAAATTTGTAAACACCATGGAAATTGTAATTGATCTATTCACCCCCCTCTAGGGTCAATCGTGTTCTAGCATAAAAGGAAGGGACTTTCATATTCGATTGATAGTATGTGTTCAGGATTTCCAGTCTTTGTTTAAGTCCAGCCTATGCCCTGTCTCAGCAATACATCGCCCACGCGATTGACTCGTCAAGGTTCCAGACGATCGATCGTGGGATGCATAATATCGTCCTGAGACCACATGGGTTTTACAATCCACTCCAACCAGAACCCCCAACTTTCCACACGACATATCGCAAGACCGCATTGGTCGTGTGTTGTCTTTGGTAAATGATCGCCTGACATGATGTGTCGCCCTGACAGTGAATTCATATTTCCAAGTTGGGTTCCAATTCATTATCAAACACATGTTAGGCTTGATTACTTATCCAGATGTGATCTCTAAGCCTAGGCATGGTCAACCTAAGGTCTGGGTACCACCTAAGGTCATTTATGGTCACTTACCATCTGTGATTGCCATACACGTCGATCCGTTGAGTCCCCACACTTCAACCAACGCTTGAGATCTTAAGTCTTGAGCTTCTCTCTTTAAGGCAAGCATTCACTTAAGTCATCAACTTGACAAACAAGTGACTCGGCAAGCTGGAGCACTAATAGAAAGGATAACCTACCGAAGTGCAAGCTTCACATATCATTTTATTTCAAGCATTTAGAACATTACCAGTATTATTATTGTTTCGATATTTTATTTTATTTTAAAAATAAAAATATAATCAAATATAAAGATTGTTGCCTACAAAGGTCTTTGTTTACTTTTGACAATTTATTAATCCTAACAAATGTATGTGCACAAGATTAATCAAATTAATACAAATAATGTGTACAAGTGATAAAGCAATATTAATTAAGTTCATAAGTGAGAAAGAGACACTGGTCATTTTTACTTGATTCGGCAACTTTACCTACATCCACGCCTCAAGTAATTCCCTTGAGGATTTCACTATGATCCTTGTAAGGGTGAACATCAAACTGTTACAAATCTCTCTCTTAAGGGTGGTGTGTGACCCGTTACAAATCACTCTCTTTAGGGTAAAGTGTGACCGATTACAAATCTCTCTCTTAAGGGTGTAGTGTGACCCGTTCTCAACATATGAAGTAAAATTCTCCCTTCTTCTTCAATAGGGTCAAACTAACCCTTTACAATTTGCTCTCGGTAAAGATTACACTTGTAGAACACTTGAATAACTCTTGAGATATGAAAGTGATGTGGTCTAGGAGTTACTCAATCAATGAGTAATATAGCTCAAGTAAAGATATGGAAGGGATTTTGGACTATTGAGTTTTTCTCCATGCTTGGCTTCTTGGTGATGAAGTACTTTGAGTGAATGCACAACCAAGAAGTGGAGAACATGGTCTGAGGTACATAAAGTTTTCCTATTGGTTTTTAACCGTATAAATGATTTTCCATATCACATTCAAGAAAGCATTGAATGCTCAAGATATACTAATAAGAATTGGAATGCGAATGGGAGTGATTTTATTGAGCTTAAAAAGATTTTCCAAACCATAATCATTGAGAACATTACATGCTCAAGATTTGAAAATAATAGCTTGGATTGTGAGAGGGAAAGAAATGATTTACCAATTAAGCTCAATATGTTTTCTTTAATCACATTCAAAACAGTTTACCAATAGAAGTTTGGAATGTGAAAGAGGGATTGGGTTTATGATTTATGTTTCATCAAGATGAACACTTCAATCTTCCCAGGGCAGGATCAACACCAAGAACTTAGTGAGCCGTAAATGCTCAAAACATGAAAGTGGAAAACTTCCTTGGGTTGGAGCTTGATCTCAATAAGATTTAACTATAAACTCAATCATGTTTCTCAAGAGTGTTCTAGGATTGCTGGTGAATGTTTTCTCAATTTTTCTTTTAGCACAAAACCCATCCGAGTTTAGGAAAAACATAATATTTGATTATAAAGGTCTATTTCCTTATAGGAGATGAATCCCCAAATTCATATTCAATGAGACCTATGAAAGCTCATGATTTGCAAATGAAATTTATAGAATATGAATGGGAAAGGATCTTAGAGAGGAAAGAAGATTTACCTTAGTTAGGAGCTCTCTAGATCTTGGGATGAAACAGTATTTTCTTTGATTTGACTGTGCAAGCTCTAATCATCTCATCTCCTTGTTGTGATGAAAGGGTTTTTCATGATTTTCCTTTTCTAATCATTCCTCATTTTTCTCCTAAGCATTTTTTTCTCATTTTTACATTAATAGTCATTTCAAAAATATGGTCATTGCTGTGCATTTATTGCAAGAAGTAGCTGTCGAAAACGCTTTAAACGGTTCAAAATCAAGTCATTTCCACACTTTTGCTTCCAACTTTCAGTCGCCCAAATGTCTCTAGGACTAACACAGTAATGACCCAACCTGCAATTTCTAGTTTTGAGGAAGTCTGTGGGTCTCTGAATCGAGTAGACATAGTTTGGTAGCATAGTGTAGCGTGAGGGCACATATCGTGAAGGTCTAATCCACTATATATGAATTGAAACAAAGAAATAAAGAACACTTGCCTTAGTCTTAAGCACATATCTTGATTTGGTGTCCTTTAAGAGTTGTCTCTTGTAATGACCCGACCCAATTTTCTAAGGTTTTAGTGTCCTGGTAGAACTGGGGAGAGCATGGGCTCCGTGGTTAGCTCTGGTTTGCCCGATTTCGAGTTCGAGGACTCTAAGGGTATTTTGGTAATTTTGATTTATTAAATATTTTATAGTACAAAATGTTTGAAGATCACACGAATTTCTTCTCCGATGTTCGACATTCAATTTTCTTTGGGTTTTTGATTTATCTTTGAAAAACATTGTCGTTGCTTTTAATTCGAATTTTCACGCATTTCAAGGTTTTGTCAAAAAAATAAAATAAAATAAAAAGTAAAAACATAAACTAAATATTATTTGTGAAATTATAGTCTACAAGAACTTTTGCTAAAATCTCTTTAAAACAATGTTTTCAGTGGGTTTTTCTTACCTCCCCCGGGCCCGCGATGTGGACTCATCACCCTTTAAAACCCTAAAACCTTCCTAAACCCTGACCCTTTATATATCATTCCCTCTTGGCAGCATTGTAGCTCAGCTGCTACAGTGTCGCCGTCCCCCAAACCCTTCCTCCTGCGATTTCTCTCTATCTCCTTTCCCCTCTAGGCCAAGCCCCTCTCTCTCTCTCTCTCGTCCTCTTCCTCTGTTTCTGCTCTTCCTTATTGAAAACCCTAATATTTAAACCCTTCCCTTTGAAAATCCTTGTTCTGTCGTCCCTCACTCCCAACCAAAACCCTAACTTTCCCTAGTGTAGCTACCGTCCCCCCACCCTTGTGTTTTCTGTAATACCTCGCTCTAGAGGGGATCTATAATGTAGAGTGTGTTTATGGAGGAAAAAAGTCCCACATTGCTAGTTGCGTCGGAAATTCACTTGTATATAAGTAATAGTCTTCCTCCTTTTTGAATGACGCCTTTTGGGAGCAACAATGGGTTGGCTCACCAATTGAAAATTGTGCGGGCCGCATGTGAGCCCCAGAGCTTTGAGAACCCTACCCTTGATTAGAATAATGAGTAATTTTTCAGACCGTTAATCTAGCTTTTTGACTAGTTAACAGTGTAGAGCACGGAGAGAGGTTCCCAAAAAGCTCTCATATGTCCAAATCTGAGTTCGTTTACTCAGTGATCTAGCCTGTTGAAGTCTAGAAGGCAAAATGGACATTTTACAATGATATTCATTTTACATGAAAAACCCATGAATTGTGCTTTGAAAACTCTCGGAGTATATGAGACTACTCTGATAATGTAATCAGACCTTGAAAATCGCACACACTCTAAGTCTTTGAGTACACTACTCATTGGTATTTCTAAATTTTTCCGATGATTTCTTGAAATATGATTTTTAGACAAGCATTATCTCAAAACACCGATTTTTCGAATACTCGGTGACCCAAAAATTTACAAACTTGAATCATAGTCAATCTGTGTTTTAATAAAACATTTGGTATTTTTAGAATGTTGATTTCATATTTTAAAACACCAAAAATATATATTTCAAAATTCGGTGAACTTAGACCGTTCATTTTGATAAAATGTTGATTTTGTGAAATTAGAGGATTTATATTTATTTAAAACAAATTTCTGGTTTTACCACTTTAGTAAAACCTGTGTTTACAACGCGATAACGGTGTTGGATATTATCGCGCGATTTTCTAAGGGCGTCAAATGTTCGAAACTTAGTGATTAAGCTACAATTAGATATTTTGTAAATATATTTTGATTTTTAAATTTCCAGAAAATATATATAAGAAAGATAAAATTGAGTTTTTTTTGTGAGATCCACCATACACTTGGAGATGAAGATACAATGGTTGGGGTTCATCAGGTGTTGGATTTGAAAATCAATAATTAGATGGCTAGTGTTTAGATGAAAACCCACATCCATCGTTGTACCTTCTTTGTCTTTCAATTTCTGTTCCCAGTTATTTAAATTTTCCAAAAGTTCTGCTTTGATTTTTGGGTTCCAACAACTGCTTGAAGCACTACTACTTGTTCAAATTTTTTTGAAAAGCTTTGGTGTGGTTTCCACCCAAGTTATTATTTTTCATTTGTATACCTATCTATGAGGAAGCTATGTTTAAAATTTCCTAGGAAAATACCTTATGGCTTGCTCTATCAAAATCAACAAAAAAAAAAAAGCCCGAAAAATAGAAAATTCATTGACCGCAGCTGAACCCGTCTAAAATTGCGGCGGAGTTTTAGTGGAAACGGTCGACTAGTAGAACATTGCTTGGTCAACAGGTCGATCAGTCGAACATGCTATTGATTTTTTGGGTATTTTTTCGAGAACTTTTGGGGATAATGGTAAAATCATAATTTTTGCAAAATTTAATAAAAAAATACAAAATTATGTTGTTTTTTTTCAAAATACAGTATTTGATAGCTTGTGTGTTTATTTTAAGCATTATAATGTTTAAATTTCAGTGTAACTTAGAGATAAAATATTTTCATAAAAATATTATTCCACTCCAAATTATGTGCCGTGCATGTGCCTGCTTTCAGTTTGGACTGGGGAACTGTCTATTTTTCTAAATACTATTACCTACAGAATTCCATTTATTTTATACTTTATTTTCCCCCTTATTGGTTGGGCCATTCTCAATATGTCGTAGTAATGTTCACCCGTTGATAATACGAGACTAGCACTGAATTTTTGTATCGTTGTGTTTTGAATGCCGATTCTTTTTTTAAAACACCACGTATTCGGTGTTATTTTATTTTCTTGACTTTTTGGTCATTTTTTGCTTTCACTTGAAAGACCGTTAGAAATATCTAATGAGAATTATTATCGCACGAGTTTTATGCATTTTTAAACGTGCACTTGCACATCTTGATTATTCGATGTAAATAAAGGATTAAAATGAGAAAAAAATATAAAGATGGAATATTTGTACTTCGTTATCAATTATCGAACACTGTATTTATTTGTTTTAACTGTTTTTACAGTTCGTCAAAAACACTCTCCAATTTATAATGAGGAGAATCCAACCATACTATATTTGTCAAATGCATTTCATACTTGCATTTTAAACTGATTTATTACACCGTTAGTCCTACGGTAATGAGTGGAAATCCGTGGTTATTATATGGATGAAAAGAATGTGAACGGACCAAAAAGCGATACAGACATTGTTCACATGTAACGGGATGATGAGATGTTTCTAAGTATGAAACATGAACATTACAGTGTAAGAGATGTCAAGATCTAGCCATTCTAAAACGGAGAACAGAAACCACTCATGTACCTAGAGACCGACTAATTATCTGTTGGAGATCTTTAGATAGATCAATTCCCAACCGTGTTTCCGATTGGAATATGTGTATTTGTGTATAACAGTGTGTTGCAGGAGACTTACTTTGGCATGATCAACAATGAGTAATGGGTAGACGTACCCGACCAGAGAGGACGGTAACCAATATAATTCCCTTATATCTATCTTAAATTCCAACTTTAGTGTACTGTGTTTCATCACCCGTTGGTGGGTTTTGAACTATGTTTATTCTCTAACATAGTGTGATATAAACTGCTGATTTATAATTCTATGCGGGAGGGCTTAGGAATCCATGTTAACTGAGTGAGAAATTATTATGATCATATGAGAGTTATTGAATCCATGCATTGATATGCCTTGAGTGATGTACGGTGCATATCAAATTACCTTAACGTTGTAGGTGAAGTACTTGGTTTGTAGAAAGCCACAATATGACATTTATATACGGGTTCGGTGAAGCACTAAGCAAGAATTTGCCGGCGGTGTAAACATGTATTCGCGGCTTAGTGTACCGTAGATGCCGATTGCGGGGGTATTATTTTTGGAGAAATTAATATCATGCATTGTAGGTTCACTATGTTAGACGTTGTTCTCATAGTAAATTACATGATTTCTGAGTGTCTAAAACGTTGTGTGATAACATGATTATAAATTGATAATATGCTTTATTATCTGTTGTTTTCTTTTCGCTGGGCTGTGTTAGCTCACATCCCTTACATTTCAGGGAACCCAAAAGAAGAAGGATTGGATGGTCCACAGTTGTAGTAGGGGTGGAGGCCCTCTATGTTATCTTTTCCGTTGTTGGAAATTATATGTTTGTTTTAAATACCGTCTTTATGAACAATGTGTTGTAATAAACCCCGTATTGTGTCCAGTTGAGGCACGGTGGATATGTAATAAAACTTTGGCATTTCTTATGTGCAATTCTGATGGGAATGTGTTCTAGTTATAGTGAGTGTTTAGTGAATGTTTGATAAACATGAAAGGGCATGCATGACATTTTTTACTTGGACTTAAAAACAAGGAATCAAAGTGATAGACTGCATGTGACTAGTAGTGTATCCACATACTACGGTGTCAGATGGGTTATGTCCATTGGTGCTGGGGCTTAAACAGGACCGTTGTGACCCTTCTAGCTGCCTGGGAACAAAACTGGCCATGTAATGGTTGGGTCTGAGGCTGTCAAGTGCTATGTCCAAACATCTGATCAGAGAAAGGATTAAGTCCAAGTTGAGTTACTATTTCCCGAAGTGTTAGAGGCTCAATTAGGAAAAAAAAAAATTAGTCCACGTTTTAGGAGGCCCAGAGGGGTGGGGCATGATAGCTTAGTATCAGAGCCTTAGTTCAAAAACCTTGGACTATATATGGAATTACATGTCTAAAGATAAGAGACAGTTTGGTTTGTGTGAATAGACAGCTTGATATTGAGAGATGAGTATGCAATCTAGAGAATGATAGAATATTCGAGTGAGTAGTATTATTGGCTTAGTTTAGAGTGAGCTCAGTGAGTGTTGGAGATAGCTTAGTGAGTGTTTTAACAGCTGAGTTTGGGAAACCTCAGACTGAGATAGGGCATTGGGTGACATTATTTGCTTTATGATTTTTTATCAGACTTTGTGCATGTGATATGTTCATCTTTGTGTATGATATCATATTATGACTTTGTGAACTGATATTCATCATTTTTGTTACACAGACATGTCTGATTCACCTAATCGCCATGGGAATGACGCCTATTGAGGAAGGCGAGGTTATCTAAAGGCAGTTTCAGATCTTGAAGTAGATATGATAGCTACTACTCTAGTGATATTAGAGGGAGTCACCAACCACAATAGGCTACTTGAGGACTATAGGTCGACGAGTCCTGCAAGAATTCCAACACCAAGGCCGGTTAGTGAGCAAAGCGTCTAAAGGAAAGCTAGTCCAATAATATTTCCATCTAATAGTGAAATGGATAGCCATCAGCTCCACATTCGTTCGAGGTGTTCTCATCTTTGGATTGTCAATCTGAAGCCCCAATATGGAAACCTATTCCACGACCACCACTTTGCGAGTTGTATGGGCAATCAGGTCATTTGGAAGATAACTACACTTATCCGACGGATGAAGAATGTCCTAGGTGCAAAATTTTGGGTGATACGATAATCGACTGCCCATACTCAAGGGAAGATGGGAGTTTTGGGTGTAGAATATGTGGTCAAGATACTCATGTGATGACTATGTGCCCAAGATCTAACCACTTCTACAAGTCATCCTCCTTTGGAAGATGAAGAGGACAAATGTTGGAGTGAGAGAGAAAGACTGTGTTAGTTAGGATAGGTTTCTTTGTGACTTGTTTTAATACGAGTTTGTTTGTTTGCTTGAGTGGTCATAGTATAAGATCCTCATATTGTATGTAAATATTGCTTGTAGTAGTAGTAGTATGAAATAGCTTGGTAATCATGAATAAAAGCGTTGGTCTATCATTCTTCTCGTGTGTCATATTAGTATGGATTACTTTATGATAGTTACTAATTATGTGATAGAGAGAGCCTCATTGACAGAGGTAGTAGATGGATCCAGTTCCAACCAAGGTTCTTCTTAGCAAGGGAACACTCAGAAAAGACCTCGGTTTGGGAGCAAGAAGAGAAAGTTCCAATTCGAAGGATCTCCTTTTAAGAACAGGCAACCTTCGACAAGACAGTCAAGTGGGTCAGGTACGAGGCAGGTTGTAACGCCCAGCCCTTTTTTACTTGCTTTCCGAAAATCAGAGTCTAGTTTTTTTATAAATAGAAGAGTGATAAAAGGCGGGACGTCACGACGCGAGCTAACTCCGAGCTTTTAAAGCCCGACCCTTAACTGGCCAACCATACGCGTGCGTGGACTAAGTCCACTAAAATGGTTCACACGTACTCAAGTTAACTTGCGAAATAAATCATATATGCAAAATTACAATAGGATAACAATCCTATTCCATTTTAGATAGCAAGGAGTCCATCACTTAATAATAATCATCTTACGTTAAAATATCCCAAATTAACATTCCAAACCATAGCAAATAATCTACGTTATTACATTCCCGACTACTAGTTACTCAAATCACATGGTCCATGAATAACTTAAACAAAATGAAACTTAAACATCCAAGCTCCAAGCTTGGCTCCGATCACATTCCTCGTTCTGTCCATTCCCTGTGTCATTAACTAGGGTAGAAGTAGGGCGTTAGACAACGCGCCCAGTAGGTATTCCAAGTAAGGCTAACATATGGGTTAGTACCAAAAATCCAGATATAATATAAATCAAATCCAGACATAATAAGTCATACCATACTTATAAAGCATCGTATCCAAAACAGTGTATAATAATAGAGATCCAATCATACTGATAAAAACCAGAAACATTGCATGATAATAAAGATCATAATCATACCGATTTAATGCCATGCCATGCTATCATATGCAATGAGTCCCACCCATCACAAACACATAGTAACCTCTTGATGGAAAGCTCCTCATCAAGGTATCCCCCACGATTGTATTACGGACGCCCTGACGGAGTGTGGATCTCCGATTACCTCTTGATGGAAAACTCCTCATCAAGGTATCCCCCACGATTGTATTACGGACGCCTCGACGGAGTGTGGATCTCCAGTTACATATCATCCCTCCCATGCCATGCATGAGATGCAAATGTCCACATGCTATGCAATTATACAAATCATAGCATTTAAAATCTCATATTTGAAGCATAACATTTTTACAACCGAAACCATCAAAATAAGAAGTTAAACCATATACATAACCATGGTTTCAAAGAGGTAGAATCCTACCAAAGACCACTAAAGTGTCCTTGCGCTTTCGTCCGGTAACCGCTCACGATCATACACCCCTTGTGAAGTCCCATTACCGATTCCGCGACTCCTCCGGTTTTCTTCTCTCCTTCTTGTTCCTTTGATCTTCCTCTTCCTTAGCCTTTTCTTCCTCCTTGATCCTTGGCCGAGTATGTGAACTTGAGAGGTCTTGAGATGAAACTTCAAGAAGAGGGTTCAGCCAAGAGTGTGGGTTGAGAGAGAGAGAGAGAGGCTTGAGATAGAAAACTCTTAAGTCTTTTTTCCTTTGTCAAGGAGAGTGATCGGCCTTGAGAGAGAGTGATGAAAAACACTCTAAGTATTCTTGTCTTGAGAGGTGTAACAGCCAAGAGGGAGAGGGAGAGGGAGAGAATGAAATGAAAACTAAAGTCTTTCCTTGATCAATAAGGTTGGCCAAAGGTGGTGTCCCTTGGTGGCACCCCTTTGTAACTCCTATGTTCCTTTACCTCTCTCCTTAATGCTCCACTTGGGGGTTTCATCCATGAGATGAAACTCCCAAGGCTCCAACGGTGTAGCCTTGTTTGAATTGTGTAACTCCCATTTTCATTTACCTCCCTCCTTAGTGCTCCACTTGGGGGTTTCATCCATGAGATGAAACTCCCAAGGCTCCAACGGTGTAGCCTTGGTTTGAATTTTGTAACAACACAAAACCCCAACTCTTTCTTAATGGCCCATTTGGGGGTTTCATCCATGGGGTGAAACTCCCATGTGCCCAACGGTATGCTTTGCTTGAATTGTGTAACCGTCCACCTCCCATTGATTCTCCATTTAGGGGTTTCATCCATGAGATAAAACTCCCATTCCAACGTGTATGCCATTGTTTGATTTTTGAAACAACAAACCACCTTCATCTTCACACTCCACTCACTTGAGATGAATATCCCCATAACTTCCCATCCAACTCATTTAACTCAACTCCTCCATTTAATTCAACTCATTTAATTCACTTGAATCAACTCAATTATTTGATTCCATTTCCAACTCAAATCAGCCCCAACTTAATTAAACTTGGACTCACTTGGTGGTCAACCAAGTCAAACACGAACCATTGGGTCCCAATTGGCCATTTTGACCCAAATAACAACCTTGACCCAATTAAATACATCTTACCCATTTAATTCAATTGCACCATGTCCACCATCCGTTGGGTCTTAATTGGGCAATTGACCCAACACCTTACCCATCTAAGGTCCATATACATTAATTCATAAATTAAATGGACAATTTCCATATATATCCATAGCTTGAAAATCCGAGGTGTTACATAGGTAATTTGTTTTTCCTGTGACCAAGCTAGACATACTTCACGACAGTTCTAGAACCCTAATCCTTTTGGAGAACGGTTATACTACACTTGTAGGTAGCCAAAGCATTTGGCAAGGGACTTCCCAAACCCCAATAGCACAAGCAGTGTGGAGCCATCTCAGTCTGTTGTGCAGCCGGGACATGGAAGGCTTTCACCTCAGACTTCAAGGGGATCAGCGGCAACAAGCTTTTCGCAGCAATGATCCAACCAAGGGAGGGGACGTGAACGTCCTCAACAGATGACTCAGGGACGAGTCTACACCATGGGGCCGTCAAGAGACGAGCAAGTAGATCTTGCAGTGATGGAAGGTACTTTACATCCTTTTAGCTCATTAGCCATGTCTTATTTGACACTGGTACATCCCATTCTTTTATATCTTCCATGTGTGTTAAAATTTTGGGTTTGAGGTCAGTGGTTGTGGATGAACCACTGAAGGTGAAGTCACCTTTAGGAAGGGAAGTGTTAGCAGACCGTGTGCAAGTCTTGTATGATAAGACTTGGGGGACAAAACATAAGATTTGATCTATTAGTACTCGAGATGACAGGTTTTGATGTCATATTGGGTATGGATTGACTTTCTAGACATTGGGTAGTGTTAGATTGCAGTAAGAGGACTATGTTAGGCCATTCCAGAGGGATCAATTTTTGGAGAAGTTGAAACCTTATCAAGGATTGAATGTGATAAAGTTTAGTCATAGTAGGTATTCAAGTAGTATGGTAACATGTATAAGCTGGGATAATGTAGGAGGTGTAGATTTAGTGATACCTCGGATGGTGTGTGAGTATATGGATATATTTCCTAATCAGCTTAGTGGACTACCTCCACGACGAGAGACAGAATTTGCGATAAATCTACAACTTGGAACGTTGCATATTTCCATACCGCCTTATAGGATGGCACTGGCAAAACAGAGAGAATTGCAGACTCAAGTGAATGAGTTTCGTACAATGGGATTCATACACCCTAGTACATCACCTTGGGGAGTGCCAACTCTTTTTGCCAAGAAAAAATATGGAACACTGAGAATGTGGATAGATTATCGGAAGTTGAACTAGGTAACTATAAAGAATAAGTATCCGTTACCACGGATAGATGATTTGTTCGATCAACTAAAGGGGCCCAAGTGCTTTTCTAAGATAGCTTTGTGGTTAGGTTATCATCAGTTTAGAGTTAGAGATGAGGATGTCTCCAAGACTGCGTTTAGGACTCAGTACGGTCACTATGAGTTCTTAGTGATGCCGTTTGGAGTAACAAATGCACCGGCCACATTCATGGATCGGATGAATAGATCATTTCGGCCATATTTGGGGACAATATAGTGGTATTCATCGACGATATTTTGATTTTTTTTTGTCAACAGAAAAGGACCATGAGCAGCACTTGAGGACCGTGTTGCAAATTTTGAGAGTTAATAAGTTGTACGCCAAGTTCAGCAAGTGCAAATTTTGGTTAACAAATGTCCAATCTTTAAGACATGTAGTGACTCTAGATGGAATCAAAGTGGATCCTGCCAAAGTAGAGGCAGTGATGAATTGGGAAAGACCGACAAACGTCTTTGAGATAAGAAGCTTTCTGGGGTTAGCATGATATTATAGGACATTTATCTCAAGTTTCTCCCAGACTGTTGTTCCAATGACAAGTTTAACAAGGAAATATGTAAAGTTTGAGTGGAATGAGGCCTGTTAAAAGGCATTCTAGGATTTAAAAAGGAAGTTAACCACCTCTCCTATGTTAGTTATACCAGAACAAGGATGTGGATTTGCAGTGTATTGCAACACTTCCAAAAATGGATTAGGATGCATTCTGATGCAAGAAGGAAGCAGCTTATAGCTCTATGCAGTTAAAGAGACATGAACATAATTACCGGACTCATGATCTTGAACTAGGAACTGTAGTTTTTGCCTTGAAACTCTAGAGACAACACTTGTTTGGTGAAAAGTTTAATGTTTTCTCTGATCACCAATTCCTCCATATTCTTATTCCCCCCCGCCCCCAACCCTCTAGGGCTATTCTAGACATCGGGCTAGCTCGACTAACAATCATAGTCTCAAGTACTTGTTCACTCAAAAATAGTTGAACACGCGACAAAGAAGATGGATGGAATACTTAAAGGACTAAGATTTTGAGCTTTCCTACCATTCAGGAAAGGCAAATGTAGTGGCAGATGCCCTAAGTAGGAAGATTCATTGCCACATATCTTGCATGGTGTCACTACAGTGGAAGATGTTAAGTACATTAGACGAGTTTGACCTATAATTGGTGGAGGACAATGAATAAATTCGAGCAGAGAATGAGGTCAAACAATCGAAACTCATGAGGCTTGTGTTGGAAACACGGCAGAAGGACCCAGAATATATGAAGGTATAAACTCAATTGATAGATGAATTTGAATTGAAGGGTTGGAAAATCAGGACCAACGGGGGTCTAACCTACAAAAATAGAGTTTTTGTGCCAGAAACGGCGGATCGTAGAGAGGACGTGTTCGACCACTGTCATTGCTCAAGTTTTGTCACGCCCCGACCCGAAGGGTGGGCCTGAAACGCGACTGATTTTTTTTTTTAATTAAACTAACTCAAGCATTTTAACTGGGCTGGATCAACAATTAGGTGCAAAGGTTACACATGATCCCAACATGTGGACTCAATACATACCATAAGTCTGATACCAACAAAAGCACAACGGCAACACATAACATGGTCATATAAATCCAACGCTGAATTATCATTCAAGTCATCATCAGAGTCACTACAGAAACGTAGTAGTTTAATACATCGCATTAATACAAATTAAGTACCACACCCAGTACTTAATAAAAGCAAATGGTTCCAAGAACCAGAAAACAAAGACAAGGGTATTCCCCTCAGTGGGAATCCTGAAACACCTCCGCAGTTTATCCACCCTAAGCTTCAAAAAGAGGGTTCTCCTCATCAGGTTCATCTCCTGAAAGGTGAGTGGGGTGAGCTAACTAGCCCAGTGAAGGAAATATAACAGTGCAGTTAAGTAAACAACAGGTTAGCAATAAACAACAGTTGCAATAAATATCTCATGCTTGATCACAAATAAGCATAATATTATCATCATTCTCAGAATTCATCATTTCTTTTTCAATACTGCTGCCATCCACCGCAACCCCTAGATACTATCCTGACACCAATAGTATTAAGTCCTGACACGGTCAAAATACCTCCTTGCAAGTACATCTTCGGTATACACCTCAAACCGGTACTGACACACCTTGCCAGTCACTGTCGACCCACCTGGTCCAGTAGACGTAACCGACACCTTCGACGATGGTTCAATAGTAAAAGGCACATGGAAACAGTATCACATCTCATATGATCAATATCATATTATTCACCATCATCATAGGCACTCTTACCATAGTGCATCATGTCTAGGCACATGAGTGAGTTCATCAACTTGAAACCACTCATTGCTCCAAAATCCATCTCAAGTAACAAAACCTGTTTACATCTACTGCAAAGTCAAGTTCCCTCACCATATATGTGTGGTTTCGCTGTCTCTGTTCAAACAACAAACAAGTGCACAATCAATATACATAGCATTCATACACATACAAGCAGTATTTCGAAATTATACGTTTTCCCAAAAAAAATATCCAAGGTACATGGAATTGAGTCTCCTACTTGGTCTCTATCCTTTTTAAATTATAATAATCCACAAGATAATATAATAAAAAGGGTGCTCAGTCCAAAACTCATATTGTCTTCTGGGCATTGACCCGATTGACTTATTGAGTTAGGTCTAGATTCTCAGGTCACTTCTCGGTTGTCTTCTAGATAGGACCAGATCTGACATTTTGAGTAAGGCATCGAGGTAACTCAGTGCCCGACAAATATAGCGTTGGCCTGAAAGTGAGATCACTCAGTGCCCGACCAATAGGGTCGGCCTGGAAGTGAATACAATAGTCTTTACACTATAGTAATAAGAGGAAAGGGTCAGTACATTTTTTTTTCAATAATCCAACAATAATATTTATTTATTTAATGGGTACTAACATCACAAGCATCAACATAATCCAATAATTTTTTTCTTCTTCTTCTTCCTTCACTATCTGCAACAGCAGACAGTGAACGGGCGACACTAAGGGAAAAATGAATCCGAAAACAGTGGGTTTCCCGGATTCGATTTTTATATCTAGCCGGTCCGATGGATTCCTCTGGGAGTCCTGTTTCCATAGGAAAAGGTTTGGAGCTTTGAAGCTCACTGGGCCAACCGATTTTAACACTGAAAGCTCACGAGTACAAGAAACCCATGGTTTTTCCTTAATCTTTGAAATGGTTTTTCTTACTCAAAACTAAACCAAAATCAGTTTTTCTGGATTCTAAACCACCTAGAATTTGAAAAGGAATACAGTGGTTACCTTTACAAGAGTTCCTGGGTTGAAAATCTGATCTTTGAAAATTTTTCCCTCTTAGTTACGGCTGGTAAAACAGGGAAGAAAACAGAGGCTAAGGCAGAGGGTCGGCTGGGTTTGGCTAGTTTCAGCTGAGAGCAGTAGAGAGAAGAGATTTCTGGGAGTTAATCCAGCAGCAGAAGGGGCCGAATATATAGAGATCTGGCCGAGAAAAGGGGCCATCCGGCCACTACATGTAGGCGCATGTAGCGTCGGCTGACGCCTGAAACAGTAAGCATTGGTTGCAATTCAACCCCTCTGAAAAACTGGTTTTGCAAAAAGGCCCCTGGTTTGATAAAAACTTGAATTTTAACTAAAAGTATGATTTAAAAAACTCAAAATCTTAATCCAACCTCATAGATAGGTTGGGTTTTGAAAACTTTAATCACCATAAAAATTTTGGAATTTAACTCTCACTAAAAACCATTTATTTAAATAAAAATCACAATTTAACACTATTTACTTAATTAAACAAATGTTTAGTAAAAAAATTTAGAAACATCAATTTGGGGTGTCAAAGAATAACTAGACCATTCTTAAAATGACTTAACACAAAATACTAGTTTTGAATTTTATCTCATTTCCAAAATCATTTAAAATAATTATTTCTCCCTTTCGGGGTTTTGATGAGCGGGTTTAAATACCATTTTCTGAAAATAAAAATTATTTTAAAATCAGAAATACAAATCCTTGATTAAAGAGAACATTATTATCCTATAATAATCACATAACAACATAGTTTATAAAATAATAACACGAAGCGGTAAATTACCAAAATGTCCCTCCAGCTGGGCGAGCTGGATCACTGAGCTTTCGAGCTCGGATTGGGCCACACCTGGGCTTTCCTCAAAGCCCTAACCAAAATATTCGAGATTAACCGGTCAAGGAAGATTTATTAAGCTAAAACACGCCTAATCTGGGGCAGGGTATTACAAGTTTTGCATTGCATCTCGGTAGTACAAAGATGTATCACGATTTGTGACGTCAATTTTGGTGGAGTGGAATGAAGCGAGAAGTGGCACATTTTGTATCTAAGTGCTTAACTTGTCAGCAAGTGTTAAAGGTCCAATTAGGAAAAAAGAAACATTTTAGTCCACGCTTTAGGAGGCCTAGAGGGGCAGGGCGTGACAAGAGCAAACAATATCATGCTATCGGGATAGGTCATTACAAACGGTATCAGAGAATGGTTCAATTCTCTGCCTGACGGTGTGTGCTTGGTTGTTGTGGTTACATAGCCGAGGACGGCTCTGGCTTTAAGGGGGGTAGATTGTAATACCCCGCCCGAGAGGGGGTCTATATTGTGGAGTGTGCCTATGGAGAAAAAAAATCACATATTGCTAGTTGTGTTGGAAATTCCCTTATATATAAGTAGTAGCCATCCTCCTTCTAGCATGAGGCCTTTTGGAGAAATAGTGGGTTGGCTCACCAATTGAAAGTCGTGCGGGCCGCGTGTGAGGTCAAGAGGAAACAATATCATGCTAGCGGGATGGGTCGTTACACTTTCCCTCTTTTTTTGGTCTCTATCTCATTATCTCTCCTTTTTTCCCCTTGCAAATCCTACCACCCAAACCCTAACTTATGGCGCCGCCACCCAATCCTTTCTTCCCTCTCTTCTTTCCTTCCTTCCCTTTCCAGAAAACTCTAAACCCTGCAACCTGGCTATCCTACTCGTACCTCTCTCTCTCTCTCTCTTCTTCTGCTCTGTCGTCCCTGTACCGCCGAGCTTTGTAGTTGTTGTCCTCTCCTTTTTTCAGGTTCTTCTTCTTCTCAACTTCCCTTTATCACTCTGATCCCTGATCACCCTTCGGCCCTGCTTGCAGATCCGACCCAATTCCCGTAGCCCTGCTTTCTATCCAGCCCAACTCCCCAACCTAGCTTCTCTAGGTCCAGCAAGCCAAAGCCCAGCTCGCCTCCATGTCAAGTCCATGAAGCCAAGCAAACCAAGCTCGATTCGTTTGGCCCAGCTCGGTCTGTCTCCACTTCCTCTCGACCCATTTCGTCCAGGCCCAAATCTCCTTCAGTCCAGCTCATGCAAGCCAACCTTCCATCAAAGCCCAGTTTCTGTCCAGCCCAGCTTTAGTCCTCGCCCAGTTCAGCAGATCTAGTCCAGCCCATCCCAGCTCAACCTCTCGGCCCAACAGTCAATCTTGACTCATTCCAAACCTAACCCTTTCATGCCCGACCCGGCCCATTTCAGGCCCACTTAGGGCCTGCTTCAAGTTCATTGTGGGCTCATTCTGGACACATTTTGGGGATCATCGTGGAGTGTTTCTAGCCCGTCACTAGACCATTTGCAAACATGTTTCTGGCCTGACTTGTAGGATCGTCTCAGTTTTGCAGACTCGTCCCAGCTTTTCAGACCCGCTAGCCCGTGCATCTCTTTCTTCAACCCATCGCTTTGTTTCCCGTCTTGGATTCCGAAAGCACCCACACAAGTGAGGGAACTCATCACCAATTTTAGAATGAACTATACGCATATTATTTCTATTTCAATTGTGTGGGTACAAAATGCGGCGAATGGGATTCCCCAGTGTTATGAACCATTCGGCAAGGAAAATATTGATACCATTATGTGGAGAGGACCCCATCCGGGTGTATTCGTACCCTTAGCTCGCAGGAGCATGTATAAGTTGTTTATCTGACCTCATGATGGATTGATGGTTTGATAACATGATTGGTGGAAGTGCATGATAACCTGCGATTGATGCGATTCATAGTTTAATCAACATATTGTAGATTCGCATGCGGTAGATAGCATATGGTATTTCCTACTATGCTTGTTTGGAACATATTTTGGTTGATAACCTTTTTAATGTTAACATACTAGCATGTGATAGATAGTGATGTATACACCTGATTATTATTTTAAGAGCTATGTTAACAACATGCTTAGATATAATTGTGCATGCATGTAGCTAGTGTACATGGAATGTCGGTGGGGCATGGGTGATAGGCTACACTAGGATTTAGAGACTCCCCCTAGCTTGTTGGGTAGTTAGGGTTGGGAAGTCATGGGAAACCGCGCAGTGGATGCGCGGTTGAGCTATGGACCACCCGGTGGTGGGATATGGGTGAATGTACTCTCTAGTATGGGATTGACTGTGAGGTCTATCATTGTGATCTTCAGACACGCCCATGGTATAGGCTTGCTACGGTTTGGAAGACAAGGTGCCAATGGTCCCAGGGGGACAAGTTGTGAGGTGTGGTGTGATGTGGTATTCCAGGTTAGGACACCTGTATGATGGGGACGGCCTAAGGTGTGGAGTAATGTGGCATTTCAGACTAAGACAACTGTAAGGTGGGGAAAAACTTGAGGTGTGGTGTGATGTGGCATTCTAAGATAGGACAACTATAGGGTGGGGACTGCCTGAGGTGTGGTGTGATGTGGCATTCCAATCTAGGACACTTGTAGGGTGGTGTGAGACTCCGCCCAATTAAGGGGCCTAGCCTTGGACCAGAGGGACACCAAGAAGAGAGAAAAGCTCTAGGTTGGATGCTAGGCGTGTGGAGAAGTCCCACATCACCCAGTGCAGGCTTGGGGGCTCCTCCCATAAAACACAAGGCCTTTTCTGGGCTCCACTTCGGTGGGGTCATCAGAGCAAAGCCGTGGGGGCCCGGGTCCGGGCCCAAAGCTGACAATATTGTGTTGCCGGAAGTGCATAGTTACAATTGACATCAGAGCATGGTTCAACTCTCGGACTGTGGTATGGACAGAGCCGAGGACGGTTCTAGTTCTAAGGGGACTGAATTGTAATACCCCAAGGTATGGAGTAGGCGTGTATAGGTCCTAAAAAGTATCCAAGTTGGATGCTCAAGGTCCCGTATTGCCTAGAAAGTAGATTGTGCAATGGTATATAAGATGAAACTTCTCTCCTTTTAGCACAAGGCCTTTTGGAAGCAAACTTGGGTTGACTCGCCAATGCAAAGCAGTGCGGGCCAACATGTAGGCCCAATGCAGACAATATTATGCTAGCGGGATGGACCCTTACACACTTACCATCCACTGGTCTTGCAACTCCGGTCTCAAAACCCGAAATATTCAAATTTCAAACCCTGCACAAAACTGAATAACAATATATATATTGTAAGACCCTGCATTTTTATTTCATGATTATATATTGGAATGGTTTATTTGATGGTGAATTATTGTTAGTTGATATTGAAATAATTGAATTGGACCGTAGATGGGTAAGGAGTTGGGTCAATAACCCAATTAAGACCTAACGGGTCATGGATAAGGTTGAATTGAAAGTAGTTGGGTAAGCCTTTAATAAATGGGTCAATTGTCCCATTGAGACCCAATGGATTATAATGAGTTTATTTTTAAGTAAATGGGTAAAAGATTAATTTAATTGGGTCAAATACCCAATTAAGATCCAAGGCATGGGATCCACCTCATCAAGTGAGGTGGCATGTATATGAGGTGGCAAGTAAGTGACATGGCCAAGTAGGACCCCAAGTGCCATGTGTGATGGTCGACATGTTATGGCTGACTTGGTCAAACATTGGAGAATTCATATGAGTTGAGTTAAAGGAATTAGTCAATTAAATAAGTTTAAATGAAATAAGGTGTGGTAGAGTTCAAGTGCTTGAGTTGAAGAATGAGTTCATTTAAGTTGAGTTGAATTGTTTTAAGTTGAGTTGAGATGGGAAGTTGGAGAGACTTCCATCTCAAGAGGCATATGATCCAATGCACAAGTTGGAAGCCAAGGGGTACCTTGGTTAAGCGAAGGGACACCTTGGCATGAGAGGAAACATAAATGGGGAGGTGGAGAGTTTCCATCTCAAAGGATGGAACTCGATGGGAGCAAGGTGTCTCCTTGGTTAAGCCAAGGGACACCTTGATTAAAGAAATCATTAAGAGAGGGAGAGAAAGGGTTTGGTCTTTCACATAAAGACATCAGCCCAAAGTGCACACCCCACCCCTTTGGCTGAATTTTCATCTTGAAATCAAGGAGATTTTCATCTCCTCTTCTCTCTCTCAACTACACCTTTGGCCGATCCTCTCTCCATTGAGAGCAAAGAGATTCCATTTTCTCTTCTCTCTCCCTCTCCCATTTTCGTTGTTAAACTTGGAGAAGGTTGCTGGAAGAATCAGTGAAGAACAAAGAAAGGAAAGAAAGGCTGAGGAATAAAGACAGAACGAAAGAAACGAAGGAGATGGGTAAAGGTATGTTTCATATTTGTTTAGATAGGAATGAGATTAAGAAAACCATAGGTTGGCCATGATGTGGCCAAACCTATGGGTTCCATGGCCGGTTGAAATAAATGGCCAGAGGGTTATAAGACCATGGAATTAGGAATCCATCCAGAGGATGGTGATGGACTAAAACCAAGATGGAATGATATTTGAATCCATGTTATAAATCAAAGGTTGGGAGAATAATGGACAAAACCCTAGCTTGGGCCAGTGGGTAGAGTATGGCCACTGATTTTGTTGTATGGACGATGTTATATGTGTTTTAAAATAATAAGGAATGAATTCCATGAGGAAGGGTCAAGCCAATTTGCAAACCAAAGAGACTCACAAACAGTCATTCGAGTGAATCTATGATTCAGTCGATTGAACTGAAGATTGGTAGAGACAAAAAAGAGTACTGGGAGTTTCAGCCGACTGAATCTTGTGATACAGTCGACTGAACATGAACTGGATTTAAATATAATGGATATATTGGCTTTCAGCCGACTGAATCTATGATTCAGTTGACTGAATGTAGACTTGTTGAGCACGTAAAAGGGTCGGTTGGAGATTCAGCAGACTGAATGTAGAATGATTTAACAAAAAGTATATCCGGTCTAAAGTTAGCCGATTGAATATATTATTCAGTCGAGTGAATGTACGTTGACCGATAATACAGAAGGTTTGAGTCAGGGTCAGCCGACTGAATCTATGATTCAATCGACTGAAAGGTTATGAGTCATGGTAAAAACAGTTCTGAGTTGGAGTTCAGCCGACTGAAAGTTTGCGGGTAATGCAGTGAGCAGTACTCGGGCAAGATTCAGAATCCTTGATTCAGTCGACTGAATTTAAAAGTGAATATTTTAAGTAATTTTTCCAGAGGTTCAGTTTATCTGGAGTGATGTAGGAGATGATGGAAATCAAATAGATCATCAAATTAATTTATATATGTGATAAATGTAATAAGGAAAAGGAGATTCGCAAAGGGTTTACGATTCGGTTTGTACGTGATCAGTTAACGGTATTTTCACGAAACAGCAAGGATATTATCTTGGACGTTGGTGGGATTCCTACCTTGTTGAGATGCATATGGATCTTATATGCTATTGATTTTTATTTCAATACCATGTTTATTTTGGTAAATCAAATGGTGAAAGTTTTATGAACTGAATTTCAATATGATTTGATATGAAATGGCATTTCTGCATTCATGATCTCATGCATGGCATGGGAGGGAACATGAGAGAGGAGTCCATGCTCCATTCGGTGATTCCGATTAATATACATGGGGAGGAGTCCACGCTCCATCGGTGATTCCGATTAGCATACGTGGGAGGAGTCCATATTGATTCCAGTGACATATGTGGGAGGAGTCCATGCTCCATTCGGTGATTCCGATTAACATACATGGGGAGGAGTCCACACTCCATCGGTGATTCTGATTATCATATGTGGGAGGAGTCCATACTGATTCCTAGTGACATATGTGGGAGGCGTCCATGCTCCATCGGTGATTCCGATTAACATACATGGGGAGGAGTCCACGCTCCATCGGTGATTCCGATTAACATACATGAGGAGTCCACACTCCATCGGTGATTTTGATTATCATACGTGGGAGGAGTTCATACTGATTCCTAGTGACATATGTGGGAGGCGTCCATGCTCCATTCGGTGATTCCGATTAACATACATGGGGAGGAGTCCACGCTCCATCGGTGATTCCGATTAACATACATGGGGAGGAGTCCACACTCCATCGATGATTCCGATTAGCATACGTGGGAGGAGTCCATACTGATTCCTACTGACATAGGTGGGAGGAGTCCATGCTCCATTCGGTGATTCCGATTAACATACATGGGGAGGAGTCCACACTCCATTCCGAGTTTCTGATCAACATACGTGGGGAGGTATACAGTGACCTGGTGGTACATCATAAAACACTGTGGAAGTCATTGGCCAAAGGAACACTTGATTTGATTTGTATGGTGATGATATGGAGATTGGGTGGGGGATCATTGGCATATGACACCCATGACATGACACATACATTGCATGATTTGGATACGATTATCGTGCACTGTTTTTGGTACTATGATATGTGTACAGTTTGAATATGATATTCTTATTCTGATTTGTATATTGATCCTATGTGTATAACCATACTTGGAATTCCTACTGGGCGCGTTGACTAATGCCCTACTTTTACCCTTTAGGTGTTGGAACAGGAAATGGAACGGGTGATGGACGTGAAAGAAGCCAAGCTTAGGAGCTTGGATAGCTTATGCTTACTTTATTTAATATTTATTTTGGAACAATGTATTTGAGATAATTGCACTTTGGGATTGTAATAACTTAGATTTATTTTGCTATGGTTTGACAATGTGTTGGATATTTGAACCTCAGTTAATTTTATGTGATTGACTTCCTTGTTTAGAAATGATGTTATATTTATGGATGAAATCTTAATCCATATGTTTATTCCGCAATTGATGTAGCATGTGAATTGTTTAGTGGACTTGGTCCACGCACACGTATCGTTGGCCAGTTAAGGGTCGGGTTTGGAAACCCAGACTTAGCTCGCGTCGTGACGTTCCCGCTCTCTCTTACTCTATTTAAATAAAAAAATATATATACTCTGATTTTCGGCGAGTGAAAAAGGACAGGACATTATATATATATATGTATATGTATATATATGTATATGTATGTATATGTATATGTATATATATGTATATGTATATGTATATATATATATATATATATATATGTATATACATATATATATGTATATACATACATATATATATATATATATATATACATATATATATATATATACATATATACATATACATATATACATATATACATATACATATATACATATATACATATACATATATACATATACATATATACATATATATATATACATATATACATATATATATATACATATATACATATACATATATACATATATATATATATATATATATATATATATGTATAACCATTTTGAATTACCTACTAACGCCTTTGTGCCTTCATCCAATTCCTTAAACCAATAAATCTCTAGACGTCTAAATTGGTCCCATACTACTATTATAGACTACTAGGCCTCGGCTCCCTAACACCTTTCCAAGCTTACGTTCTAACAGTTAGAACAAATTACATCCCTTATATGTCAGTGATGTCGGGTCTCGTATTCTGGTCCCACTTAGTCTTTTCCATCTTTATTATTTCTATGGGTCCCATTTTCGTCCTATCGTTAATAGTTTTCAAAATAAATTTGAAATAGAATAAAGTTGAGTCTCTTCACTGTTCTCCAGCAAGTATTTGCGACAAATCTATAAAAATGGAAAAATGCGTAAATCTTTGTTTAAAACAAAATTCACGCGAGATATCCCAAACCGAAGTGTTTATTTTCCACAGGAAAAACAAGAAGATGATTGTGAGTCTACTAAAGTTCTTAATCCAATTTGAATTATGTCAGAGGGTTAGCCATCCAAAACATCTAATAAAAGAAAATGAAAATACTCAGGGCATGTTCTCTTATTTCTCCGGGTGCCACGGGGAATATTGAGAGTTCAGCCCAGAGGATATAGTATTCGAATGTAAATAAAATTACTCAGTGCCTCATCTCCTATTTTTCGGTCCAAAAGCTATGAGGAGTATTAAGAATTAAGCCCAAAGGGTACAGTGCAAAAAAGTAAACACACAATACTGAAAATAACCATACATGGAGTCAGATGGGGTTAGTATTATTCCGTTTTTATTTCAGAAGACAAAAAGTAAGACTTTAACAATAAATAAAATGGATTTTGAGAATGTAACTAAAAAATAAGCAAAAAAACCATTTTTCTCTTAGTTTCCTAAAAATCAATTTTTATCCCATTTTTCAACCATTTTCACTTCTAGTCTTTTCTAAAGCATATAAATAAGGGAAAGGGAAAGTTTCTATACCTCCCCTCATGGTTTTGGAGTAGCTTTGGCCTTTCCTTGAAACCCATGAAAAACTTCGAGAGTTGCAGAAGAATAAGAATGAATGAAGAATAACAACAACAACAGAAGGAAGAAGAAGAAAGTGATGAAGTGAAGAGGAAGATGGATTTCTTCCTTTTCCTCCACCGTTTTGAAAATAGTCTCCGTAGGCCAGCAATGGTTTGAGAATCATAGCTTTGACATTATCTGTTAAGAATTTTATTGTTTTATTAACCATATAACTTATATAGTTTCTAATAAAAATTTGACCCTTTAGAAAAATCTAGTATCTTTGAAGAAATTTGACTCCGCAGATATGTCAAATAAATTCGTCTCACGAAAAAGTTCTAAAGCTCGACGAACGTTTGACAAAAGCCACTCAATCTGATTGAAAATATTTGTTGAAGTGTTTTGGAAAGCCCACTCCTTAATCTTTATGATTAACAGATCACAAATCACTCTTAATGGCTCATAATTACACATTTAGGCCTCATTTAGCTTTGGGGTGTTGTAAATCTCCTCAAACTCCGAAATTGTGGATCGGCTCATTACAAAAACAGAGGCTTAAAGCCACACGATCTAATTTGATCTTGAAAAACTAATTTGGTCAAACGGATTTTAGGGACTGAAGACAAAACAAAACATTACGTCAAACAGTCCAACTTCGGGAAAATTGAAGGTTTTGAAAGTTCTGGTAGTTCTATAATTTGAAGACAATTCCCAAAAATAAGTTTTATTAAAAATGGGAACCCATAGATAATTAACCGTTTTACCCCTTGACATCAAAACGACTATATCTTGAGCTTTCGAGCATAGATTTAGCCAACTTGGGCTCGTTGGAAAGCCCACAAGGAGGTCTACGCATCTAACCGGTCTTCAATCAAGATTGGAGTTTGTAACACTCCTCAAATTGCATGATCAAGGGTCGGGTCATTACATGGAGGTTGGACACCTTAGAAGACTTGAGTTGATATTTTGTATGCTTGTGGAGGGTTGTCATTTGATGAAAAATATGCCCATGTAATTATGAGATTTTTTTAATTGCGGGGCAGTATGTATGTTAAGTAATGAATTAGAATCCCTTGTATTTTGTGGATTTGAATAGTGGTGTGTGGAGACCACATATGGGTTATTTGGACTGGACATTTTGACATGGTATGTGAGATTGATAAAGAAAATAGAATAATGACTTAGAGTTGTGTTTACGTTGAATGGATATATGGTATGATGATTCTAGATGTCATACCCAACCCACACCACCAATGTGGGAGTCCCACATCGGTAGTGAAGTGATGTGGTTTGGGGTATATTAGAAGGCCACCCCATGTACTCTTGTGTGAGACATTTTGGGTCTGGCCATGTGGGCCAGGGTCCAGGAACAAAACCGTGCGGGTTTGAGCTTGTGTGCGAGGTGGAAAGCGGACAATATCACACTGAATCAAGCCCTAAGTCCTTGTTCGAGTCTAGCCGTTACAAATTTGGTATCAGAGCCAAGGTTCTACACTTGGACTGTGTGGGCCTTTCCTCCTGCACTAGAGTTGTTTAGTTGGACCGAGTCGAGCCGAGGACGGCTCGAGGCTTTAGGGGGAGTGATTGTGATACCCAGCCCACACCACCGATGTGGGAGTCCCACATCAGTAGTGAAGTGATGTGGGTTGGGGTATATTAGAAGGCCACCCCATTTACTCTTGTGTGAGGCCTTTGGGGTCTGGCCATGTGGGCCAGGGCCCAGGAACAAAACCGTTGCTGGTTCGAGCTTGTGTACAAGGCCCAAAGCGGACAATATCACACTGAGTCAAGCCCTAAGCCCTTGTTCGGGTCGGGTCGCTACACTAGACTTTGATCTGGCCGAAGGAAGTGTTCCCGACATCCCATTTATAGGGGAAGCTCTTCCAAATTTTCAGTGGAAATCTTCTGACCTTCAAAAGATCTTGGAAATGGTAGATTCTCATGTGTGAGTAGACTTGGCACGTGTGAATGAGGATTTCAAAAAAAAAAAATTGGTCATGTGTCCTGAGGGTCGAGGCGTGACTTTAAATCACTACCCTAACCTTATTTTGGAACCCTTTTTGGAAACCATTTTCTTTTCTATTTTTATGGTTCGTGCACAGTGACTGTGCATAGTAATCACAGTCACTCTCTCTTCTCCCTTCCGTTATTCTTCGATTTTGTTTCTCTTCTCTTGGTTTCTCTCGGTCGGAAGGTTCCCCAACCACTCATCCACCAACAGTTTTTCAGCAAGATTTTTATAAAATCGCTTCCTTCTCTTTGTGTTCTCTCATTTTCTCTTTCATTTTTGCAAGAAAATCTCTGAGATCTCTCTCTCTCTCTGATTTCTCGATCATCTTACTTTGTCTCCAACTTCTCTGTCTCGTGGGTTCACTCCCTCTCACTCCAGAAGCTCACCCACTCTTTGGCATTGCGATCTCTCTCTCTCTAGTTCTTTCTCGATTTCCAGCATCTTCGTTTTCTCCCAGCTACACCTCTCTTTTTCTCATTCTTTTTATTTCTTTTAATTTCCATTTTTTATTTAGAACTTTTTTTAAAAGGGTTTAAAACTCTTAAATTTGGTTTTGACTTCAAAAAAAAAAGATTAATTTCCATATTTCCTTCTTTTTCTCTATTTCCCCTTTCCGTTTTCCCTCAAATCTGTGATTTTTGGGTTTATCGTATGATTTGACCAAGATCCAATCACCATCCAATCATTGGACGATCCAATCATCGTCTGACGTACCTTGCGATGGCTTTCTAATTCATTTTTCTTTATAGAATCAACCCGATTTGATTACCTTGATTTCCTGGACTTTAAGAGCCTCAAATACTTCACACAACTCTAGGTGAGGAGAACAAACACATATTTGATTATGATTTTTATTTACTGCACATTTTTTGCACTCATTTATGCATATCTTATAAATGTGATATAAATGCATTGTTGGGTTTAAATGTGTTTTTGAATGAGATGGAATGACGTGGAATAAGTCTTGGTTGATAATGAACATCTCTTACTAAATTTGTGAAATTTGAAAAGAGATAAATCATTCTGAGAAAAACTATAAGTGTGAATTGCATACCCCGAAGAGATAAATTTAGCTCATCTATCTGATGGAGAACCATGTGCAATGTATGATTAAAATGCATTATAAATATGTGCTTCATAGATGTGTTATGTTCGATTTAATATGCTTGAGTTGAATACATGTTTTCCAACAAGTTGATGGATGTGCATGTTGATTGAAGATGCATGCTCTTATTGTGAGCCGAGGAGAGAGGAATCTCTTGTGCATATATGTATGCGTCTATGTGTTTGTAACCCGAGGAAGGGATTGGTAAACTTCTCGTGTGTGTTCTGGTTGACCTGAGAGCTCCCGAGTGTCTAATGAGTTGAATTGCAAGCGTGAGGGGGTTGTGATGATCTACATGTTCTCGGTTGACTTGAGAGGTCCAGAGGATCTAGTGAGTAGAAGTATGGGTATCAGTGGGTTGTGTTGAGCATGTGTTCTAGTCGATCGGGGAGATCGGACCGAGTGCCTATGGCTATAGTGCATTGAGTGCATTTTCTAGTCTATCTGAGAGATCAACCAAATGTTTATGGTTATAGCGCATCGAATGCATGTTCTAATTGGTCTAAGAGAGTGCCTAGGGCTATAGATCCAAGTGCGTGTTCCGGTTGATCAAGGAGATTAGACCTAGTGCTCGTGGCTATAGCACTGCGATTGGTGAGTTCTGGTTCATCTGAGAGATCAACTAAGTGTCCATGGATATAGCGCCTAAGTGCGTGTTCTGGTTGATCGGGGAGATTAGACCGAGTGCCTGTGACTATAGCATGTTTATGTCAAGGAGTAAAGCAGGAATCTCCTTGTAGAACACCAACGGGTTGTCGGGTGTAAAAGAAGTCATCAATTTATGAATCATTGTAACGCCATGGATGGAAATTCCTTGAATGACATCGAGGTGTATGGGACCTTGTGCCAGACAGTATGGTATACTAGGTAGGATTGCGACATGTGATTGATTGATTTTTGACAATCCATTTTGTTGTGTTATATTTGAATATGTTATGCACGTGTTTTGAGAATCATATGTGACATATTATTTGCCTGTGTGATTGTGATTGGTGTTGTTGTTTTTCTTCACTGGGCTATGGGTTCACTCCTTACAAATTTCAAGGACTCCAACTGAGGAGAAGTTAAATGAACCCTGGGAGACAGTGTAGGCTCATTGGAGTCCTGATATTCTTAGTCTAGGATACCTATTTATTTATTTTGTTGAGAAACACTTTACTTTTGGGATTTGTAATTTTCTGAGTATGTGTATTTAAATCTCTATTATGTTTTATGGATTTTAATCCTTTATATGGTTGTGCGCGATCCACGTGTTGAACCACTTTGCGAGGCCACGTTCATGAGACATGTTGAACTGCATCGTGAGGGCCATATACGAAATGGCGTTTTATATTGTAATGGAAATTTCTATTAGGTTGATATGATTAAGGAAATCTTCTCCGATGTCCAATTTTGTAAACGAATCTTTTTCGAAATTTCAACAAGTTGTATCAGGTCCTCGAAAGAACCTAGAAATGCTAGGTTTCCCCCATGCGTGTATGAAACCCATTTATGTGAAGTTTATTGTTAGGACGAAATAAGTTTCAAAAAAAAAAATCATGTGTCCGGTGGGATGGGGCGTGGCAACATATGAATAGTTTTTATATAAAGTTTCACTTCCATTTGATGATCCTATCCCTTGATTTTAAACTTTTAAAAATCAATGACCCGTACCTATCAAAATTTAAAGGCCGAGATTATATGGCTTGGATCATCAATTGATAGTGAAACTTTATATACTCCATATTCATGTGGCACCTATCAAATGAACCTAAATTTGTAGGACCGACGATTGATCTAATGTCATGTTTTGTTAGTGTGCCTCACTAGTCTAACTCTAATTATAACTCTTGAAACATTAAAACCGCCAATCCTAGTGGTTTAGATGGTAAGACCACTTTACTCTCTAAAAGAGCTTATGGTAAATATTGGTAGGCCTTTTTAAATTCAATCAATAATTTAATTTATAGTCCCTAATTAAAATTTCCAATTAATTCATTGTGAACTGACTCATTAGCAGCAATAGCAGCCAGTATCCTATGTATTTGGAGTCGGCTTTATGAGTTTTTCTTCTCTAATTGACTCTATGAGAACCCATGCTATCAGTCACTCTACAATCTAACATGTTTTTTATCCTTTCCCTCTACGTTTTTTAAGGTCACTCTCTCTTTCCAATACCTTTTATCTGTAGCACCTCCACTCTAAGCAGTAAGGTTGTGCTTGGTCTTCTAGTAACATGATTAAACCGTCCCTTCGATTTGTCATATATAAGAACTATCTTTAACTATCCCTAATGGGTTTGTTTCCAACTCTATCCTACATAGCAGATCCATCAATTTTGTCCTAGTTTATTTATTTATCATTTTTTTACTGCCCAACACTTTACTTTGTATAACATTTCAGATCTAATAACTTTTTTATAAAATCATTTTTTCAGTGAATGGGGACTCTTTTATTGCACAAGACTCAACTAGTTTGTCTACATCTTACCCAGTCCGCTCATATCCTATTTGTTCTATCTGAGTAGAGACCTGTTTGAGTTGTGGTCTCAGTTAGGGGTGTTCACGAGTTGGATTCAGGTTGAACTATGCTCTATAACAATCTTAACCTGTTTATATTTCTAGAAGCCTAAACTTGTCCAAAATCCATTAAGTTTTTAAAGATACACTCTGAGCTTGCCCATTTAGAAAAGTACTAAGGTTGAGCCTTCCCATTTGACACTATGAAAAATTTAATCATTTGGATTAAAAGTAGACATGATGAGCTAAAAGTAAACCAAATTTCAACTTAAAACTCAATTTCTAACAATTAATTTTAGCAATCGAAGTCACCAAGCATCCTGATTTTGTAGGACACCGGTAACTTTAACTACTATGATAAAGTGTTTAAGGAATTAAATTTCGAGCTCATAATCAATGCAACTTTAACTCATCATGTCAACTTTCTATCTAACTGTCAGTTTTTAATTAGTTTCAAAATATATTTTGATAGAAAAGGAAAATCGACCAAGTGTATACACATATAAATGGAGCAAACACTCACCAGGTTTTCATAGCCTTCTTGTAAAAGCTCGAGTCAGCCCATTTAGCTAAATGGTCTCAAGAATTTAGGATGAGCCCAACTCGACTGATAGATAGATGTATTCAAACCCGTCTATTTATGGTGAGTTAGGACGAGTCTCAGACTAATTTGGGGCTAAAGAGCATGCCTGGTCCTAAGTCATCTCTACTCGTTGCATACCTAGGTTGTGAGAGTACAAATGATACATGTGTGGAGGGTGAATTTTGAAATTTTAATATCTAAATTTGGAAATTAAGAATATACTTTCAATTATTCAATCAATAATATTTGAGCCTTATTTAATGGACCCATCAGATTAAAAAAAATAAGAGCCATATATTGCACATGCTTTGAAATTAAAATGATTAAATTTTGGATAATTTTTTTTCTAAAGATGCGTGGCGATTTTGATCAGTAAGATCAAATGTCTATAATTTGATTTTTATGTTACAATTTGGTCAAGTTGTAGGAAACTTATTTACTTTCAATCAAATCGGTTGATTTTTTCAGACCAAAAAAATTTAAGAGAAAACAAAAGAAACAACCTAGTCTATGGATATATAATACATAAAACTCAAGCAGGTTGAACTACTCGAAGCATTGACGCAAGATCAACACGATTTTAATTCATGCTTACATTTTTTATCCCAGAAAAAGCTCAGAGATGATCAGTTTAAATAAGACCAAACATATTGTTCTATCAACATCTTGAATTAAAAAAAAAAAAAAAAGTACTATACTTTATATAAAAGTGGATGACCACTTAGATTTTAAGCGCCAGTTTCGAAACTTGGAAGAGGCAATGAGCACGTCTCTCGGAATAATAGAGGTATTTTAAAATACCTACCTTTTTTTAAGTTTGTAAATAAAATTTTAAATTTGCCTTTTAAAAAAAATATACTCCCTCCTTTCTATTTTACTTGTCTTATTTAAAATATTTATATTTTTTAACGAACTCTCTATATAAAGATAGCACTCATGTCATCTCATCAATTTTCAACACATTTTATACTACTCAAATACAAATGAGACAACTATTTTGGGACAATTCCAAAATCCATATAGGACAACTAATTTGGAACAGAGGGAATACAATATAAGGTTTTTGGATTAGTAATAAGCTTCAGTCTGGTTTTATTCGCCAAAGACATGTTAGATTTACACTGTTGTGTTAGTTATCTGCATTATTATGATATCAAGAGCTTTCTTTTAATATAGATTCGTATTTGTAATTTACATTTAATTGCCACTAGAATTTTCATATCATGACTTTTCTTCTCACTTTTTTTTATTTTAAATTTTCTTATAAAACTTTAAATTTTCTTTTTAAAAAATATATTCTTAAATTATTGAATTATTAAAATATTTCAATCTGGTATTATTTGCCAAACATATAAACATATGTAAGATGTATCATTTTACTGTTTAAATTATCTTCATCATTATGATTTGTCATTTATTATTATTGAAGTCATTATTCTACTAACTTATTATAAATTGATGCGGGAGTCGTGAATTCGATTCTTATTCAACTCTAAAGGGCCACTCTCCGTAGATTATCTCGTGTATTTGAGTAGGAGGCTTACCTATGCCTCAAGAATTATTAAAGGCTCTAAGAAGCCAGGACACCTTGCTCATCAAAAAGGTTATTATAAGTTTGATGGAGAGCTTTTATTTAATTACAATTTAGAATTTGAGCCTTCTTTTTTAATATAGACTTGTATTTGTAATTTACATTTAGTTGCGGAACACAAGAATTATCATATCATGAAATTCCATTTAGAATATGAAAAATTAATTATTCAATCCATGAATATTTTTATGGTATGTTTTTTATTTTAGTTAGAAGCAGTGTTTTCAAAGAAAGTAAATTTTTGCACAAAGAAAATGAGGTAGTTTTTCTTCTTTTCTTTAAAAAAAAAAAGTGTTTACATATCCAACTTTTACTTTGCATGTTTGTTAGTAGATGCATTTCTCAATGAAAATGTGCATTTACCTAACAATAATTTTTTCTATAAAAAAGATTTATTTCAAGGAAATCACTTTCTTCGTTTTTCTCACATTTTCATGTGTAGAAACACACAAAATACCAATTAATCACAGCATATCAACAAATAAAATTTTGAAGAGTGGACTTTGTGTTAAAAAAAAAAAACCTCTCTCGCACAATTATTATAGATCCTTTTTGATGAGTCACAAAATTAAAGACCTATAATTGAATTTGGAAATACTAAAATCAGAATGCAAGGATTATAGCAGAATTCTCATCTAATCCTACTCATTTTATTTCATACATATCTTATTCAATCATAACAAAGCCTAGATAAAAACTAATCGAGAATTTTTCAAGAATTTTTTTTTAAAATTTATCGTCTAAACACATTGTAATGGAGTTATCTATTTCCATTGGTTATCTTTATTTTTCATATGATTATATGCTTTATGATACCTAATGAAATAATTCTCCTTAATCTTTGATTGATTTACAAGTGTATATAAAAGGATACAAGATACAGATTTTCTCTATATGGAATTACAGACGTCATAGACTAATCTTCACAAACCATGTTGACCATCCCTTGATTATCGGTGAGGATAATCACAGCATAGGAATGAGAGATTTCCGAATCTGATAGGAGCAGAAGAGGTGGACTGACTAGTATCGCTAACAGCCCTCTCAAGCACAACGCGGCGTCGATGAGATTGAGCTTGTCACGAAGAGTCATAAAGCGAGGCGAAGACATTCCCTTGGTGAAGATATTAGCTAACTGATCTTTGGTGGAAATGATTTTAAGGAGTAAAAGCTTCTGAGCAACCATATCACGAACAAAATGAAAACCAATCTCAACATGTTTGGTACGAGCATGAAAAACAGGATTAATCGTGAGATATATGGCACCAATATTGTCGCACCAAAGAGTGGGAGGCCCATGTAGATGAACCCGTAATTCACCAAGAAGGGAAGTCAACCAAGTGAGTTCAGCAGCGGCCGAGGCAAGAGCTCAGTATTCAGCTTCTGTGCTGGAATGGGCAGTTGTTTGTTGTTTCTTCGAGCTCCAAGAGACCAAATTGTTGCCAAGAAAGATAGTGAAACCACCAGTTGATTTTCTATCATCGAGGCAGCCAGCCCAATCAGCGTCAGAGAAGGCCGATAAACATAACGGAGAAGAGTGATGAAACTGCAGGCCAAAGGTGATAGTATGTTTCAAATACCGGAGGATGCGTTTAACAAAGGCCCAATGTTCAGTAGTGGGTTGATGCATAAATTGACAGGCCTTGTTGACAGCGAATGAAATATCCAGTCGTGTGAGAGACAAATATTGTAAACCACCAACAATACTATGATAGAGTGTAACCTCATCCAAAGGATCACCAGAATGTTTGGATAAAGATGAAGAGGAAGCAACAGGAGACTTAACAGGTTTGTAGTCACACATATTGGACCGAGAAAGTAATTCACGGACATAGTGTTGCTGAGAGAGAATAAGTCCAGTCGTTGTAGGGCGAACCTCAGGGCCCAAGAAATGATGAAGGAGTCCCAGATCTTTGAGAGCAAATTCCCGACCAAGGATGGAGATAAGGTCTGTGATTTTGGAAGAGGAGTTTCCTGTAATAAGAATATCGTCCACATACACCAAGAGATTAAGCAGAACACCATTGTGATAATAGATGAATAAAGAAGTATCTGTCTTGGAACTAATAAAATCCAAACTGAGTAAGTAATCATTAAGCGAACGAAACCACGCACAAGGAGACTGTTTAAGGCCATAAATAAACTTAATCAATTTGCAGACATGAGTAGGATGAGCAGAGTCAACATATCCGGGCCGTTGACTCATATAAACAGCTTAGTCAAGGCGACCATGAAGAAAGGCATTATTAATATCAAGTTGATTTAGAGGCTAGCCACTCGAAATCGCAAGTACAATGACCAGCTGGAGAGTAGTGAATTTAACAACTGGACTAAAAGTATCATGATAATCAACACCAAGTAGTTGATTGTATCCTTTAGCGACCAGTCTGGCCTTATGTCGAGCAATCGACCCTTAGCATGACGTTTAATGGTGAATACCCATTTACAACCAAGAATATTCATGGATGGATGTGGCGGGACAAGTTGCCAGGTGCCTTAATGAATGAGAGCATTCAACTCAGTACTCATAGCAGCACGTCAAATGGGAAACTTCACAGCAGAGGAGACACAAGTGGGAACCATATCTGTACTACCAGGTGAAGGAGTATCATCAGTAGCCACAAAGGCTTTGCGTTTAACAATACCAGATTTGGCGCGCACCTGCAAAGGATGCGTAGAGGTAGGGCAAGCAAACATAGGAGCAAGAGCAGTTCTGGTGTCCGATAAAGAGGCTTGTGGAGAGGAAACAACTGTAGAGATTGGAAGAGAGGCAGAGGCAGGTGTGTAACACCCCGAATTTTCATCACTTATAATATATTGGATTTGGTCTATTTTGAATTACAAATTGATTGAATTTAAGATTAATAGATGAAATGAACCTTAGATGGGTAAAGAGTTGAGTCAATAACCCAATTAAGATCCAATGGATCATGGATAGAATTTGATTTGAAAGTAATTGGGTAAATATAATTAAATCGGTCAACTACCCAATTGGGACCCAATGGGTCATAGGTGAGCTAATTTTAAAGTAAATGGGTAAGGTTAATTTAATTGGGTCAGCTACCCAATTGGAGCATAAATCCACCTTATCAAGTGAGGTGGCACGCATGTGAGGTGGCATTGCCATGTGGCATGCATGGAAGCCAACCATGTAAGATGCCACATCATCGAGTGATATGGCCAAGGTGGAACCTAAATGCAATGTGGTGCATGGTCGGTTAAACCATGGTTGACTTGGTCAACCATGGGTGAGTCCAAAGGAATGGAGTGAATGCTGAGTTGAATGGGAAGTTGAGGAGGCTTCCATGTGAGTTAAGAGGGAAGAATGAAAAGTTTCCATCTCATGGGGATGAAAACCCATGACTCGATGGAAGTCAAAAGGGATCTCTTAGCTTAAGCCAAGTGTCCTCTTGGTTAAACCAATGGACTCCTTGGTTGAACAAATATTAAAGAGGGGAAGTGAAAGAGTTGGGACTGGTATACAAAGGGTTATAATTCAAGGGGCTGCTCACACCTTTGGCCGAATTCTCTCTCTATTGAACAAAGAGATTTTCTCTCCTTTCCTCCTCTCTTCTATCTCCCTCCCACTTACACCATTGTAACTAGAAAATTGCTGAAGAACAAAGGAAGGAAAGAAGGACTAAAGAAGGAATTCAAATCAAAAGAAACAAAGGAAACGGGGAAAGAAGGTATCTATGAGTTTAATCAATATAAGATTAAGAACAAGAAAAGTCATAGTTTTGGCCATGGTGTGGCCGAAACTATTGATTCCATATTTGGTTGGAAGGACTGGTCAAACAATCATGGGGCCATGGAATTGGAAATCCATGTGAGGAATGGATAGGTGTTGAAAACCAACAACCGAAAGATGGAATTTAGAATCATGTTGTAATGGTACAAGAATGAATTAGAGAAAAGATCATAGCCTTGACTAGTGGGTAGAATAAATCCATCTAGAAGTTATATGGATGATGTTAAATATGTTTAAATAATGTTAGGAGTAAATTTCATGAAGAAGTGTCAAGCCAAAAATGCAAACAAAAGAAACTGAAAAATAGTCAGTCGACTGAATCTGGGATTCAGTATACTGAACTGGTAGTGGCCGAATCAGAAATAAGTTTCTGGGAGATTCAGCCGACTGAATCTTATGATTCAGTTGACTGAACTCAGATGTGACAAATAAGAAAAGGGATATGGCATGTTTCGAATCGACTGAATGATTACTTATCAAACACGAAAATTGTTGGTTGAGGATTCAGTCGACTGAATCTATACTGGTAGAACACACAGTTAATCTGATCGAAAATCAGCCGACTGAATCTGTGATTCAGTCGACTGAAAGAAGATTGACCGAGAATACAAAGGGTTTGACTCAGAGTCAGCCGACTGAATCTGAGATTCAGCCGACTGAAAAGTAGCAAGTCAAGGAATAAACGGTACCGAGTTGGGTTTCACCCGACTGAATTGTATTTCAGTCGACTGAAAGTCTGCGGTAAGGCAGAGAACTGTAGCTGGACATGATTCAGTCAACTGAATCCCTGATTTAGTAGACTGAATTGAAAAGTTTAAATTTTTGAATATTTTCCAAAAACTTCAGTTTATCTGGAAAGATGTAGGGATGATGGAAATTAAATGGATAATCAAATTGATGTATGCATGTGATTAAATTCATTAAGGTAAAGAGATTTCGTAAAGGGTTAGCATTTCGTTGTGACGTGATCGTTGAACGGTATATTCACAAAACAGCAAAGATAGTATATTGGACTTTGGTAGGATTTCTACCTTATTGAAATACATGTTGATCTTATATATATTTGTATTGCTAATTTGTATTTCCAAACATGATGACTTACTTTGATTAAATAAATATATATGATTATGAACTGTTTTCGATGGTAACATGTGATTTGGAATGAAATGGCATTATTGCATTCATGATCTCATGCATGGTATGGAGAGAGTACATGGGACAGCAAGTCAAGTTATGAGTTGTCTAGACATGACTTGGGGTTGAAAACTAGCTTCAAAGAAGCTATGTGAACTATTGATATTTTGGCCTTGTCCGGAATTGCTAGATAGGGGTACGGTGTAATTGGGCCAAAGAGCTCCGGGATAACCAGTCCAAAAAGCCTACGCAGAAGAAGGAGTCCACGCTCCATCGGTAATTCTGATTAACACACGTGGGGAGGTATAACAGTGACCTGGTGGTGCTGTCACAAAACACTGCGGATGTAAATGGCCAAGGGAACACCTTGATATGGTTTCATTATATCAAGGAAACTATTGATATGATTTGTATTGTGAATTGATATGGAATTTGGGTGAGGGATCATTGGCCTATGACACCCATGACATGACACATACATTAGCATGATTTGGATATAATTATCATGATTTGAACAAAAAGATTTTCTCTCATTTCCTCCTCTCTTCTATCTCCCTCCCACTTACACCATTGTAACTGGAGAGTTACTGAAGAACATAGGAGGGAAAGAAGGACTAAAGAATGAATTCAGATGAAGGAAACGAGGAAAGAAGGTATGTATGAGTTTAAACAATATAAGATTAAGAACAAGAAAAGTCATAGTTTTGGCCATGGTGTGGCCGAAACTATGGATTCCATATTTGGTTGGAAGGACTGGCCAAACAATCATGGGGCCATGGAATTGGAAAACCAACAACCGAAACATGGAACTTAGAATCATGTTGTAATGGTACAAGAATGAATTAGAGAAAAGATCATAGCCTTGACTAGTGGGTAGAATAAATCCATCTAGAAGTTATATGGATGATGTTAAATATGTTTAAATAATGTTAGAAGTAAATTTTATGAAGAAGTGTCAAGCCAAAAATGCAAACAAAAGAGACTGACAAACAGTCAATCGACTGAATCTGGGATTCAGTCGACTGAACTGGTAGTGGCCGAATCAGAAATAAGTTTCTGGGAGATTCAGCCGACTGAATCTTGTGATTCAGTTGACTGAACACAGATGTAACAAATAAGAAAAGGGATATGGCATGTTTCAGCCGACTGAATGATTACTTATCAAACACGAAATTTGTTGGTTGAGGATTCAGGCGACTGAATCTATACTGGTAGAACACACAGTTAATCTGATCCAAAGTCAGCCGACTGAATCTGTGATTCAGTCGACTGAAAGAAGATTGACAGAGACTAAAAAGGGTTTGACTCAGAGTCAGCTGACCGAATTTGTGATTCAATAGACTAAAAAGTAGCAAGTCAAGGAATAAACAGTACTGAGTTGGGTTTCAGCCCACTGAATGCGAATTTTAGTCGACTGAAAGTCTGCGGTAAGGCAGAAAGCTGTAGCTGGGCATGATTCAGTCGACTGAATCCCTGATTTAGTAGATTGAATTGAAAAGTTTAAATTTTTGAATATTTTCCAGAAACTTTAGTTTATCTGGAAGGATGTAGGGATGATGGAAATTAAATGGATAATCAAATTGATGTATGCATGTGATTAAATTCATTAAGGTAAAGAGATTTCGCAAAGTGCTAGCATTTCGTTGTGACGTGATCGTTGAACAGTATCTTCACGAAACAGCAAAGATAGTATACTGGACTTTGGTAGGATCCCTACCTTATTGAAATACATGTGGATCTTATATATATTTGTGTTGCTGATTTGTATTTCCAAACATGATGACTTACTTTGATTAAATAAATAAATAAATATATATATATATATATATATATATATATATATATATATATATATATATATATATATATGATTATGAACTGTTTTCGATGGTAACATGGGATTTGGAATGAAATGGCATTATTGCATTTATGATCTCATGCATGGCATGGGAGAGAGTACATGGGATAGTAAGCCAAGTTATGTATATATATATATATATATATATATATGATTATGAATTGTTTTCGATGGTAACATGTGATTTGGAATGAAATGGCATTATTGCATTCATGATCTCATGCATGGCATGGGAGAGAGTACATGGGATAGTAAGCCAAGTTATGAGTTGTTTGGACATGACTTGGGGCTTGAAAACTAGCTATGAAAGAAGCTATGTGAACCATTGATATTTTGGCCTTGTCCGGGATTGCTAGATAGGGATACGGTGTAATTGGACCAAAGAGTTCCGGGGTAACCAGTCCAAAAACCCTATACAGAAGGAGGAGTCCACACTCCATCGGTAATTCTGATTAACACACGTGGGGAGGTATAACAGTGACCTGGTGGTGCCGTCACAAAACACTGCGGACGTAAATGGCCAAGGGAACACCTTGATATGGTTTCATTATATCAAGTAAACTATTGATATGATTTGTATTGTAATTTGATATGGAGATTGGGTGAGGGATCATTGGCATATGACACTCATGACATGACGCATATATTAGCATGATTTGGATATGATTATCATGCACTGGTTTTGGTACTATGATATGTTTACAATTTTGATATGATGTACTTATTCTGATTTTTATATTGATCCTATGTGTACATAACCCTATTTGGAATTCCTACTGGGCGCGTTGACTAACGCCCTACTTCTACCCTTTAGATGATGGATCAGGAAATGACAAGGACTTGGGACATGATGGGAGCCAAGCATAGGATCTTGGGCAGTTTATGCTTATTTAATTTAATGGATTTGAGTTGATGCATTGGGAGAACTGTTAATTTTGGGATTGTAATAACTTAGTTTATTTTGCTATGGTTTGATGATATATTTGGATATTTAAACTTCAGTAAATCTTATGTGATTGACTTCCTTGTTTAATAATGATGTCATGTTTATGGATGAAATCTTATCCATATGTTTATTCCGCAATTGTTTGTGAATGTGTGAAATGTCTTAGTGGACTTAGTCCACGCACACGTAAAGGTGGCCAGTTGAGGATCGGGTTTTAGAAACTCAGACTTAGCTCGCATCGCGACGTTTCCCCGCTCTCTCTCACTCTTTATTTATAAAAAAAAAAATATACTCTGACTTTCGGTGAGTGAAAAAGGGTGGGGCGTTACAAGGTGAGGGTGCAGTGGCGGGTTTTGGCAGGTGAGGGTGAGGACACCACCATTGGCCCATCCGGTCCATCAGACGGAGGAGGAGAAGATCTGGACACTGATACGGATGATAAGTTGTTGGTGACAGGCAAAGCACCAAAATTAAAAGGAAAAGCACCGGGCACAGGGAGGGGAGGCTGTCAAGAAGAAACAGAAGCACCTGCAAAAGGAAAGTTGCTTTCATCAAATACCACATGGCGTGCAATAATAACCTTCTTAGAGATAGGATTATAATATTTGTAACCATGGTGCCGAGAACTGTAGCCCAAAAATATACACTGTGCAGAACGAAGATCCATCTTGTGAGAATTATAAGGCTGCAGCTAAGGAAAAGAGGCACCCAAAAATCTGAAAGAATTTATAATCAAGTAGTTTGCCAAACAAAACTTCCAGTGGAGAACGACTCTGCATGAGAGGAGTAGGGAGGCAATTAATCAGATAGATCATAGTCTCAAAAGCATGGTTCTAGAATGACTTTGGTATAGAGGCATGGGCCATTAAAGTAAGGCTTATTTCCACTATATGTCTATGTTTTCGTTCAGCTGAGCCATTCTGCTCATGTGTATAAGGACACGAGACGCGATGATGAATCCCACATTGGGATGAATAAGGGCTAAGCTTCTGATATTCACCACCCCAATCAGATTGCAGAGCTTTGATCTTGCGATTAAAGTAATTTTCCACAAGACATTTAAAGCGTTAAAATGTATCAAAAACATCATATTTAAGAACAAGAGGAAATAACCAACTAAACTTAGAATAATCATCAACAAACACCACATAAAATTTATTTCCATCTACAAAACGAGTAGGAGCCGGCCCCCACACATCTGAAAATAATAGATCTAATGGCCCTGACGATGCTGAAGGTGAGCTTGAAAAAGGAAGCTTGTGACTCTTTCCAAACTAGCACGTAGCACACACCTCTGGACCTTTATTATGAGAAACTGGTAGTCTGGCCGTGGAAACTACCTGTCTAACAGTCTGACTAGAGGGATGACCCATGCGAAAGTGCCACCGTTCAAGAGATGCACATTCACCAATGAATGTTGTAGGAGATGAATTTGACATAGGTGTGCAATGGAGCATGTGCTGGTAAAGTCCCTTCTTACTCTGTCCGTGAGTGAGAGTTGTCCTCATGGTGGATCCTTAATATAAAAACAGTCAGGGTGAAACTCAAAAAAAGACATTATTATCACGCATAAACTGATTTACAGATATTAAGTTCCGAGAGATAGACGAAATATGCAGAATGTCACCAAGGCGAAACGATCTATGAGAAAAAAATAGTGTAGAAGAACCAGTATAATGAATAGGCAAACCTGCACCATTGCCGATGGTCAACTGATCCGGGCCAGAGTACTCCGAGTGCAAGGAGAGATTCCTTAGTTCAGCTGTGACATGATGAGACGTGCCAAAATCAGGAAACCAACTACTGTCAGTGGGAGGCAATACCGCAGCAGTATAGGCAACTGTAGAGTCATTATGTAATACCCTAACCCAGATTAGGCGTGTTTTAGCTTAATAGCCTTTTTTGACCAGTTAATCTCGAAGATTATGGTTAGGGCTTTGAGAAAAGCCCAGGTGTGGCCCAATCCGAGCTCGAAAGCTCAGTGATCCAGTTCGTCCAGCTGGAAGGGCAAAACGGTAATTTACCTCTTCTTGTGATTATTTCATAAATTATGTTGTTATATTTGGTTGATAATATTCTCCTTAGTCAAAGATTTGTATTTCTGATTTTAAAATAATTTTATTTTCAGAAAATGGTATTTAAATCTGCCCGTCAAAACCCCGAAAGGGAGTAATAATTATTTTAACTGATTTTCGAAATGAGATAAAATCCAAAACTAGTATTTTGTGTTAGACCATTTTAAGAATGGTCTAGTTATTCTTTGACACCCCAAAATGAGGTCTCTAAATAGTTTTATTTAACATTTGTTTAATTAAGTAAATAGTGTTAAATGATGGTTTTATTTTAAATCAATGGGTTTTAGTGAGAGTTAAATCTCCAAATTTTTATGAGATTAAGGTTTTCAAAACCCAACCTATCTGTAAGGTTGGATTAAGTTTTTGAGTTTTTAGAATCATGTTTTTAGTTTGAAACTGGGTTTTATCAAATTGGGGGACTAAATTGCAAAATAGAAACTGTTGGAGGGCTGATTTGCAACCAACCAATGGCTACTGTAGCGGACGTCACCCGTAACTGCATGCAGCCGCATGCAGTGGCTGTCCGGCCAGTTTTCCCGGCCAATTCTCTATAAGTACGACCCTCCTCTCCTGGTTTTCACTCCCAACAAACCTCTTCTTCTCTCTCTGTCTATCTGCTCTCTGTGAAAACCAGCAGAGACTCACTGCCTTGCCACTGTTTTCTTCCAAGTTTCAGTTACCATACCTTAGAGGGAGAATTTTCAGAGAGACCAGATTTTAGCCTAGGAACTCCAGTGAAGGTAATCACTGTGTTCCCCTTTCGATTCCAGTCGGTTTAGAATCAAGAAAAACCGGTTTTGGCCCGGTTTTGAGTGAGTAAAATCATTTCAAAGTTTAAGGAAAAACCATGGGTTTCACGTACCCGTGAGGATTTGCTGTTAAAATCAAATGGCCCAGTGAGCTTCAAAGCTCCAAACTATTCCCTATGGAAAGAGGACTCCTAGAGGAGTCCATCGGACAGGCTAGGTGTGGAAACCGAATCCGGGAAAGCCTTTGTTTCTGGATTCGTATTTCATACAGTGACTGCTTGTGCAGACAGTGAGGAAGACGACACTCGGACGGTCCGAGAGTCTGTCTTTGGATGGTCCGAGGGTCAGACCTTCGGACGGTCCGAACAATACCCCTCGAACGTTCAGAGCTTCACCCGAAGCCCAGAAATGTCCGAGACTGGTTTGACCCACTCGGACGACCCGAGCAGAGTTCAGAAGGACAGAACCCCACTCGGACGTTCCGAGCCCCACTTCGGATGTTCCGAAGTGTACAGACCCACCAAGATCAGTTTTCTCTGTTTTTCCAATTCGGAAGGACTTCGGAAGGTCCGAGACCCGATCTTCGAACGATCCAAAGTCAGACCCATGATCTGAGGTCAGTGACTAGTTTAGGTGTGGTTCGGATGATCCGAAGTCACAGTACCTAGTTCCGAGGCATGTTCCGAGGGACCCAGTTTTTAAGTGAAAACCTTGCTTGATTATATGTTTGATGCATGTGATGTGATGTTAGTACCCCTTTTTGTTAATTAAAATTGTACTAACCCTCTTCTCTTACTAGTATAGTGTATATATACTATTGTATTCACTTCCAGGCCGACTCTATTGGTTGGGTACTGAGTGATCTCACTTTCAGGCCGACGCTATATTTGTCGGGCACTGAGTGAGCTTGAGGCCTTACTCAAAATGTTAGATCTGGTCCTATCCAGAAGATAACCGAGAAGTGACCTGAGAATCTAGACCTAACTCAATAAGTCAATCTGGTCAATGCCCAGAAGACAATATGAGTTTTGGACTGAGCACCCTTTTTATTATATTATTATCTTGTGGATGATTATAATTTAAAAAATGATAGAAACCAAGTAGGAGACTCAATTCCATGTACCTTGGATATTTTTGGGAAAACAGGTATGGTTTTGAATATACTACTTGTGTATACGTATTTGATGCTATGCATATTGATTGTGCACTTGTCTGTTTGTTTGAACAGAGACTGCGAAACCACACAGTATACGGTGAGGGAACTTAACTTTGCAGCTTGATGTAAACAAGTTTATTTGATATGGATATTGAGCAATGAGTGGTTTCAGATTTGATGAACCCACTCATGTGCCAAGACTTGACGCACTATGGTAAGAGTGCTTATGATGCTGGTAAATGCTATGATCAGACGAAATGTTTAATACTATTTCCACGTGCTCTTGGCTATTGAATCAATATTGGCCATATGGGAGATGGTTTACGTCTACTAGACCATGGGTGGACTATGGGCGTCAGTTGCTGACCTGAGGGTGTCAGTACCGGCTATGGGAGAGCCAGAGATATACTTGCAAGGATGTATTTTGACCGTGTCAGGACTTAATACTATGATTGTCAATATGGTATCTAGAGGCTACGTTGGATAATAGCAGTAATGGAAAAATGATGAGATGATGGAAACGATGATGAGACTTTACTTGATATTGTGAATTTTATTATCAAGCATGAGATATTATATTACAACTGTTGATTATATACTAACATGTTGTTTACTTAAAACTGCACTGTTATATTTCCTTCACTGGGCTAATTAGCTCACCCCACTCACCTTTCAGGAGATGAACCCAAGGAGGAGAACCCACTGTTTAAAGCTTAGAGCGGATAAGTTGCGGCTTTGCTTTGGGATTCCCACTAAGGGGAATACCCTTGTATTTGTGCTTTCTGGTTCTTGGAACCATTTTTCTTTGTAAAGTACCGAATGTGGTACTTGGTGTGTGTTAATGTGATGTACTAGGACTACTACGTTTCTTTAGTTACTCTGATGATAATGTTTTGAATAATAATTCAATGTTTGGAATTATGTGTATTGATGTTTGTATTTTCTATGTCTATTGTTGGGTAGACTTATGGTATATGTTTGAGTCCACATGTTGGGATCATGTGTGACCTTTGGGCCTAACTGTTGATCCGGCCCAGTTAGAATACTTGTGAATGCTTGAGTGTTGTCTTAGTTTATCTTCAAAAAAAAAAAATCAGTCGCTTTCCAGGGCCCACCCTTCGGGTCGGGGCGTGACACAGTAGGTTGGAAAGCATTGTTGAATCACTGACGACACTACAAGGCGGAGTGACCAATGCGGTTGTACACATGACAGATAAGACGAGAAGACTGTGCCGGACAAGTGACATGAGGACAGCCAGCTGGAGTAGAAGACTGCACAGGACGTCCCCTAAAGTGACCACCACGCCCACAAAAACGCATAGGTGGAGTGGAAGAAGAACCTCGCAGAAAATGTCGAGAAAAAGGCACATGTTGTTTAATAGAGATATTGGTGAAGGGGGACTGTAAGGCAAGTGGGACAGTCTCATGTGTAAAACGGAGTTCCTGACTGTACAGAGGACCTTGTAATATAGAGAAAGAGATTAGTTCTGTCCGAGTAGTGATAAAGGTGACAAAAATCTCATATTCGGGTCCAAGACCACGAAGAGTATATAAAACAAGATCATCATCCAACATAGGGCGGGAAGCTGCTGCAAGACTATCAGCAAGAGTCTTGATAGAGGTAAGATACTGCAGCATGAAAGAGTCACCCTTCTGAAGATGAAAAAGTTGGAGACCAAACTGCATTATGTGAGCCAAGGAATGAGAGGAAAATGAGCATTCCAGTTGAAGCCAAGCAGTACGAACGGTAGGAGCACCAACAAGTTGAACCTTGAATGGGTTCACTTAGCGTAGAGAGAAGACAGCCAAGGAGAAGCTGATCATTTTGCTGCTAGATCAGAAACTCAGGGTTAGGCTTGGCTGAAGAAGAAGAAGAGTCATCTTTTGGATCCGAAGGCAGAACACTGGATGGGGCAGAGATCGTCTCATCAATATAGTCAATAACATTGTAGCCTCTAAGAAAAGGCAAGAGTTGAGACTTCCATACAAGGTAATTTCCGGAGTCAACGGGACAGTAATGAAATGCTGAAGCTAAAAAGACAAGTACGATAAAGTCCCCATAAGAAACACTCGATAATCAGAGGATGAGCACAAAAGGACTGAAGAAAGCAGTCGGCGGAGATCCCGAGGCGTGAAAGACTGATCAACCAGGCCAAACTAAAGCCAGCAGAGCAATGATAAGACAACAAAGAAAATAAGAGGCTCCAGTCGCTGCTGTCAAAAAGGACTAAAGAAAACAGTCGTTGGAAATCCCGAGGCGTGAAAACTGATCAGCCAAGCCAAATCAAAGCCAGCCGAGCGATAAGACGGCAAGGAAAAATAAGTGGTTGCTGTCACTGCAGTCAAAAAGGGGCAGCACTAGTCTTCGTACTAGAGGAAAGACCAGATCTGAGGCAGCAATCAGAGAGCTTCCAAACAAGGCAGTCCAAAGTCGATCGGAACAGAACCGATCAGTGAAGCGGGGCACGGTGTGGCTGCAAAGAAAAAGCGCCAGCAAGAGCGGAACACCCAGATCTGAAACGGAGATGCGGTGGATCGAAGGCCACCAAGTCGAGATCGGAGTTGTTGCAGATCTTGAAAGAGCAAGTCGAGATACGAAGTAAACCAAAGAGGTCTAGAGCATCGCAGAGAAGATCGACACAGGTAAACCTTGAACTACTGATACCATAATGAAATAATTCTCCTTAATCTTTGATTGATTTACAAGTGTATATAAAAGGATACAAGATAGAGATTTTCTCTATATGGAATTACAGACGTCATAGACTAATCTTCTTCACAAACCGTGTTGACCATCCCTTGATTATCGGTGAGGATAATCACGGGATAAGAATGAGAGATTTCCAGATCTGATAGGAGAGGAAGAGGTGGATTGACCAGTATCGCTAACAATACCAAATTCGTTATGGATTTTCTACGATTGTATCATAAAGCATTAGTACACATTTCCTTTTTCAGAAGACAAGAGGTAGCCCGACAAAGAGTTCTAAGGTTACAAGTAAAATGTATTTTCAGATTACAGTTATTTGTTAATTATATGGATTAAACCGATAATGATGAAATGTAAAGCAGTGAAGAAACAAGATTATCAATAAAACTGAGTGAAAAAGATAGAAAAGTGAAAGTAGAAAGACAAATCTTACCTCAAAACATTTCCAAAAACTTAGTTTCAACTTTCAAATATCAACTTGATATTAAAATCACACTACTTACCTCAAAATAAGGGGTTTGTTATCAAATTAACTCTTGTTTCCATATCTATAAGAAGTTCTCACTTCTAAACACTTGATTCAAAGTACCATCTTGATACCACAATCACACATCTTAGACAAATAAAGAGGTTCCACCTTCCCTAATCCACAATAAAGGGAAATAATCAAAGTCAAACAATCAATCCACTTTCTCCCATACGCACAGTCTGAGAGTTGAACCATGCTATGATACCACTCTATCACGCCTCGAACCCAAATGTGGGCCTGCAACCCGACTAATTTTTTTTTAAACCTTAATCAAATCCACTTATCAAAAGTCCATGGGCTTTTAATGAACTCACTTAAGCCCGTAGAAAGATGTCACAGAAGCACATGTGGACTCAAGCTACAATCCATTTCCTCACAAGTTGGGGTTAGATACCCTGTCATTGAGTAGCTCTTTCCATCAACCAAATGAGTTAATCAATTAGTAAATCTATGACGGTTGGATAGATCATCAAAAGAGCTTTTCAAAATGCCCAAAAACACTAAATTTCGAAGTCAGGAGCTCAAGTTATGGCCAAAAGCACCATTTTATTGTGAATACTACCTGCGACCCATCAAAATGGCGACCCGTATTCAGCGATCCATCATGGATGGCGACCCATCTTCGATGATCCATCGCAGATGGCAACCCATCACCAAAATCGAAAGTCTGTATTTTCAATTTGCTCTCAGGCCGAGCCACTCGCCAACGACGATCCATCGCCACTACCCCTGGAGCATCGTCAACAATGACCCATCGCTAGTGACAGCAACTTGATTTTTCAAGTTTTCCAACTTTTGATCTTTTTCTCCAGTTTGCCCACTCCAAATTCAAGACACACATTCTAACTCCTTCATTCTCATTCCAATGCATTATCATATACATTTGTGACTTGTGCACAAGTGTTTTTATACCCAGTTGGGTATGAAATCCAACATTTGAGATTTTCAAACCTAAGTTAAACGGAAATAACAAGATTTTCAAAACTCACATTGTTTCCCGAGTTTAACACTCAAAACTTAAAATATACATCATAAGACAATCAAATTCATACAATGACATCATATTACATCTATATGACTTGTCTATAAGGTTTCTAGACCATAAGTGGCCTAACTACTCAATTTTACAAATTTCCAAAAGGACTTAAAATAAGCCTAAGTTCCAATCTCGAACAGCTTCTGGAACCCGAGAATTCCAACTCCTAGACCATTATTAAGGGATTCTACATAATTTCCTCCAGCACATGGCTTACATTGTAAGGGACGTGAGCTCTAACCTAGTGAAGAGAATTCAAATTAACCAATCCCTCAATTTTCAAAGTAGCAAGCATACAATGCAGAATATAATAAAAAGGCTTAGAACACCATGGCATACCTTACCATTTGTTCCTTTCTTTCCACTCACACATCCATGTATACACACCCATGTATACTCACACATGCACATGTAACCTCACACATGCATTCTGCCTTCTTCACATGCATTATGCATTCCTTCCATGAATGCATATATATAAATATATATACACGTGTCAAGATTTTTACAACCTTACACACTGAGGTACCCCACTCAACCATAGTAGCATCAAGTCCCGACACGGTCAAAATATAGCTACTTGCAAGAGCATAACGACCCTACGGTCTGACCCTATGACCTATTCATGAATGTGACCTAACGGTCCATGATGGCTAAACAACCAATGCATGAGAAGGCATTTCAACACAACCACATGAACGCACCCAAACAATGGCTATTTAACCATAAACATTAACCATAAACATGGTTTACTTACTCATTTTCCCCAAGTACCCTTCCATCGGGTTTCACCCTAGAATATACTTACCATCCACTAGTTAACTGTTTTGGTTTAACAACACAAAACATTCATATTCTCATCACCTACATAATTGGTTAGCACAATAAAATCCATATGCAGATATAAATAACCCATGCATGAAACATATGCACATATCACAACATGAACTACATGCTTCTGTTCATAACACAAATCACATCATCATTGGACATTTCACACTTTTGTCCAAAACTTTGAACCTATCATCCTCTAGACTTCCAATGCGTCCCATAATGTGTTTTATACAATTAGGCCTCGTCTCCCTAACACCCTTTTACGCTTCTGTTCTAATAGTTAGAACAAAAATCCCATCCCTTTCATGGAAGTGGTGTCAAGTTTCGCTTTCTAGTCTCACTTGGTCTATTCCATCCTATAATTTTTATGGGTCCTATTTTTCATCTTAGAGTTTAATAGTTTCCTGAAAAACCCATTACACGAGTTAAGTTGAGTCTCCTCACCTTCTCCAGCTTTAAGTTTCTCACCAAAATCTGTAAAAATATGGAAACCCCATAGATATTCATTTCAAATTAAAATACACTTAAAATACTTCCAAAAGAACCCTTAATATATTTTCTGTCTGAAAATAGGGTAATGTCTGTGAGTTTCCTAAACTCTTGCTACTTCTTTAATTATGTGAGAATAGTCAGCTGGCAGTCATCCAAAACACACAATAAATAGAAAATGAAAATACTCAGTGCCCAGTCTTGTATTTTTCCGGTGCCTGGAAAGTATTGACAATTTGCCCAGAGGGTACAGCACTGAAAGTAAATAAAAGTACTAAGTGACCAATCTCTTGTACAGCCGAGCGGCTAATTTGTTGCGCTACTAATGGCCACCGAGTTGTGTTTTCGCTGAGCTACTAATGGAGAATTTTGGCATAGAGGGTACAACACGAGAAAGTAAACACACAAGAGTTAGCTGGGGTTAATCGCTTCCTCTCTTTTACTTAGATACTAGAAAGCAAGGATTTGACACCAACCAAAACAAATTTAAGAGGTGTTACTCAAGGATTAAAAGAAAAGACCATTTTTTTAAAATTCTTTAGGGACGATTTTTTAAGCATAAAACTAAACATTTTCCCTTTAAAAATTGACTCGGAGTTCATAAAATTCAGAGTAGATGAATTTTGATACCTTAATTACGAAAATCCGTCAAGAAATAACGTAGTTTGAAAACCCATGCTAAAAGCTGGAAAACTTCAAACAAATGAAGAAGAAGAAAAGAGAAGGAAAAGAATGATTGAGAGAGGAGTGGCTTTTGTTTTTTTTTTCTTTCAAGTACTTCTTCTCCACTTCTTATCTTTTCTTCCCATGTTGTGGGGTAAATCAGAGAAGCTATGCATTCATAGTATTGGTTTCGTATGCCCATCGTGGATCAATCCCACACCACCAACAGCCTACCATGAATTTCTATATGTACCACTGAGAGGGAAGGAGGAAAACTACAATTTAATCTCCATTGTTGTTGTTGTCTTTGCTTCATCTTCTCCCTCTAAACATCTCTTTTTCCTGTACGATTCTGCAACTTAGCTTTGAAGTGGAAGATTTTCAAAGTCTTCAAAACTCCACCGATTTCCAAAGAGAATGAATGCATTGAATTCCTTTTGAAGTTTTAACAGGTTTAGGATCAAAGAGAAGTGAATTTGATTTTGAAATGAGCATTAAAATGAGTTTTGAAATTTATTGGAAACCATGATTTTTCATGTGTTTTGATGATTTCACCTTCAAAATCAAATGTTTTTCTTAGTTTTTTTATGTCCAATTGATCTCTAAAATATAGTACACTCATAAACAAATTTGAGATATTTTGAAATTCTAGCTTCAGAAGTTCCGAAGCCATAGTATCAAGTTACGAAGGAGCTAAGTCAAGTTCCAAAGGTCCTGATGTAACCCAGAATTTAGGTAGTGGCTCTGAAGTTCCAAGCGCACAGTACATAGTTCCGAGGCATGTTCCGAGGAACCCAGAACTGGTTTTTGAGATTCATTTTGTTTGATTGAGTTAAGGATTTCATATTAGGTTTAGACCTTAGATTTTGATGTGATGTTTCCTATACAAAATTCTTAATTAAAAATGACACTAACCCTTGTCTTGTGGCACAATGGAAACGCAACCTGATAACTATAAGTAGCTGAGCGACATACTTTGCTGCTCGGTAAAAAAAATGGATCAGGCACTGAGTGATTTTCTTTTTATCTCTAGACCTAATTCAATATATCTCCATGGTCCAATACAGAAAATAATACGAGTAGTAGCCTGAGCATCTTATATCTCTTTAGGCCTAACTCAATATGTCTCGATGGTCCAATCTAGAAGACAATATATATAGTGGCCTGAGCACTTTTACTATACCCTTTGGACAAAGTCTCAATACTTTACTGGCGCCCGAAAAATGCGAGACTATGCACTGAGTACTTTATTGGATGTCTTGATTGATGACTATTTTAAATTAAAAAAGAGTAATAACCTACTATGAGGACTCACAACCATTTGCCTTGGAGTTTTCTGGAAAATGAGTAGAAAGATTTGACATACTATGAATGTATGTTGTACTGTCTATGAATGTGTATTATGATTGATTATGAGTGTATATTCATTGTATTTTTATTTGTGTAACAGATACCCGCGATACTCTACGTTTTACGGTGAGGAGACTTAATAATACATGATCGGTAAATCAAGTTTTGTAAACCTAGATCTAGTGCAATGAGTCATTTCATGGATTATACATGATATGGGAAAGACCGCAAAGGCCAAAATGCAAGACTCGATAATGTTTCCATGTAAGGGATGAAAATTGATTCTATCTATTAGAACAAAAGCATAACACAGTGTCAGGGAGTCGAGGTCTACTAGTCTATAAACGAAGAATGAACCTACTTACATGCTTAAACTTGATATATATTGTTAAAATATATTCATATTGTAACTAATGATGTTTATCATGCATGGTATTGTGATTGATGATGGTATTCTCCGATTTGAGAACTTGAGCATCATATTATGATGAGAGATTAGTTGATATTGTTGATGAAATGCTCTGATGTGAGAACTTGAGTATCTATAATATTGATACTGTCTCCATGTACACTTGGCTGCTGAGCTATGGTAGACTAGAAAAGGTCATATATTCGGCAATAGGCGGACCATATAGGTCATATATTGGCAGTAGGCCAGATCATAAGGATCATACTTTGGCATTGGCTGGACCCTGGTTTGTCGTTTATGCTCTTGCAAGATGCTGCATTTTGATCGTATCGGGACTTAATGCATTTATAATCAGTGTAGTGCTTTGGTGTTATGGTGGCATGACAGTATCATGGATGACTTGAAATGTTGGTATAATAGACCAATTATGATTTCAAGTATGATAAATGATATGCGAAACCATTGGGCAGTGGTATGGCAGTGGTATGGCAGTGGTATATCAGTGGCATGACAACGGTATGACAGTGGTATGGCAGTGGTATGATAGTAGTATGGCAGTGATGGTGACTTGGTAAATTGGTATAGTAGACCAATTATGAATTCAGGTAAGATAAATGGTACATGAGACCATTTGTGGTAATTTGGTAAAATGGTATATGAGACCATTTATGGTAAATTCATGAGTAGATAACTGTGATTTTAAATGATAAGAGTAGGCTATTATTGATATTATGCTTAGACTGCATTGTTTAACCTGTACATGTTGATGAATGTATTATTTTAAGATCTCTTCACTGGGCTAGGAACTCACATCCCTTACATTGCAGGGTTAACACCTGAGGAGGAGGAACCTCCACAACTGATTTAGGATAAGGGAGCCTTTGCAGTCAATCGTATTTCCCGGTGATGGAAAATATGTTTATTATATCTATTTTCAAGCAAATGATGTCATGTTGATTTTAGTACCACCTGTGATACTATAGATCTAAGCGTGTGTAAATCACTATGTTTTCGTTTGTAACTTTGATTGAATGAATGAAGATATTTGTTTGTAAAATATGTATTTGTATATGAGAATATATAGTACATGTTTGAGCCCACGTGAGAAGAACATGTGTGACATTTTCTATGATGGGCTTTTGGCAAATTTGAAGATCCAACCCAGCTAGGTTGTGGTTGATTGGAGAATAAAAAAAAAGTAGTGTCTCGGGCCCACCATCGGGTCGGGGCGTTACAGTTACTCTTATGAATATCCTTTGCTGCAAAAAGGTTTTCAAATGTGATATTGGAGGGGTAAAATCTAGACTTTTTACCCTCGTTTACTCTCCATTACCTGTGAAACAAACAGGGCATAGTTGGTTCTCGCATGAGTGCATGACTACATGAATGAAATAATTCAATATTTTCGACCTTTAACTCTTAACATCAAACTTTTTAAAAAATGCTAATTTTATAAATAAAATAGAAATAAGAATAATTAAAAAACAAAATCATGTTTATAAAAATATGGTTCAGTTCAAAATCATACAACAATGGAGGATATACTTGGCTTAAAGGAGGACCTATTCCATATATTGAATTTGAATGAAAACAAACTTTACAATCCAATATCTTTTATTATTCTATATTTTTTAGATGTTTTATCAGAATTTTTATGGGATTTTGAAATTTCACACGGGTTGAAACTGATTTGACCAATATTTGAAAATATTGTCTAATTTGTATCATGAACCAATAGAGACGGGTACAATGAACGGTTCCGATTTTTTAAACCACATAGGAAGTGGATGTTTAATCATAATTACTCTAGAAAAGTAGTCAAATTGAAACAAAATAAGATATGGACTATAAGAAGACTATTTTTTTATCACTCTTTCGATTAGAAGAGCACAAAGTCATAAGCTCATGATTGGCTTTATTTATTTATTTATTTATTTGTTTATTATTATTATTATTATTATCATTATATTATTATTAGATATATTGCAAGAGAAATTGGTATTATTTTTATGTAAATATTTGAGCTTTAAAATGCACTGAGAATTGACTCAAGAGGGTTGAAAAATGAGTGTGACCCACTTCCAGGTGCACATGAGAGTGTGCATATGAAGATGTGTAGGCCCACTTACAATCCTTTTCCACTCTAAACCCATTACCCATTTTTGAGTTGGATCTATAATTAATTATATCTCGTACTTGAGTTAAAGCTACCACTAGATTCGAATATGATAATTTCATCCTTGTCTACAATTGATTTTTTTTGTCCCTTTCATATAGTAATCAGTGATGCTGATTTTTTATAAACTTCATATCCCACCGAGGATCAATACTGAGCTTGCATCTATTTGCTCTAATTATGGACAATTTAAATGCTAAAATACAACATGAGGTGTATAGTGAAATAAGACTACTTTAAGTAATGAGTGGAACTGTGGAGAAAACATTTTGAGATGAAATTGTTTAAAATTATTAGAAAAAAAAAATACATATAGTGTAACTTTAGTTAAATAGAAGATAGGGAGTGAATTCCGATTAAAATTGGAGATAATTTAGTGTTATTGCAAGTTTAGATAGTTGTGTTCATTGCTAAACCCACATGGGTGTAGTTCAACTAATTGCCTCCTGTCTCAGGAAGGTTGTCGGTTCGAGCTCCCATGGGCTAACCTTGGTGTGCCCTAAGGGTAGTGAGCTCACCCTGAGGGTAAACACTGGGTATCCCGTAATTTTCCACATATAAATTCGAAAAAAAAAAAGCCGATATATGATAAAAATATCTGGAACATGTAAAAAGGAAATTTCATAAAACAATTATTAGACTTGTCATGATTTATAGAGCCAAGTGTAAGAAACAAAGATTCAACAATGGACAAAGTTAAGGTGACAAAGAAGTGTATTCTTCGTTTGATGAGCAGACCAACCTTAAAAGAAAGAGTAAACTAATGAGGATGACTAAAAAATAATCACAATAGAAGATAAATTGAACAAAATTCATTTGAAGTGATTTGATCATGTTATTAGAAGACTAGACGCCGAATTGAGAGGTTACAAATTAAAAGTATAAGAAGAAGATGAAGCCCACTAAAAATGTGGAGGGAAAAGTTAAGAAAAGACATAATAGATTGTGAACAGACAAGAACGTATTGAAAAATAAAATTCAAAAAGCCAACTAAATAGATGGTGATGAATGGAAAGATTCGTTCCAAAGACCCATCCTGTAGAACAAAATTGAGTCCTACCTAGAATACAAGAGCTTAGTAATTAAGAAATAATTTACAGTTGAAAATTTAAAGAGTATAAGGTAATTTTGATTAGGCTTCATATTTAATTGAAAGCTTTTGTAATGTTGCTATTACATTAGACGAAAGTGAGTTAATTATTTATTAAAATTGATGCAATTCAACTCACATAGCGATAAAAATCGGAATTACTAGTGAAAGGCAGTCATTGGCCCACAAGACCAACCACTTCTTTACATGTAAACCTATAAACAATCAACAATATCGAAATGAAGCCACGTGTCACATATTCTTATGCTTAACAAAAATACATAAATCTTATTACAGTTCTTAGTAAAAGAAATTAATAAACTTTTTTTGAAATATTGACCATTTCATTCATTAAAAAATAAAGAGTGAGTGCAAAAGCGGATCCAAGTATATGAGAGTTATAACCCCGATCCAAGATAAAAGAAGAAAAAAATGAGAAAGAAAAAAACATAAAGTAAAAGAAGAGATACAACAATACGCCCCTTCCAATAAAAGATACACTAAGGAGTCCTATACTCCCCGAGCTCCCAGGACTCTAATATGATGAAAACAGTTCTATAGTCAGTCTTTGTTTGTGAACACATACTTTCGTTAAGAAGTCGGCCACAATGTTCGTCGATTGAGGTGTATGAATGAAAGAGAGGCCTCCTCACCTGCACAACCTTTAAATGTCCCTAGTAATGCTTATGAACCTCCACGGCGGGATTTTCTATTCCTAGCCCAGGAGATGTCATTAGTCAAGTCACCTTTGAAATGAGGTTTCCTATCCTAAGCCTAAACCAAACTTGGAGTGTTCTCCTAATTGTTCTCAATTCTACATCATTTGATTCCATCATCCCTAATGACTCTAAAAATGCCTAATAGTACCTACCCCTACCACCATGCAACATCCCTCCTATTCCTATCTGCTCTGATTTACCCCTCGCTGCCCCTTTCACATTGAATTTACATGATCTAGGGGCATCGCTATGCACTCAACCTTACACTTCTTTGTTAGAATATAAACAGAATGCGAAATCGACTCTCAAGACCAAGGATTGGTGAAGGCTCTAAATACCATGTTAATTTCATAAATTGTTATTTAATCAACTTATTAGGATACATCTCAATATATAGACTTACACCTAATCACAGATAAAATCAAACTCTAATTTAATCCTAAACAAAACACATCTCTTAATTAAAGTTTATCCAAAATTTAGAATCCTAATTAAATATAGACAATGTAGAGTGCAAGTAATGCAGAGAAAAGACGATGCAAGAATTCTAGAGAGAAAGAGAGCTATTCAAACAGGCTGCTGACAAATGCAAGTACAGAAGAAAAAGATGCAGAAGAGACTGGTGCAACTAAAGAATGCAAAGTGCGAGAAAGCTGTAAATGGTATAGAGAACAAGTCCACTGCTAAATGAAAAGGCTGCAAATTGAGATCCATCGAGATCTAAAAATAATACAGAGAGCAAGAGAAACAAAAATCAAAAGAACAAGAAGAAAGAAAGAACCAAGTGCATGATGACAAATATTTCGGATTCCTTTATTTGAGATTATCATCCCCAACAGATAGTAAACTTGAAAAAGATGATTTTTTATGGGTGGACATTTAGACACGGGTTTTTTCTTTCAGCAGACACAAGTTTTCAAATTTTTAAAGTAAATTACCATTTTGCCCTTCCACGCCAGCATGGTCCGAACGTGAGATAAGAACATTTTTCTTTCGTTCGAACCATTTTTCATGCGTAAATTAGATCTTCCGTACGAAAAAATAAATATATATCAGATCGTCTGGATCATACACTAGCATGGTCCGGACGATCTGAACTCAAGCAACGACTATAAAATTTTATTCCTCTCAGTTAAAATCGTCCGGACTATTATTCATGTGTAAATTCTACCGTCCGAACCATCCTATAAATGTATATAAGATCATCCAGACCATCCTCTAGCATGGTCTGGACAATCTGAACTCAAGCAACGGCTGTAAAATTCTATTCCCATCAGTTAAGATCGTCCGGACTATTATTCATGTGTAAATTATATCGTCCGAACTAAAGAATAAATATATATATATATATATATATATATATATATAAGATCGTCTAGACCATTCACTAGAATGGTTCGGACGATCTAAACTCAAGCAACAACTATAAAATTCCATTTAAGATCATCCGGACCATTATTCATGTGTAAATTCTATCGTCCGAACTATAGAATAAATATATATAAAATCGTCCGGACCATCCACTAGAATGGTCTGGACGATCTAAACTCTAGCTAACGACTGTTAAATTTCAATACTCTCAGTTAAGATAGTTCGAACCATTATTAAGAATCATCCGAACGATCTATATAACTTATATACACCTCCGAACAAAACCTAAACTTAATTTCCCAATTCCACTTAGTTCCTCTTCATTCGAAAGACCTTCTCCCTTCCTCCAAACAGAAAATTGATCTCCCCCAAAGGTGCGAACAATTCCTCTCCCTCATTTCCCCTTTCCTCTCTTTCATTTGAAGCTCTTTCTCCCTTCCCCCAATGTTCGGTCGATTCCGGACGTGCGAAGGAAAAATCTCACTCAACTCCCCGACCTTCAACCTTTGGCCTTCCACCTTCGACCTTCGACTTTCGACCTTCAACCTTCGACCTACACATGGCATCAAATTTAGATTCATCGAAGTAAATGGAGAAATCTACCTCTAAAGCCAAGCAGAAGAATCAGAGGAAAAATCCTACCTTCGACACCAATCATTTCATCTCTAAGGAAGTTGTCACCCTCTACAAAGATGATTTGTCTACTCGACCCTATCTCTTTGGTAAAGTCATCGATTTTTCTTTTTTTCCACCCTTTGAACTGAAAACAAAATAGTACTTTGAAACCCTTCGTTGTTGGAAAAAATTCTTGGAAATAAAATCGGATATGTATCCTACTTTAGTGAAGGACTTTTATGCAAACATAAAAGAGAGCGATGAATACTCCATTGAATCCAAAGTCCGAGGTTGTGAATTTTTTTTTCATGTGATAGATTGGACACTATGTTCAATCTCCCCAAGGCCACAATTATTAAGTATGGAACAAATACATCGTCTACTGATGTTGATGGCTTCACTCCTTTGGGCGCCCTCAAGCAAATGTGTGGGCGCACTGATATTATTGAAGATGATAAGTCTGGTCTGACGGACCTAACAATTGATGCCCGAATTATCCATCACATTATTGCAAAGAATATTTTTCCTAGAAAAGGGCATAGTTACCATGTGTCTTGCTTCGATGTTTTTCTCATCTGGTGCATCATGAATGGAAAGCAAATCTCCCTCTCCTATATAATCATAAGTCACATACAAGTTTGCCTTAAGACAAAAAAATATAGTCTTCCATATGGTCTTATGCTTTCTTACTTCTTTGGAAAATGTGGAATCACTCTTCTCCCTGAAGATAAAATAGTTATGAAGCTCACTGATACCTTTGGTCAGATCACTTTGAAGAAAATGGAATTTAGACTCGACAATGCACTGAACCGATGGTTTCCCAAAGCAGAAAAGGAACCTGTAGTTCATGCACCTGAACTTGAGGCACATGAACTTGAGGCACCTCAAGTTCAGCAGATTCTTGACAGTATTTCGACTCTGAACGACAACATGAATCAGAAATTTGATGACATCTACGAACGTATGCAGAGTCAAGATACAAGGATTAATACTTTGTTTCTCCAAGTGGTAGATAATATGAGGTTGTCTGTTTTAATTGCTCAGAGGAATAAAATACTAGCACATGTAGGACCTGGTGAAGGTGGATTACGATGTTTTGTAGCTCCACCAAGTCCTCGCTCCACTACTCGCCTGACTGGATTTGCTCCATATGCATCAACTTCTGCCTTCACTTCTGCACCTACACAAGCTTCTGGACCACCACCTGCTGCAACAATTGCATCTACTTTTGGACCACCACCTACTGCTACACCTGCATCTGCTTCTGTCTCCACTGCTCCTGAGGATGTTGCTACTACACCTGCACCTGCTTCTGATTCCATTCATCCCCCGACTGTTCCTGATACATCTGCAGAGGCTTCTGGCTCCCCATAGTTCTTCCTTTTGATGATATGTAAAATGTGGGATAAATATTGTAATTTTCATATTTTGATAAGGACATGTAAAGGAAATGATTTTGTAAGTTTCATATTTTCATATATGTGTTTTGAATGTAGGTGTTTTACATGCATGATCTCAATGAAAGACTAGTTTCCTATTGATAAATCCTTATGGGCATCTGTATTAAAGTGTACATCTGTGTATTTGTGTGTGGGTGAGATTGCTTCCACTCTAATGCTTTGAACTTAGGTCTGCTTTTGAGATATTGGTTTGTAGGCACTTGGTTGTGGTGGACTTGTAGGCACTTGGTTGTGGTGGACTATTCAAACTTTTCTTGTCATCCAACAAACAATTCATAGGCCTAGGGCTTCAAACTTAAGGGCTTGGTGTGTCTGGGTAAGGAGGCTTGTACATGCCCTGAGGATTAGCCGGGTGCTCTAAGAAGCCTGGACCTTGGTCATAAAAAAAAAAAATATATATGGCTTATTCCATGCTCATTTTGACATGGTAACATGTGCTAGGTCCAAGGTATGTAAGGGGGTAGCATACAAGTTGAATAATATAGTAGTAGATTCAGGTTCAATACTTTGTGCAGTTTTGACATACACCAGATTGATCACCTTTCCTCCTCATCTGCAAAGGGTTTAACAAAGTCATAAAAAGGAAACAGGTCATATAATTGAATTTTAGTAATGATATGAGTAAAAAATGGCTCTCTCTCTCTAAGAAGCAATGCAATCAAGAAAGCTAGCTCAAACATGAATTCCAAAACTTGCAACCCACCCCTCAAAAGAATAGAGATATGATCCTTCTAACCATTTCTTTGTGACTCTTATATGGGACTACCTACTTAAAAAGGTAAGGAGTGAGGCATTGGGTATTGGTTTTTATAATTTTCCATCAAGTTCTGAGCCAATCCTGTTCAAGTCAACTATGAAGATAATGAACTCTGCTTCAGTCAGGATTTTACAACTACAGGGTAAGCAAGTTTGGATGAAGTGTTGCCTTACAAAGTTAAAGGAACTTGTCACATCCTTTCTCTAGCATTCAATACAATAAATTGTTAAATCAATTCTTTCATGAACTAAAAAGTTCCACTGTTGTCTTGTACTAGAGGTCAGTGAGCATTCATGATAGAGGCTTTTTTAATTCCAATTACAAAATATTACCTTGGCATTACAAAGTTATTTGAGGATCTTTTCATATAATCATTCCCTCTCTTTAACATCCCTATATCTTATGTGATTGAATATGATCTTTCATGGGCTAGAAAATTCTGTTATTGCATATTAAAAGTCTAGTTGTACATCTGAGAAAGTAACCTATATTTGTTAGCCAAATCTTGTCTTCCAAAGTGAATGGAGCAACTTTGAGTATGTTTGGCATAAACGGAGTGCATCCTCCAACATATTCTTGATATTAGAAGAGCAAAAACATCCTTTGGTAATTGCCACGAAGGAGGTTTCTCTAGGGTTGAACCCTAGTCCTCACCTTGTCTTAGTTTGGTATGCCCTAATGAATATCAGGCTCATGAAGGTACCAGAAGTAGTATTATATTGTTGATCCTAAGAAGTGTACATTTTTCTATGTCTTTTTGTACTACATTGTCTTTCTCTATTGCACCAAGGATAAACCACAGCTGAGAGGGAAAAAAACACAGCACCCCTTGTTTCAAAAGGGAATTATGAAGAAAATGGAACTCCCTGAATAAATCTACTATCATTTAGATTATTTGGTCTCCATCCTCCCATTCTCTATGTCAGCCCCACATAGAACTCATATAAAGGCTCCACAAGTTTGCAAGTGTATTAATTGACGCATGTACTAACACAAAATAATAAAAATACAACTGAGATAAGCTAAAAATAAAGAGCAACAGTCCAATGTTCATAAACCAATTTACCTTAAGACAACAAAGGTTCCAAGACAACACAACAAAAGATTTCCTTTAAGAAAACAATGAATCTCAATGAATACTCCCTAAACCCTATAACCCTTTACTGATTCCACCAATGTTGGAAATCACCAGTATCTCTAAGTTCACTAGTCCACTGCATAACATTTTGAAAAATGTCATTAGAAAATATGGAAATTATATACCTATAACAATGTAAATATACAGAGAATTGAGTGAAGAAATTACTTGGGACATTTCAAAAGAGTTATATGTCGATTCGCCATAGAAGTTGTAAGAACCACCGGGCTGTAGAAAAAGGAATAGATGTTAATCTTTATCACTGTAATAATTATGTATAAATAATATGACAATGCACCAGATTCTAACAATCACTTACTTGGGATATTTGAGACAAACCCGTTGTGGATGATTCACGAAAATCATCTACATTAGGCAAAACATTTAAATCGACACTCGCTGATGGTGATGCTTGTGAAGTAAAACGATCTGGACAAGTTCTAGAATTATGACCAATATTCTTGCATATCCTGCATCTTCTTGCATTTCTTTCATTCTCTACAATCTCAAATGCAGAGGGATCTCGTCTTTTAGAACTTTTGGAATTTGCATTCTTGGAACCTAGATGACATCCTCTAGAATGTTGAATGATAGGATAACTGATAGGCATACCTTCACTGGTAAGATCTTCTAGATGATTTCGGAACTCATCTTGATCAAATGAAGATAAATTGTCATATTTCTTCTTAATGCCCTCAAATACAACATCTAATTGATTCCCAGGCCGATTCATTTCATTGTTGATCAATTCGTTCAATGATATCAAGTCGATCTTCCATTGTGGATGGATATGATGCAGTTGTAACTTCTTTATCCACCTCATTTTGTGGGCACAAGGTAAACCTATTAATGTTGTAAATTCTTGAGTACAGTAACTAGAAAATGAATTTGATTCCACCATATCATATTTCTTGTACAACTCATTTAAGGCAAAATGAGATACATTGCCATTCAATTCATCGAAAAAAGGAATAGAAACAGCATGAGCAATTCGCAGTTTTTCATCCTCATGTTGAGCCCTAAATTCTTCAAACTAATTTTGAACGGCGTTGCATATTTTTCTTCGAACAACGTCGAGGTCACCATTGCTTGTATCTATATACTTTTTTAAAACAACATGGGCACCTTCAACCCTAAAAGTAGCTCGATTTTGAAAATGTAAGCACCAACCGATCCATGCCTTGACTAATTTTTTCTATGTGGAATCCAAGTACTTGTTATATAGTTTATTGCCCGTGAATTATCTCTAAAATTTTGTTTGAAAACTTCAAATGCTCCATTAAATGCTTCTTCACTTGGCGACTCAACCAATGCATTCCATTCGGATATAAACGCATTCTATACTTCGACTTTCTGAAAGAGAGGTTTACACCGAGTAAGAATATTTTTGCTGATGTGCCAAATACACAATATATGCTTTATATTAGGGAACTCCGAATCAATAGCATTTTTTAACGCCAAATCTCTATCAGTCACTAAAATTGAAAATTTGTGATCAACTCCTAAAACCCTCTTGAACATCTGTAGAGCCCATACATAATCTTCTAATTTCTCATTTCTTATGAAAGCAAAGCATGAGAAGAAGTTAGCATTAAAACTTGTCACCAATGATATTAAGCAATAGCATATAATATCTATTGGTTTTGTATATACAATCCATCAAAAAAATATTATGATAGGTTTTAGTAAGTATAACTGACAATGGATGTGAACAAAAAAAGATGAGACAAGTGACCGTTCATTGTCATAATCAAACCAGTACTGGAAACCACCTTCTTGAAGATCTTCAATCAAAGCTTCAATTGAAGTATGACCTCTTAGTTTTTCTTTCCGAATAGAATACAAAAAATTGTACAAATCATTTTTTGTCACTCCAATGTCCGGATTTTCATTTCTAAGGGTCGTCAAAATCTGGTGGGGTGGTATATTGCTACTGTTCATTTCAATAATTCTTGTTTTCTCTTCATCCAAAAAATATTGTGTCAATGAATGGCCTAATAATACATTCGACAGATCATGATTGTGCTCCAAATTTTTAATGGTTAACTTCCATGACCCATCAATAATTTGTTTTCCTCACTTCAAATGGACAATTTACAAGGTGAGAGGATGTTTTCTTTTTCCTCTCATAATCTTTCAAATTAACAGTGCTGCAATATGTACCTCCTCTATCGCAACCAAGAAAAATGGTCTTGTCTTTAGTACATGACATCTTGATGGTAGCTATAAATCCTTATGCAATAGCAACCTCCTTAACATACTTGACCAGATCCTCTCGACTTGGATAACATCCCTCAACAAACTCATTCTCATTATAAAACTCATTAACAACTATCTCATCATTTTCAACAAATGTGGACGTACCTCCCTCAATATAATCTATACTACTTATTTCAAAAAATAAAAATAAAATAGAGAAGAATCTTGGGTTTAAGGGAATTACCTTCGATTTGAGATAGGAGATTGAGGGAGTAGCTTCAGAGAGAGTTACCAGTGAACCAAGATAGGATATTAAAGGAGTAGCTTGATAGTGGTGTGGTACGTTTTGGAAAAGGGGTTTGAGGGAGAAGGGTTTGGAAAGAGATTTGAGTGAGAAGGGTTTGGAAATGGGGTTTCAGTTCCAAGGGCTTCGAGAGGGGAAGATGGAACGAAAATGTAAAGAGGAGAAAAATGGTAGAGATTCAAACTTAAACTCACTTTCTCAGTTTAGATCGTCCAAACCATTCTAGTGGATGGTCCGAATGATCTTATATATATTTATTCTTTAGTTCGGACGCTAAAATTTATACATGAATAATGGTCCGGACGATCTTAACTGAGAGGAATGGAATTTTACAGTCTTTGCTTGAGTTTAGATCATCTAGACCATGCTAGAGGATGGTTCGGACAATCTTAGGTACATTTATAGGATAGTCCGGACGGTAGAATTTACACATGAATAATAGTTCGGACGATCTTAACTGAGAGAAATAGAATTTTGCAGTCGTTGCTTGAGTTCAGATCGTCCAGACTATGCTAGAGGATGGTCTGGACGATCTTACATACATTTATAGGATGGTCCGGACGGTAGAATTTACACATGAATAATAGTCCGGACGATTTTAACTGAGAGAAATAGAATTTTACAGTCGTTGCTTGAGTTCAGTTCGTCCGGACCATGCTAGTGTATGGTCCAGACGATCTGATATATGTTTATTCTTTAGTACGGATAATCAAATTTACGCATGAAGCTTGGTCCAAATAAATGAAAAATGTTCTTATCTTACGTCCAGACCATGCTGGCACAAAAGGGTAAAATGATAATTTCTTTTAAAAATTTGAAAACCCATGTTTACTGAAAGAAAAAACCTGTGTCCAAATGCCCACCCTTTTTTATTGAATCAAGATAATTGAGCATATTTGAAATGAACTATCATGCATGATAAAAGTGGTCGATCATTTAAAGAGTGGAAAAGTTTGGTCCCTACAAAGTTCAAATAAAAAAATATAAATATAAGATATATTGAATTTATTAAAGTGACAATTAAAATAAATCTATATACATGAATGATTTACCCTTTTTTTTTAAATCTATCTGTTGCCACGTTATAATTCTATTCGCAATTCTTTCTATTACGGTCTCTCACTCTCTCCTTATCGTGTACTCGTGGGTGTGTTGTTCTTTTCAAAGGATTGGCTGTCTCTGGAGAAGGAAGAGTCTCCGTACATCACTTGCAGAGTGCGTCCAATAATGCTTCTTGTGTTGTCGTTTCTGACTTTTGTTCCAAGTTGCAGTGTATATTTTGTCGTCTTTTAAATAGTTTTTTCAATTTATGTTCAGTAAATTCTCTTTTTTCTTGAGATTTGAAATAGTGACAACAGCAGTGTGTACCATTTTTTTACTAAGGTATTTAGACATTTCATTGGAAGAGGATATTTTGACCTGACCAATCATTGAGTATCTAAAGAGATCTCAATTCCACACACTGACTAAACTACGTGGCTACATGGCCTGTTGAAGTTGAGCATCAATCCAAACTCAACACCCCTCTTTTTGAGACTTGTCAAGCCAAGATTAAAGTAAATATTAAACCATCCAACGCCAGTTTGCACCAAGTGATGCATGTGTAACTGCCTCTACCAATAAAAGCAAGCAGACATGGCATCTATTTTAGATCGATTGGAAGAAAGTTGAAAAAAAAAATAAACAGTTTGGTATTTAAAACAAAAAAGTTTTACCTCTGTCATTCAGTTTGGTATTTTGATAGTAGTGGAAGAAACTGCACATGGGCAACCTGATCACTGTCTCTGAATTGAAAGAAAGATGATTTCTACTGTGGAATTTTTCTTTTTTCACCGCATACTATCAAAACTTTTGACAGCTGTACAGAAATCGACCACAGTAGAATTGCCTCATTTTCTCATAAAAATTCTCCCATTTCGAACACAACTAATAAGAACAGTTGACAACTTGTACCTCAGTACTTCATCCAATATGTCTTCAACTTTCAAAGCATCTCTCTGCAATAGGCTTCAAAGCTCCAAAAGATTCCCACAGCACTCCCACATAGCATGAAAAGTAAAAGGAGAACAGAAATATGTAGAAACATAAAGAATCATATAAAAAACAAGCCATGAAAATCCAACAGACAACCACAATCACAAAAAAGGTCAGAAAATAATGTTTTACACAGACAAGAGAAGGATGATATCAGTTACTGTTCATAATTATGTAAAACAAACCAATCAAGAAATTCAAAACCAAGTGTTCTCCATTCTGAAACTTGGAGAATATCAGGAATTCAGGTGCAAATGCTACTGGCCTCTGGTATAGAGCCATAAGACTTATGCAACACACTTGTTGGAGAAGTCGAAGTCGACGAACGCAGTGCCTCAGCTAGTGGGCCCCCCATTGAAGTCTCCTGATGGGATGCCCACCCACTTGTCCAATTCGCTGGCCGCTCTTCAGCATTACCACCAACAGTGCCAATCTCCTCAGCCGTGCCAGTTGATAGTTTTAGTGAGAAATCAGAAGATTGGTTCCCAGGTATTGAGATTGAAAGGTGAATGGAGGAAGTTGGCGGACTGGCACCGCTGCCAGCAGCACTGCTAGAGTCTTGCGGTGTTCTTGGCCAGTCATCAAAGAAATGTCGCAAGACGCGACCTCTGTCTGTTCTGGCTTCATCTCCTACAATCAACTGCTGCTGGCTGTCTAGATGAGATCCAGTGTCTGTCATACTTTCAGATGAACTGCAGAAAAAAGAGGATCAAATGAAACCCTTGATGTCTGAACAGACGAGCAGAAGTTTCAAAATTGGTCATGGTAGATAACTGTAAAGTAATCAGTAGAATTTCCAGTTTTATTTTTCACTGTCCGGGACTCACTTAGATGGGAAGAAAGAAAATGGCTAGCATTAGATGTCGCAGTATTTTTCTACATCAGCCAATGGCAGTAGGCCAACCAGATAATGTTCCAGAAGAAAATTTGAAAAAGAAAAAGAATCGGAGAACAAATTGTTTCTAAGGTGGAGTGTCAATAAACCATGACTAGATCATTCATCTGGGATTGAGAGTAGCCTCAGCATCTAGAACTAATGCAAGGTCCATGTTCATCTAACATTGTGCCACTTTTTGATCCATAAGTTACATTGATCAGACGATGACATTGACCACCATCTGATTGGTAATTCACCAGCCTATAAAGTACAAACCACACATTCATTCAGAAAAGTAGACAGTTTAGCTTGTCTGATAAATGCGTGCTCAGTCCACCCGCAATCTGGAAGAACCGACGGTTTGCACCAAGTGATATAATATTCATGGCTCAGGTTTAATCGAGTTTGACCAAGGTTCAACCCGGTTGAACCTTATTTAACCGACCTTCCACCGAGACGGTTCTATTGAAGGGCCAATTTTTAAAACATTGGTCTGAATCACCATATAGCTTTTAAACAAACTAAATAATGGGCCTGGATGTCTCACACAAAGCAGGAGAACAGAAAATTTTGGCTCAAGAGGTGCTTATACATTTCAGGCTCTCTAGAGGTATGGAAAACAGAAACTATACCATATAGACTGTCTTTTAAATTCTTTTTTCCTCCTTGGCTTTTCCATTTCAAATTAGTACCCTGAACGTTCCTGGTCCAACCTAAAATATTTCAGGTGTAGATTAAGTAGAAAGAAAAACTCCTCGCGAGGATTTTCCACAGGTTAGACTTACATTGATAAATGGGAATGGAATTTTCCACAATAAAAAAGTGTGTTCAGAAAAGTCAAGATCAGTTCTCAGATGAAGTATAAACCTGTGGTTGAGCCGGAGGAGATCATTTGAAGGTGGGAATGGCCTCAGGAGAGAGAAGTGGGTCTCTTTAGCTGCCGTTGACGATGAGGAAGTGATGTTTGCTTTTAGGCCACTGGTTGCAGTGGGTGTGGGGATTTCCACAGGCTTTCTTGAACGGTTTCTGCCTCTGTGCATGTGGCGCTCACAGTACTTCTGTCCAGTCACCACATCTCTTGAGCACCTCCATTTCTTTCCATCAGTTCTTTTGCATCTCCCAGGCTCTGCATCGACAACACCCCTCCCCCAGTACCCGGTCTGTAGCACTGACAAGGACAATTGAAATGGAAAGAGAAACCAATAAATATAGCTTAATCCAGGAGGAATTCTTCCATTGCAAGCGCATGTGAGTGAACCCCATTTCAGATGATGATCACATGGACCCCCACCATGGTGTCCAAATCCAAAGGAATTGTGTATCCTATAATGTAGCAAGTTTACAGTTACCTGTTCGAGAGTTTTGATGAAACAATAAACGCCACTATGGATGGAGAATATGATTCCATCCTATTATTTTGCTGTTTACAAAAAGATTCTTACTCTTGTAAGGTAATTGATTAAAGATTCAAATCTCCATACTAGGTGTCTTTGGAGAAGACAGACATAGGAAAGCGTATATCCACCCTAGGCCGAGACCCTGCCAAAACATTCATGTCTAGGCAATATGTTGGCAGTTTCCAATTACATTAGCTGTGAATTGAACACTCCCAAGTCACATTCAATGCTTCAAATTTCTTGTCTAGGAAATTTAACCACTCAATTGGCACTTTCCAATTGCAAAACTAAGAAATGAACCAATAGTTCACATTCAATGCTTCCAATCAGTTAGTTTCAAGAAGAACCTCTCTGCATAAGGACCATTCCAATTAATACCATGGATCACAAACTCAATTGTCCAGCAGGAAAACAAAATCAAGACCTGAGGATGACCAAGTTCCTCTTTATACTGCTCAAAAAGACAAAGAAGAAGAAAATGAAAGAAAAGAAAAGAAATAATTAAGTCCTCTCTACTTCAGATGTCAAACATTGTTTTCAGCAAGAAGTCATGATATCAAAATCCCCAAAAGCATTCAACATTTCAAAAGAGAGAAGCAAAGTCAGGCATCCAAAGAATCAGATGGGGAAAAAGGTGGAGTGACACATCATGTATCAACGATATATTTAAACCATGCCTACTATGATAATGGACAAGGTAATCATGGGTAGAGAAAGAGCAAGTAGAATTCAGTAACGTGTATGAAGAAATACCAAGTTCAGATATGGTTCTTTATATGTGAGGCCGGCAAGAAAAGGAAATTATAGAGAATCTAGATTTTCTGTTCTAACCAATATGATCAATTGCACATAACATGAGTGAAATGGTGGCTTTTTTTTGGTTATTTGAGACCCTCCTTTTCCACCTTCAATTGACACAGACACCTTCCACCCTCACAATATGGCACCTCCCTATTTGAATCAGAAATGGCCTAATTCTTACATTGGCCAACACGAAGCAAAATATAGTGGTGATTCATCAACTTCCCCAAATCTCAAATATTTTTAGGCAGACTATACATCCCGAAATCACACTGATCAGAGAGTCATAACCGTTATGGTTGACAAAAACATGGTCACCGCCCCCATACCCAATCATCAAAATAAGATGCTTTGCATTATAGGATCAGATATTTTTTGGGTCTTCCTCATAGCAAACAATTTGAAATAACAAAAGTACTGCAGACTAGTAGTCATCTTTTTTTAATTACCAGGAAAAAGAATAAAGCATCACCAAATGTTCTGTATGGAAGAAAAGAAACCGTGAAGCCCTCTAGATGGTAAACCTTCTGAAGTCATATTGAACAAAGAGAGAAGTTCTTGACTTAGAAGAATTTTCAGTTTTTTGAGACATTTGTAGGGTAAAAAGCCAGGGAGATTTAATCGGCAGAAATACACATTGATGTGATATTTTTGGATGCACACTAAAAATTCCCTAACAGAAATCAAATCAATGAAAGAAGAAAGAAAGAAAGAAGTGAAGCAAGATTTGGATCTAGAGAAAATCCATTTCAGCTGCTAAGGTCCAGGACATAATGAAAACAAAGTTGGGTGCATAAAGAAACGAACCCAGGTAACATCTACCAAACCCCATTAAAGGCGTATCTATCAACAAACCATGAATGGAGAGGAAAAGCTAATGAAAACATCTAGCAAATGGCAACTTACATTGAACCCATCTTACCTACCCTTTTGATATGAGACTAATATGGACAGCGTAACATGTTGGGGAGAAAGAGAAAGAGAGATTTCAACCAACAACAGATGAATACCCAGGAACAGAGCAAGAACAAGAACAGCCTCATGCCTTAGTAGAAGCCCAGAATTTATTATCCGGAAGGGCCAAAACCTTCTTTTTAAAACCCAGTAGAAGATCTACCTGAACTCTTGTGTGTTCTTTGGATGTGGTTCTCAACATCTAAGACCATGTTCGGAAAGGAACATTAATTGATTAAAGGTTTTGAAAATCAATACAAGAGACGCATTTCATAACAAAAAAAACTTAACCATTTGAAGGGAAAAAATGGAAAAGAGGAGAAAAGAAAAAGGAGAACTCACTAGCCGGTTGGAAATGCTGATATTGTTGATGGTGAAGATGGTGGTAGAAAGCAGGTGTATTAAGAAGGCTCTTCCTGACGAGAAGAATAAGATCGAAAGGAACAGAAGCCCCAGCCAGCAAATACTTGAAGATCAAGGCCTGCAACTCCAGTTCCTGCCACTGAACCAAGCTGAAAAATCCTCCCATCCCTTAAAAGAAACAGTTTCCAAACAAGAACAACACATCAAAGGAAGAGAAAGGAAATGCGGGCAAATGAAAAGAAGAAAAAGGAACATTACCATTGAATGCATCTTTATAACAAAAACTGAATCTTTTGTTGTAAAAAATAAAAGGAAGATATATAGGAGAAGAAAGAGGATGAAAGGGGGGATTCTTACTGGGAGGTGTTGCAGTTGTTGAATCTGGAAATGCTGACAGATTGCAGCAGCTCTTGCCATTTGGTTCCAGAACAGACAATGAGAGAGAAGACCCAGATGACTGATGCTGCTGCTGCTGCTCTAGAAGAAGCTTTAGGATCTTTGCAGAAGGTTGGTGATCTGATTGATGTTGCTGGTCTCTCCATGACTGCTGCATGGTGTAGTCCATGAAAATCAAGGGCGATGGGAAATGGGTTTTTGCTTGAATTTTCACTTCTTTAATGAGGGTTGGTGGCGGCTCGGCCTGTAGGACTTTGGTGGGTGTATTGGAACGGAAACTAAACTTTTCAGGCCTGTTGGCCTTAAAGCCAAATTTTATGTTTTTCTTTTAACTTGTCTGGGTGTAAATTGTAAATCAAGGAACACGTAGGGACTTTTGGGGATTTTAAGGGTGTATTGGGACCAATGTCACAAATATCGGCGGTATTTTTAAATTTACCGCGTTTTTATCGGCAAAATACCATTACCGCGTTAAAAACGCGTTTTTATCGCCAAACGATAAATTTCCGGTAAATTCCCGATAAAATCGCGTTAAAAACGCGATAAACGTTAATAACGGGATAATATCCCGGTAAATTTCCGGTAAATTCCTGAGAAATTCCCGGTAAATTCCCTATACCATTTTTATTTCATTAATTTTTTTATTTATTCTATTTTTTTAATTTTTTAAATATTATAATTTCAGCGAGATTTTCTCATTAAATTCCCGATAAAAATTTGAGAATTTAAAAATATCCCGTTATTAACAATTGCCGTTAATATTCTGAGAACGGCATTTGTCACTATGATTGGGACGTTTTAATTCTCACTCATTTCTCTTTTCTGCTGACTGTAACGGACTTACGGACTTGTGGAAATGTGTCAGGGAAGGTCTGAAATGAAACGCTGCCAGTGCAAATGGAGAGGAGAGGAGAGGAGAGGAGTGGTCGAGGATACTTGAGAAAAGACGGAGAGAGACTAGTGTGGGAACTGAGAAGTGAGATGGAACTGAGAAGTGAGATGGAACTGAAAAGTGATTTCGCATAAAAGAAAGAGAGCTGGAACTGGGACCCTGTCTGTCATGCTTATTGCTTACTCTTACTTTCTTTCGCAACCAAACCAATATAAAAGCAGGCATAGTACCGTACCTAAGGCCAGGCCCTCTAAGAATAGTGCAGCTCTCCTATTCAATTTAACCTATTACACATGCTATATGATAAATATTTGGAGTGATTTTTGTACACCCATTCCCTCTCATAGTTCTTATTTTAGAAAAGAGGAAAAGAAAGAAGAAGAGAAATAGAAATAAATTTGGAAATCCTTTTAAAAGAATACATCATGAGGGAAAATAAAAGTAAAAAATTATTACCCTAAATTATCTATAAATATTATTTTTTCAATATCTTTTATAAGATTTTTTTATGATCAAGGTATATGGACTCCTTCGAGTATTCAACTAATTCTCAGGACATTTACAAGTCTTTCTATCCATACTTTGAATAAAATTATAGAGATTGATTCTTTGGAGTGAAATACGTTTCAAACTCAAAACTCGTAGTTTCTAAGTGAATTTTAATTGTCACAGCAACCCCTTGGAGTTGTTTCTTTTATTAAATTATGGTGAGGTGAATCAAAGATACATATTTTTCTCTACTTTTTTAGAATGAATTCTACCTCAAAAATATTATTAAATTATATTTTTTTAACATAAATAATTGAGAATTTTTATATCTACTCTACAAGAGCTCTTCTATATGTCATTTTTCTTATATGTTGGATAATTTTTCGTAGTTCAATCTAGAATTAAATTCAATGTTCAATTATCTGAAATTTGATAATTGAAATTGAGTTACCTAATAAAGGAACATAATCCAACAAAATGCATAATAAAGACAAGTATCTATAGCAATGTTATCAAACCTAGTCCGACCCGTGGATCATCTGTGACCCAGCTGAAACACGGGTCGGATCATTTAAAAACTCTTCTTGATTAAAAATCTTTAAAAATCCTCTTTGACTCAAAGGTCAACCCGATTTATCTAATAAATTCGTGACCTATGACCTTTAAAAACTCTTGAATTCTTTAAATGAATAAGATGAAGATGTTAGTTCTTTTGAGAATATAAGTTTTAGATTATTAATTTTTGATATTTATAATTATATTTATGAGAAAAAAATATATATTTTTATGAAATATAATCTTAATTAATAATTTAATATTATATTAATAATATAAATTTAACTTCGAATCAATCTAATTAAACTTTATTTAAGTCACTTTTCTTTAAAGTCCAGAATTGAGTTTTAAAACATTGATGAGTTAAAGTGCATTTGAAAAAATAGAAACAATGTCTCCAAAAAGTAGACAAGCAAATGTGATGTTACTTCCCAACCTTTAGTCCTGTCACCGACCCTACGCGTCTGACCAAAGTTCCTCACTCTTCTTCACCCCTCAGACTCGGACACAGAACCAACCAAAAGTCATGCATGTATGTTTTCCTTTCTTTTCTTTTCGGAAAAGTTTCAAGATTTGATAATTTCAGCATTACGAAGGCATAGTTCTCTATTATTTTTGGATGATATCTCTGTAATTTGAACTCTTATGTCATGTTGAGACAGGACTTGTCATGCTGGGACAGGCGATATTTTTGTACAATCAATAAAAATACCCTGCACAAGCAAGTAGAGTACAAGAACATATAAAATGCAACGTAGGGTGCAAACCAAACTACAGAGAATAAAAAAAATTAAATGTGCCATGGCATATTTTGATTTAAGGGAAAATCTAAACCAAACGTCAAAATATCAGCCGCAGCGATATATCGGCCGATATATTAATATCAGCGATACTGATATATTGGCCGATATTTTGGCGATATTTTTCTTTCTCATCTGAATTTTAATTTTTTTAAAAAAATTTGAAATTTGTTTAGAAAATAAATAAAATTATAGGCTTTATGAATATATTATTTTTTCATTAAATATCAACCATTTACATATTTAAATATTAGTTTCATCATTTTCAAAAAATGACCATTAATATCTATTAAAAAACGAAAATCACCATTAAATTTTCATAAAAAAATGAAACATCACAACCAAAAATTTTCATCGAATTTGATTAAGCCACCATTAATTTTTCATTTAAAAAAAAAATTATCATTATTTCCATACATAAAAAACGAAAAGACAATTAAATTTGCATAAAAAAACGAAAAGACACAATTAAATTCATCAAAAAACGAAAAATGACAATAATATTCATCGATTTTGATTTAGCCATTATTAATTTTTCATTGTTTTTTGAAAAGTCACCAATGATTTTCATAAAAAACGGAAAGACACAATTAAATTCATCAAAAAACAAAAAATGACAATAAATGTTCATCGATTTTTATTTAGACATTATTAATTTTTTATTGTTTTTTGAAAAGTCACCATTAATTTTCATAAAAAACGAAAAGACACAATTAAATTCATCAAAAAACGAAAATGACAATTAAATTTCTATCAAAAACGAGAATTCAAAATAAATTTTCATTGATTTTGATTAAGCCATCATTAATTTTTCCATCATTTTCTAAATAGTCACCATTAATTTTTATTTTAAAAAAAAGTCATCATAACATTTTTTTTTTTTAAAAGGAAAAAAATTAAAAACCGATTTTAATTCGTATCGGCCGATATTATGACCGATATTTTGGGCCGTTGATCGGTCATATCAGCCGATAAACTTTTCGTACAGTCGATACAGGACCTATCGACCGATATCATTCGGTCTTGAAAAACCAATATATATCACGTATCGGCCGATATTTTCACCCCTGATCTAGACTAATGTTTCAACAGTGATAACCTTTAAAAAATGCAGTGGCATTATATTATGGGAAAATTCTGGCAGATAGATTTTCTTTTTTCAATTTACATGTGACAAATCGTAAGATAACCAGCGTAAAACCAAGTCGATAGATATTGAAAATAACAAATCGATACATTGCAACTAAGGATCAAATGGGTGACAAAGAGGTGTGTATCGGCATCAATACATTGTCTTGCATCGATATGAGTGTATTGGTGGCCCATATCAACACTATGCATGATTTATATATGATGACTAATATGGCGAGGCATTAATAATTATATAATATAAGATATTCTTAGATATCTGTTATCATTCCATTCCATTGTCTTATCAGTGATCTTATTCTTTGAATGGGATGAGTTATCAAACAAACTCTAAGATCCATAGAGCATCTACTTGTGAGCATGCATTTTTAGTATTTTAAAATCTTGCTTATTTATAAATAGTGAAAATTGATGGATATTTTATAAATATTAAATGATAATCATTATATTTGTTTTTATTTCCTAGTCTCTTTGGCAAAAACTTATTTCCTTAGTGCCCTACACTTGATAAAGATTGTGAGCATTTTAAGTACGACTTTCAATGAAAATGAGATTTTTTTTAAAGGACAATTTATAAAAAGCAAGATGGTTTTAAATATATTTTTATTTACATGTTTGTAAAAAAAGAATTTTCAATGAAATGTATTGATACTTGTGAACAAGGGTTAAAAAAACGCCCTGGTCGATATTTCGGCCGATATGCATATCGGTCACAATATTGGCTGATAATTTTCTCTCTCCTCGGATATCGGCCATTTCTCTCTCCTCCGATATCGGAACCGTGAAAAAACCGTGAAGAACAGCAAAAAACCTCAAAAAACCGTGTAAAACAGTGAAAGCTGTATCGGAAAAACCGTTAAAAACCGTTGAAAACCGCAAAAAACTGTGAAAAACCGTGGAAAAACTGTGAAAAATCGTATCGGTTTTTTTAAAAAAATAAAATAATAACTTTTAAATACCGATATTTGTACATATCGGCCGATATGGTGACCGATATTGTGGACCGAATATCGGCCATATCGGCCGATATTCGTTTTGTACGGCCGATACATATCGTATCGGCCGATATTGCTCGGTCTTAAAAAACCGATACATATCGGCCGATACAATATGTATCGGCCGATATTTCGACCCTTGCTTGTGAAAATAGTAAATAGAAAATGATCATTTATACAGAAATCACTTTTTAAGGGAAGAGAGATTGTGGTTGGTTGTTTAAAAAAATGATTTTTGTCTTTTAACTTTCTTTTTTTTTTTTGAAAATACAAAAGCATTTTATAAAAGGGTTTGATCATATGAAAAATTTTAAAGTATTGATACGGGTAGATCATGAAATTTCACACCCAATTTTTCAAGTCTCTTTTGCCAAGACTTTTCAAGTCTCTTTTATCAAACTTTAAGGGTTATAAATAGTTGACTTGAGACGGGTAGATCATGAAATTTCACACCCAATTTTTAAGAATTCTGAGATTTATAAATTTAATCTTTTCTCGAGATTATTTGTTGGTAATTTTCAAAATGTTAATTCATTTGGATTTGAGCATTTGGGTCACTATCTCCTAATGTTTAGATCAGCGAGATGGTTATAAATATATTATATCTCGCATCAAAATTTCCACCGTTGGTGACTTAGATGATTGGAAAATTATTTTAGAAAATGATTGGTGCACCAATACTTTTTCCCTTGCTGCACTAAAATGAGTGAAATATTTATTTTGTATAAAGTTTTTTTAATCTTTCTTCTTTCCCTTTTTTTTCCATTTTTTTAGATAAAATAGATATTTCACTCATTTTTGGTAGAATAAGGATAAAAGTGTTGTGCACCAATTGAGAATTATTTTTCTTTGTAATGTTACTTTATATAGTGAGGCCTTTACATTTTTTTAATTTAATGTATATATTATTCAAAATCCTACCATTTAGAGATGTAGAAATTCAAATGATATCATTGGCTCAAAATTAGATCCATCGTTTTGACCCCCCATGATGAAATAGTTTTAAGCAGGGTTATAAATTCGGTCACTCATGTGTAGCGGCTATTCCGCCCATCGCATTGATACATTGTGTAGTTGCCTATAGCACCGATTAGCTTTCTCTCTCTCCTCCAATTTCCTTTTAAAAAAGAATTCAAGAATAATGTAATTTTATCATTAGGATTAGGAAGCGGTCATTTAAATATTAAAATAATTTTTTGAATATTTAATGAGCTTAATATATTTAAGGACAAATACCAAAAAATTTAGAAAAATGATGGAAAATTTTATGTGTTCCTCATATTTCCGTTGCCTGTAACCATTACCTTAGGCCCTGACGTAGACATTAAATGTGTCGTATGATTGGAGTTTAGATTTTGTCCTGTCGTTGACAGCTTTCATCTAATGTCGTTAATAGATTTTTAAATAATTTAACATTTGACATCTAGGGAATTCATCAATCATATTAAGTTATTTACATTTTTAAATTTATCTAAAAAATTTCTAAATGTTTTTAAAAAATTTAAAAATTGATAAAAGTGGGTAGATAAGTTTGAAGGTCCTCATCATAAACTTAGCCATCCATTTATATGGTTAGAGTGGTGTTTGGTGCAGTGTGTCAGACTGCTTTAGTGTACAGACGTTATGCGTGGATGTGTAATCGTTGCACCCTTTCTCATATTTTCGTTACATAACAGCCATTACACTTTGTAATAACGGCTGTTACACTTTGTAAAGAGTAGAATTATTTATTTTCTTTTAAAAGTTTCTATAAATTAAGTTTTATATAATTAGATGGAACAAATGAATTAGAACTCGTAAAATAGTTAATAATATGAAAACTCTTGCTTTTTCGTTTAAGAACACTAATATCAAATTCGAGGGATTGACATGACGAATAAATACTTATTTTAGAAAGTAAGAGTTATATGTTCGATTTATTTTCAATTTTAAAAAACTATTTTTTGTAATTTTATTTGATAAATGTAGATTGAGAGTTTTACGTATTTGAAAAGATTAGTGGAATAAAATGCAATATAAGAAAACATTAATACTTTGATAAACAATTGGTCATAATAATAATGGTTAACAATAAATCCTTATCTCTATTTCGATTTCAAGAAATGTAGAACCATGACTTTCTCTCCATCCAGCTGACGTGGCACGGTGAAGTGGTAAGACGGAGAGTGGAGGAGGTAAGTTTGGAAGATATTTTCTTTCTGGAGTTTCTTATATGATTACAGTGAAAGCTAGCTTGGCAGGAGGGTAGAAGGGTAATTTGGAGGAAGCAGTGAGAACGAAGTAGGGAGGAAAGCAGAGAAAAGAGACAGACTTCTGATTTCTGAGAGGTGTGTCAGAGGCACAGAGAGAAGGTGGGGCGAAAGAATGAAGACGGTGGAGACCGCTGGCAGTGCTGGGTGGGTCTTTTTCACTGCAACTACTCGTCTACGCTCTCCTTCACCTGATCTGATATGACCACTCTGTCTCTCTCTCTCTTCCCTATAGTTACTTAGAAGTAGACAGAACCTTTTGAGTGAGAGAGAGGAGAGGTTCAATTTCTTCTTGTTCAAATGATAAATCAGAAATAATCCATTCGATAAAATCAGTGTTTTAAATTACTTTCTATTAAATCCACATCAGTTGGACAGAGTATTTTGGATTATATTGCAGAACCAGGATTCCATTCTTTCTAATATTAACTTGATAAAGAATCTATAAGCGGATTTGTGCATTAAGGGAGATTAGTTTCTGTAAAATATAAATACCTATATATTAGAAAAAAGAAAAAAAATAAAATTTTATAGAACTATTCTTAGAGAAGAATATAATTATTTTCGTTAAGAATAATATCTAAACTTTAGTTCGTGAGATTTACAATTGACTTAATAAGGCTAAGGACTCCCTCATGCCAACCTATTCTTATGAATTACATGTTTAACTAATTTGACATAATTTTGACTTTTAAAGTCCATTAATCTAATTTGGTGAATTTCAATTGTTAAATAAATATGAGATTTTAAAGGTCTTAAAAGACATTACTTTTTTTATCCAATCAAAATAATTATAGACACTATAATCAAGTTTGACACAATTTTGACTTTTTAAGCCCACTCATCTAATTTGATAAATTTCAATAGTTAAATAAATATGAGATTTTGCGGGTTGTAAAAAATATGATTTTTTTATCCAATCAAAATAAAATTTTATAAACATCATATTCAAGTCTAAGGTTTTTCATACCCACCCATCCATTTAATATTCAATTTTCTTCAAGGATGTTTGCCCCTTTTCAACTGTAAAAAAGAAGTACAAAAAATGAGACCATTCTTTCTTCTTTCATGGAGCAAAGATTATTTGTCAAGACCATAATAAATGTGACATTTTCCGTTCCTTTCAAAGGAACCATTTTTAAATAGGGGTATAGAAAAATGATTGATGAAAAAATAGAGGTTTTCCTCGATCACTAAGATAATATTTTATTTTTTTTCAACGAAAATAAAGATTTTGATTGCAATAATCAAAAGATCGACTTTTTACAATCAATGAAGTCAAATTTTATATTACTTATTGAATAATATGAATAGAACTTTATTATAATTTTTTTAGAAAGTTATTTTTTCCAAAGAAATTGACAAATGACCTAAGACTCAAAACCTGGATGTCACACATTTGAACTTTAAAGTAGTTACATTGATTTACATGTCTAAGTCAATGCTATAGATATAATTATAAATATCAAAGAATAGATTATTACAATCTAATCAAATATGACACCAAAAAAACCTGTAGAAGGTTCTGAGGATGTTTTTGGTTCGATTGGGCCTCAACCTCTTGTTTGGAGTAGCCTAGCTCCTCTGAAGGTTCAGATGTTCAATTGGTGTTGTGCTAAAAATAATATCTTGACTAGATTTGAACTTAGGAGAAGAGGTTTATTGAGTTTAGATGGAGATAGTTTGTTTCCCTTATGTAGCTTAGCTGATGAGTCTATCGATCACCTCCTAGTCACGTGTCCTACTTCGTGAAGGTTATGGTGTTTTTTTTTTCTGAATCTTATGGGAATGTCATGGGTTTGCCCCGGATCTTGGGACAGCTTTTTGGATTCATTGTCTACTTACCGTGTAAGGAGCAGGAGGAAGTTGGCTTGGGTCTCAATCCTGGTGGTGGTGTTGTGGACTATCTGGAAGAAAATGAATTCTAGGATCTTTGAGGGGCTATCTTCGGTTGTTAGTGATCTTGTTCAAAAATCCAAATGGATTTTGTGTACATGGCTATGCACTAACAAAGATTTCAAAGATCTTAGACTAGGAGATTTGTGGCTGTCTTGAGAGGGTTGTATAAATTACACTCCTCCAGTAAAAAGGAGAATTTAGGTTGAGTGGTCCCCCTCCAAGGGGGATCTTTAAGTTTAATGTGGATGGGGCTTCCAAAGGCAAACCTGGTTCGACAGGTATTGGGTGAGTTTCCGAGACCATATGGGTTCTATTAGTGTCGTTTTTTAGGAAGTTGTTGGGATCAAGGAATCCAATAAGGGAGAACTTCTTAGTATACAGAGAGCATTGACTTTAGGCGTGAGTTTAGGGGGAATTAAATTAGAGGTCAAAAGTGATTTTTTCAATGCTATCAAATGGGCTAGGGGTGTGAAGTGTCCACCATGGAGGCTAATCACACTTGTGAGGGAGATTAAGGAGTTATCCACGAGCTTGGAGGTTTCTTTCAACTACATCAGTCGATCGACGAATGGCGTTGCAAATTTATTTGTTAAAAATGGGCTAGATGGGTCGATTTTCGGCGTATTTTATTTTCTGAGAAGTTAATTGTTTTGTACTGGAATTGTTCCTTTTCAGTTGCTTTGTTGTTTTTTCTTTGGCCTAACCCTCTTAGGCCTTTTTGATATTTTTTCTTTTGCTTTCTTCTGTATTTGTTCCTCTTTTATTAATGATATTTCTTTTTTACCGCTTAAAAAAAAAAAAAACCTTTAGAAGATCGACTCAGTCAAAATCAACTCAATACTTAAATCGCGTCTTCACTTGTACAATTGGACGATTAGTTTGATACTCTGCATGCAACTTAAGTGATTCACGATTAAGATATACATCATCCAAACGATTAAGCAAGATAGAAATTTTTTTAATATAAAGGTGATCATTAAATAAATATTGACTTTTTATTTAATCAAAGTGTAAGATATGACCTACATTAAATTTTGGGCTTCACATTGAGGATTTTAAATCAGGAAAACTGTGTTTAAATTAGGAAGATCTATTTTAAGAGAGTTCTAAAGGAGGTTAGTTTTCTATTTTGATGGGAAGTAAGAAATGAAAGTTCTAATTGCCTTAGGGGTCATCTCTCTACCTATAAAAGGGTCTCTCTCCATTATTATTTATCAACTTAAGACAACTCAGTGTTCCCAAAATACTATTCACGAAATTGGGAGAGGGTATTAAGGAGGAAAGAGGTAAAAACTCCAAGGTGTGTGTTTTATTTTGTTTTTGGTCTTCATGAAGCATCAACATATCATAGGGAAGATCAAATCTCACTTTCTTCATCAATGGATCCGGGAATGTCTTATTATTATGATGTTTATGATTTCCGCATTAAGATCAATCCATGTTTCAAGCATTAATCAATCCAAATCCCATGGTTATCTTGTTCGGGTATATCGAATATTAAGTTTAATAATGAATGAATGTATGATTGATTCTCAAACAATAAACTCTGATATTATGATGAAGTATTACATGTGGCATCAAGAGCCTGGTTCATAGAATCGATTATTGGTTGAAATAAGGAAGAATTAAAAGAGTCATGATGGCCTGGATGACTTATGCACCTTATGATTTTATGGATTATGGATTTTAAAATTATGGATTTTTCTCTTATATTTTTGGAAAATCTTAATGATTTATGGAGTTTAAAATTTTATGGACCTTAAGATTATGATTTATGGACTACGAAATTATGAGGTTTTTCCTATTATGTTTTTGAAAAACTAATCTACACTAATGAGCAAAGTCATTATTCTTAACCTAATGACATATTATGATACGAGTTGGTTAATCACCAAAATTACCCAATCGAAATGTGTTTGGACATCAGGTCATATAATTGCGTTTCAATACTCTTCATAAGTGTTGGATAATAATGACTTTGCCCCTAATTACAAAGATATTAGGGTGGCCCAAAGGTGCATGTTCCGAGTGGTTAATGGATTGGGATAGGATGATTGGCCGGTACAGGTGGTTGGTATTTTTTTGGACACCCAAAGGTGGTGGCGGTATTTGATCGCTTTTACTTTGTTGGTCAGTTCTATCAGTGATTGGGAATTACCATAATGAAATAGTATGCCATAAGATTATCCAAAGGTAGATCCGGTAATACTGTTTACTAAAGTTAATTGTTTGTGTGTTTCAATTAAGTTTAACTCATAGCATTATGTAAGTGAGTATGAAATTATATAATTTTTGCAACATCTCTCCCTATTAGACTGTATGTGAAAGTTTCGGCTGTTCCAATGTTGACTGAACTTAATTTATCTAAATGGAAAGAACAAGTCGAGTTTCATCTTGGTGCTCTCGATCTTGATAAATCATTAATTTCTGATAAGCCTATCATTACTGACACAAATACAAAGTCTAAGAAAAAGTCTTATGAAGCGTGGATTAGGTCAAATAGGCTCAGCCTTATGTTCATACGCATGACGGTGGCAAATAATATAAAGACTTCACTGCCCAAAACTGAAAGTGCTAAGGAATACCTCCAAAATGTTGAAAATAAATTCAAAACAGCAGACAAGTCCTTAACAGGGACACTTATGGTCAGGCTAACCACCATTAAGTTCGACGGAAGTTGTGACATGTATGAGCACGTAACAGAGATGACAAATATTGTTGTTCAGCTAAAAAATATAGGGATGAGTGTTGATGATACTTTTCTTTTTCAATTTATTCTGAATTCTCTACCTTCTCCATATGGGCCATTTCAAATAAATTACAGTACTATGAAAGATAAATGACAAGCAAATGTACTGTCAAGTACTTTGATTTAAGAGGAGAGTAGGATTAAGTAGATTGCACATCACTCACTCCATCTAATAAATTAAGGACCCAGTAAGAAAAGAGGATGGAAGCCCAAAAAATTTAAGAAAGGTAGAAAGAAACTATTTGAACCCAGTACGTCTTCCAAGACTCAAAATCATGGGACATGCAGTGTGAGGTGCCATTTCTACAAGAAAAAAATGACACTTCTAAAAAGACTGCCATAAAATGACAGCGTGGTTTGAAAAAAAGGTAACCATTTCATTTCTGTATCTTTTGAATTTAATCTCTCTGAAGTTTCCTCTAATACTTAGTGACTTAATTCTGGGGCTACAACTTATGTTTATAATACAATGCAGGGATATCGTGCGAGTTGAAGCCATCGGGACTTACTATCTTTTCCTCGACACTAGCCACAACTTAGATTTATTTGATTGTCTTTATATTCCTTTTATTGTTAAAAACCTTATATCAATTTCCAAACTTGTTGTTAATAGTTATTATTGTAAATTTGGAAATAGTGCTTTCAATTTATTCAAGGGTTCTTCTTTTATTTGGTCTAGATTATTGATTGATAGCCTTTACCATTTAAATCTTGATGATTCCTTTGCTAATTTTGTCTTAACCCTGTATCATAATGTTGGTATTAAACGTGGGTTGATTAATGGAAATTTATCTATCTTGTGGCATAAACGTTTGTGACATATATCCGGCAAATTTATTGAAAAATTGGTAAAAAATGAGATTTTCCCGAATATTGACTTTACTGATTTAGGTATGTGTGTGTAATGCATTAAGGGTAAGCAGACCAAATACACCAAGAAATGAGCCAAAAGATCTAAAATGCTATTTGAGTTGATCCATACTGATATTTGTGGCTCATTTGATGTTTTATCTTTTGGTGGAGAGACATATTTTATCACCTTTATTGATGACTTTTCGCGTTATGGTTATATTTATATGTTATATGATAAATCTCAATCAGTTAATACCGTAAAGAGATTTATCACTGAAGTTGAAAAGTAACTAGATAGAAAGGTGAAAGTCATAAGGTTAGATAGCAGTGGTGAATATTATTTTAGGTATGATTAAAGGAGTCAATATCAGGGGCCTTTTGGTAGACAAGTAGAAAGTCGCGGTATAATTGCACAATACATGATATCCGGTACGCCTCAGTAGAGTGGTGTTATTGAAAGACGTAATCGCACACTTATGGACATGGTTAGAAGTATGTTATGTAATATCACCGTACCCAATATGTTGTGGATGTATACATTAAGAACTGCAATGTACTTGATTAATCATGTTCCTATTAAGTCAGTTCGTAAGACTCCTTTTGGACTGTAGAAGGGAAGGAAACCCAGTTTGAAACACCTGCATGTATGGAGTTGTCCTGCAGAAGTAAGAATTTATAATCCACATGAAAGAAAACTTGTTGAACGAGCAATCAATGATTACTTCATAGGTTACCCTGAGAAGTCCAAAGGGTACAGATTCTATTGTCTAAACCATAGTATGAGAATAGCAGAGATCAGTAATGTAAGATTTATTGAGAATTGTGAGGTTAGTAGGAGTGACATAATGAGAAACGTTAGTGTGTAAGAAATGAGGGTACAAGTCCCTATACTCGTGACTTCAGAAACAGTTGTTCCTAATGTCACTAAATAACCTGATGAATCTCTCCATGATGAAACCATCACCAATAATGAACTGATTGTGGAACAATCGTAAGAAATAGTATTAAGAATGTCCGAAAGACAAAGGAGACGTGCTATTTTGGATGACTATATGGTATATCTACAAGAATCGAATTATGATTTAGGGGTTATTAAGGATCCTGTCACTTATGAAGAAGCCATAGAATGTGATAATTCTACTAAGTGGTTAGACGCCATAAAAGATGAGCTAAAGTCTATGGCCTAAAATGAAGTCTGGGATCTAATAGAATTTTCTCAGGGATAAAAGAAAGTTGGATGTAAGTGAGTCTTTAAAACTAAACAAGATTCTAAGGGCAATATCAAACGATATAAAGTAAGACTTGTGGCCAAAGGTTTACTAAAAAGGATGGCATTGATTATAAAGAGACCTTCTCTCTTGTATCCAGAAAGGACTCTTTCAGAATCATTATGGCTTTTGTAGCTCATTATGATTTGGAGCTTCACCAAATGGATGTTAAAACCACATTTTTAAATGGTTATTTAGATGAGGATATTTATATAGAACAACCTAAAGGATTCTCCATAGAGGGTAAGGAGCATATGGCATGCAAATTAAATAAATCAATTTATGGTTTAAGCAAGCATCCAAGCAATGGTACCTTAAGTTTAATGATACCATTATCTCCTTCGATTTTAAGGAAAATACCGTTGATCAGTGTATATACATGAAGATCAGTGGGAGTAAGTTTATCCTTTTGATATTATATGTTGATGATATTTTGTTTGCCACTAATGATCTTGGTATGATGTTCGAAACTAAGAAATTTCTCTCCAATAATTTTGAAATGAAAGATATGAGAAAGGCAGCGTACATGATTAGAACAGAAATATTTCATGACAGAATATGTGGTATGTTACAGCTGTCTACAAAATGCTACATAGAAATAATCATGGAGAAACTCGGTATGAAAAATTGTTCCTATCAAGATGCCACTATTCAGAAGGGAGATAAATTTAGCTTAAATCAATGTCCATATAATAAACTTGAAAGGAAAGAAATGGAGGGAATCCCTTATGCCTCAGTTGAAGGTAGCCTAATGTATGCTCAGACCTACACCAAACTCGACATTAGTTTTGTTGTCAGTATGTTGGGGAGATACCAAAGCAACCCTATAATAGATCACTAGAAAGCTGTAAAGAAAGTAATGAGTTATTTACGGGGTACTAAAAACTTTATGCTCACGTTTAAGAGGTCCGATAATCTTGAGGTCATTGACTACTCAGATTCAAATTTTGGAGGTTGCATTGATAACAAAAAGTCAACGTTTGGCTAGTTGTTTCTTATGGTTGGCCAAGAAATATCATGGAAAAGCGCCAAACAGTCTATCACTGCAATATCAACTATGGAAGAAGAATTTATGGTCTGCTATGAAGCCACTGTTCAAGGAATGTGACTGCGAAACTTTATCTAAGAACATGAAATTGTCGACAACATTGCCAAGTTGCTGAAAATTTATTGTGATAATTCTGCAGCACTATTCTTCTCTAAGAATGATAAGTATTCGAATGGATCGAAACACATTGAATTGAAGAACTTTGTAGTGAAAGAAGAAGTTCAGAAACTGATGGTGCTACTGAGCATATTAGTACTTTGCTTATGGTGACAGATCCGATAACGAAGGGATTACCTATAAATACTTTTAAGGAACATGCCAATAGAATGGATCTTTAACGTAATATATTATGATGTAATTATGTATTTTTGGACTGCATTATGAATTAATGTGCAGTATTTGACATTTGAGTACTCATATATGCGTTTCTGATTATTTTTCATGTTGTTATGTATATACATTATGTGTGTTTATTTTGACACTAACACGGATAGTCATTATGTTATGACACTTATATGGACCATTATGAAAATCTCTCATTTTAAGGCTATGCTAGGTAGGTCACTTGTGTTGTAGTGATGGAAGGGACCATGTCAGGATAAGATGATGTGCAACCACCATTGCTCACACTTGTGGTTTATTTAATATTAGCATTATAATGTTGACCGCATTATATTGTTCAATACAATATATGTGTACACCTTATGATATACCTGTTTTAAATCTCATGAAATGTAAATGTGGGCCAAGTGGGAGAATGTAAGACTAAACATGATCCACATTAAATTTGGGGCTCCACATAGAGATCTTAAATCAGAGAAACTGTGTTTAACTATTTTAGGAGAGTTCTAAAGGGGGTTAGTTTCCTATTTTGATGGGAAATAGAAAAGGAAAGTTCTAATTTCGTTAGGGGTCTCCCCTCTGCCTTTAAAAAGGGTCTTTCTCCATTATTATCCATCAACTTAAGACAACTTAGTGTTCCCAAAACACTATTCACAAATTTCGGAGAGGGTGTGTGTTTTCTCTTGTTTTTGGACTTCATGAAGCATCGACATATCAAAGGGAAGATCAAATCTCACTTTCTTCATTGATGGATCTGGGTATGTCTTATTATAATGCTTTCCGCATTAAGATTAATCCATGTTTCAAGTATTAATTAATCCAGATCCCGTGGTTATGTTGTTTAGGTATGTCGAATATTAAGTTTAATGATGAATGAGTATATGATTGATTTACAATTAATAAACTCTAATATTATGATGAAGTATTACACAAAGATCACATGACGTTATGTTTTTGATAAAGTGTAATCGACTACACTTTGAAAGGTAGTTGCCTACTGTTTAAAAATCACATGACTTGATGTTTCTGACAAAGTTTAGTCAACTACATCGCAAATGATCATATTTTAAACATCTTTTTTTTTACCTCCAACGACCATATTTGTAAGAGGGTTTTAAATACAAGATGAAGGGGCATTCCAATCATGATTTTAAGCCCCAAGAAACACAAGAAAAACAGAGATTAGAGCTTGCAAAGTAAATCAAAAGAATCCCCCTTTCTTCCCAAGATTTTTGTAGAGCCTTTCTTCAAATCTATAAAAATCAATTTAAGCTCTTGAAAATCTCTCTCTCTCATTCCAAGCATTGAAAGGAAACTCATCAGAGCATTCAAAGCTCATAAGTGAATATGATTTGAGAGAAAACTCTAGGGATAGCTTATCTTCATAGGAGCATTTCCAACGGTACGACAACTAAGCATTTCTCGTTCCAATCACGACTCGCCACGTAATTATGTGATCATTCGACCGTTTGAGAAGACCTAGTAAAAAGCACGGAACACCCAATTCCTTTTCACTCACTTCTTTCTTCTTCCTCTCTGTCTCTCTCAGTTTCTCTGTTCTCTGGTTTTGATTTGGTAAGCGATCTCTGTAAGCAAAAACCTTGGCCGTTGCATTAGCGACCCTTTTTCTCTCCGCTGTTGGTCTCTATTGCTTACATTTGTTGGTTCCGCTGAAATCTTCCTCCACAGCTGTGATTCTCTACATCGGCTCTTGAAATCCCAAAGTAAAAACCCAGAACCCTGACCTCTCTCTCTCTCTAAACTCAAAATCCTTCTACTCTCTGTCTCTCTCTCTCTCTCATATGAACATAAACCCTGATGTAAAATGTAAATGTTTATGGTGATCTGCAGAGAAATGGCAACTACGGTGGACTCCTCACTAGATTACCTTCTCCTAAATTTTGGTTGGGCATCATTGGAGCATCTACATTTCATCAAAGAAGCCAAGAAAATGGGAGGATTTTCAAGAACGTGCCAACGCCACTTCGAACATCAAGAGGCAAGCGTTCTTGGTAATTTTCATAAAACAATTCTTTCTATCATTATATAATTTATATAGGGTTGGTGTAACCCTTGTAAGGAGAGAAGAGTGTCTTCTCTCTTGAGTATTAAAATCGGTCCTATCTTCACCCGTGAAGAAGATCAAGTGTTGTAAATGTTCGATTTCCACCTGTGAAAGAGATCAAGAGTTGTAATAGGTCTTTTCTCCACCATTGAAAGAGAAGGTTAGTGGAATCCTCAAGTGGTGTACTTGAGGCGTGGATGTAGGTAAGGTTGCCAAACCACGTAAAAATCTCCGTGTCAAGATATTTGATAAGTTCAAAATTATTATATATTTTACTCCAAAAATTATATTTGTTAGTATATCATATTATTTAAATTTATCTAATTAGTGTGTTTTTGTGTGTTTTTAGGTTGATGTGTTGTGCATTGAAATGGGCATTAAGTCCTCAAAACGAAGATGCTCCGACCATGTTTTCAAATGTCGATCCAATGGTCACCCACTTCCACCAATTTGGGCCGTTGCATTGAATCATTAACTTCCAAGGCTTCTATTGATTCATATACGATTGACTAGCCATACATGTATAACCGCAACAAAACCAACACAGAAGATGATGTTCAAAACTGGAATAGCAAGATGATGTTTTGCAGTTGGTAGCAACTTGGTGAACTAAACCCAATTAGCGTTGGAGGATTTGGAAGTTGCAGTTGAAAAATAAAGAAACCAGCCAGGAACGTGTATGGATGAGGTGTTGATGTGGACTCGATATGGAGCAGATCTAGGACTATCTTTCATCAGAGGAAATCAAAAGAGCTGGTTGATATATGTTTACATATAAAGATTGGAAATAAAATAGAAAAAAGAAGAAGAAGAGATAAATCCAGGTCATCATACAAAACAACAGTTTCATTGAAAAATAATTCAGTAGTGTTAGCTGTATGAAGCATCGTTCAAGCAACAGATCTGTGTGAACATCAGATCAGCCATAACACCTTTAAAAAGCAATTAGCAGCAGTGTTATCATGGAATAGGCAGAAAAAAAAAGAAAGAACAAAAACAATACTCCAAGCCAACAATCGTACCAGTAAAGAGAGAAAAATCATGAAATACACATTGCTGAAGAAACCAAGAAAGAAAGGAGTTGCTGACATCATCCCAGCTAGAGAAATCAGGGACAATTAGGCAGGATTGAAATAGAAAAACAAATCAATGAGGAAGGCTGGATCAGTAACCAAAGCAATACATCTTACTAAAGGTACTAAAAGATTAAGAAAAGAAGAAAGAATAGAAAGGGGCGAGGAAACTCAAATACGGAAGGAGAAGAAATAAGAAGGCTGAATTAGAGTTGGGCCCACACGGTTAACATCTTGCTAAATTTAACCTTCCACGTTGCTATGAAGGGGAAGGTGCACACGACGGAACAAGAGAAGAGAGAAGCTACACAAGCATGCTCAGCTGAATTGGGTGTGGGTCCTACTTGGCTTACTAATTGCATTCATCCTAAACTCCATAAATTGATGGCTTCGGCCGAGGAAAAAATTGAACTGGATAATACAGAACTTGGACAGAGGCGTGAAGAGGGTGAGCAGAGACGAAGCTATCGCAGAGGCTCGATAGCTCCCACGATCATTCGGGTTCAATTTTTCCTATCTTTTTTATTTTAATTTTATGATGATGTCTGACTAATTTCTTTTACTGAAGTTGAAGAGGAAGCCTTATTAGTGAAATAATTTTTTAATTATTTATTTATTAATTCTCATATATGTGTGTTTATTGTTTAATGATTTTGACTTCATCAGAATAATTAAATATTCATTATTTCCACCATTAATATCATATATTTTTGGTAGTTAATAATATTATTTAATTAATCAAGGGCTCGGCATTTTAATTAATTAGATACATTGGATGCTTAGATTATTTTCTTTGATCCATTATCTTTTAAATTAAATTTGGATATATTAAATGCTTAGGAATTATATTTTTAAAAGTGAAGGAGAATCTGATTCTTGAACACCATATTAATGAAGTTAAATGTTTAAATCTCTTAAAATTGGAAATTGATAAATAAATAATTAGAAGATTATAGATTTAATGGTGGTAGAATCCGATGCCTTAGTAATTTTTCTTACGTTTAATCTCCATTTTTAGTTGTTTTATTTAATTTTGTAATTTCAATTCAATCATTCTCCTTAAAAAATTGTTAACTAGGTTCAAATTAAAATATTAGGCTTTTTAATTTGTTTTCCCGTTTATTCTAAAATCAAGTCCCTCTGGGTTCGACTTCGCACTTGCATATCTCTATACTCGAATTTGATTCGTGCACTTGTGAGTAAATATAAATTTAAAATTTTCACAATAAGTTTTTGTAATAGGTTTTTTCTCCACCATTGAAGGAGAAAGTTAGTAGAATCTTCAAGTGGTGTACTTGTGGCGTGGATGTAGGTAAGGTTGCCGAACCACGTAAAAATCTCCATGTCAAGATATTCCATCTCTTCTCTCCTCTCATTATTGTGTTTGTGTTTTATCTTTTATCTTAATTGCACAATTTAGAGATAAATTAAATTAATTTAATAAGACCAATAAATTAATTGACTCACATTTTAAAGAAATTTAAAATTCCTCCATAGTCCTATTCATCCTCCTCTAAAACTATTCTAGATATCGAGTTAGCTCAACTAACATCATAACATATAGGTATTTGGGTCAACATGTCAAAAGTTTTGGTTTATTTCAAACAATATTTCAACCCATCTTTTAAACTCGGTCAAATTCAAAATCATACATTAGTTGGAATGGCCAATACGACTGAAGTATCAACTAGTACTTTGACAAAAAATAATCCTATAATGTACAACACTTTAATCTCAACTCCGGAGTGACTCGTATTAAAAATATGTTTTCATGAAATTTGTTTCTTACAATTAGCACATTTATTATTTTTACTATAATTTGAAAGGGTGAATTGGCCCATTAGGATGTCGTGTATTGTCGGAATCAAAAGTTGAGTAACTGAGTCATGTAACGTTATTTTTTTTAATAGTTATATATGTAAAGTAAAATTTGTAAGTTCGGACTAGAACTATGTCGGGTTAGAGAGGGGGTGAATAGAACCACTACCAATTTTTAATTATCCTTATAAAATGAATTAAACAAATGTGAATTTATTAACCAATTTAATTAACCAAACTTAGTACAACGGAATAAAGAATAACACACATAAAAACAACAAAAACAACCAATGACCAACCCCATATGCACAACAATTTATAATGGTTCGGTTAAATAACCTACATCCACTCTTAGACTCTCCCAATCATGGACTATCCAACACACACTATGAAACGGTAAACTTACCCTATCAATACACACTTAATTTTGAAAGGTTCGACTACCGAGGCATACTCTTTGACACCTATTTTTTTAGAGTGGTTCGATCACGAAGGTCTACTCTATCTTACAATGTAAAAGAAGGTAAAATAAGAACACCTAACTTGGGTTTTCACAGATCTTGAAGAGTGTTCTTTGATGTTGTCTCCATACTCCAATCTTTAGTCTTTATTGCTTTGAGATGCTCCAGTGTTTGCAATCGGATGAGAGGCTTGATTTAGGGCAAGGTAATGATGCTACAGTAAGTCCCTAGAAAATTATCTCTAAATCACATCAATAAAAGCTTAACACAACTTAAAGTACTCCTTAGGCATTTGTAGATGTGATTAAAGAGAATAAGAGAGGTTCAATGATGTTTGGCAATGGTTAGAACCTCTTAAGAGAGTCTAGGAGAGATTAAAGTTAATTCCCAATTCAATTTTTTTCATCTTTATTAAAAGAACGACCCTTGTATTTATTAACTTATTGTACAAGCGGCTAATTCTCAAGGGCTTGGGGAGCCTTTCTCAAGGGCTCAAGACCATAGATGGAAAGACAACTTAGGTGCAACAGATACTTCTCGAGGTCTCGGGGAGCCTTCTTGAGGGCTCGAGACATCCTCGAGGCCTTGGGAAGACCTTGAGGGCTCGAGCTTGTGGGCAAATAAATTTTGCAGAAAACTAAACTTCTCCCACATATAGAATTTTCGAGGGTTTGGGATACTTTGAGACCATGACCTCGAGACCTTGAGGGCTCGGGTCAGAGAACTAAAGAATTTTATAGTTAACTTCTCTTTGGTTCTTGAGACTGAGAATACTGCAAAGTTTACAGATTATGGTCCTTTATCCATTTTTCAAAGTCTCTTAGCCTAAGGTTGTTTGGATTCAACCAAGGGCCCTCTATGACCATTTTACTTGTGTAGTTGGCAAACACTAGACGAGTTGTCCACATCATGAGCTTGATCTTCAATTACCCTTCTTGCAACTTCTTCATTCTTCTAAGCTAAGGTTTGACACAGTCACGTAATTGACAATATAAGGACTCGGTTAAACTAGAGTACTAACAAAATTAATCTTCAAAAATGGTACAAATTTTTTAAAAGAAAATAATAATTTAAAATAGTTAAATAATAGTAGTTTTAGAAAATATGGCTTTTGTAATGCAATACATGTGACTTTTAAGCTTTCAATGCATCAAATATGACCAAATTGAGCTCCACACATAATACAAAAGTTTATAAATTAAAATAATAAATTAGAATAATTGAAGTTTTATTTATAATTAAAAATAATTAAAATTTTCGTTGCTTAGAAAATGTTAAACTCATTCAAAGTAATTTTTTACTTTAATATTCATATATAGTTCTTTACCACGTACTTTTCACAGGTCCAAATTCCATTCTTTATGATTAATATTCTATAAACTTATTCTTTTAGTAATTCTGATGTATCATAACTTTATTCTTTTTATAATTTAAAATTTAGATTTCACATTCATAGTAAAACTATTAAAATCTATAGTAGATTGACCATGATTTACTCCGGATTTAATTGTACAATTTTCCTTTTCTTGTAGCCTAATTAGTTATTCATTGATTGTATTTAGATTGTCTTTGATTGTATTTTCTCATTATAAATACAATATTATCATAACTCTTCTATTGATTGAGGAAGACACCACAAATCTTATGTCTAATTTTCACATAGTATAGAGCCAAATCTTCGATCTTTTCTTTTCCTCAAATTTTTTTCCATTTTTTATCTGCGAAACGGAAGTTTCCATTTCCCACCGACGTTCACTAGATTTTGTCCACAACACACGTCTCTAGACACGCCGCTTGACGCCTCTCTATCTCCTTGTTGTCTGCACTTGTTGTTTTGCTGGCTTACTTTCTGCATTATTGCAGCCTCTGTTAGCAATCCTCTTGTTGTGCAATAAACAAATTTATATTTATTTTACTTGTAAGTGCACAAATCATTTATAGTATAATGTTATGAGTACGAGGTCGAACTCAACGGAATTACAAAAAATATATCTTAAGTATTCACATTTATTTATCAATTATTTAATTTAAATATTCTAATTGAAACTAGTGTTGGTGGACTAATTCAGAAAAAACAGAAATGACATAGATCTGACATAGATTTAATAGAAACTACTCCACTTAATTTCTATCCTAGTTCACAATTGGGCTTTAGATTTTTGTCTTTTTCGTTGGAGAACAATAAAGAAATACAAGAATTAAAGAATCAACGAGCAATGAATCAAATGAATTAAGTAAACGAATAAAGGAATCAAATGAACGGATAAATAAATGAATCAAAGAATTAAATCTACTAATTTACATATGATACAATGGAATTGGATCTAAGATTTCAAGATGGCATTAATTTTCAAAATTTAATACTAAGACTAAAGCCTAGAATCCAGAGCTCGCTTAAATTAATCATGCATACATTCATATTACCATTCATAATTATTTCATATATTAAATCCATGACGTTCATTAAAATATCACTCACAAAATCAGACCTTAGACTTGAATGACTATCCTCAGCCCCTCTCTTAGCACTAAAAAGGCATTGCACTCTTATAAATAAGAGCCTTAACAACTAAAATCGGGAATCAATCAAGCTAAAAAGCTTTCCATCCAATCTTGCAATTAATATAATAAATTCGACCATAGAGTTAATAATGAGAATAAAAATAAATCAAAAAATCATAACATAAACATAAATTAATTGGAAAACCAGAGAATAAAAGACATTGTACTTTGAATCTTATTAATAAACTTTGAAATTAGAATTACAAAACTTGAAATTGAATAAAAAGAATTATTAGAAAATATACTAAAAATCAAACCACTAACCCTTAAACTCGATTTTTCTTGAATTTTCTTTTCTCCTCCTCATGATCCAGGCCTGTCTTTGATTTCCAGAGTCCAAATTTGAAATTCACTGCTATCCCTATGCATCTATTTATAAGGTTTGGGGATGGAATGGAGGGTTGAGATGGATTAGGGTTTATGTTGGATAAGTGGATGGTTAAGATTTAAGCAACTAAATAGTGGAGGCTTAGGGTTTAATGAAAAATGTGGGTGGGTTAGGGCTTCATAGAGAGGTGGTGTCATGTGTCTCAAGGAGTGGATATGCGCATGGATGAGAGGATCAAGGGTGGGAATCGTGTGACAAGGATGGATAAGACTTGGAGAGAAAGTTTAGGATCTAATGGGATTGGATTTGGATTCTGAGTGAGGTGTATGGATTTGGATTGGGATTTTCGTGTGGTAAGGAAATATTGTGCGCATGAAGGAATGAGGTGTTACGGATGGAATTAGGGGTGGAGGTGTAAATTTGTAATTGGAGTTGGAGATTTGGCCATATGAATATGGAATGAGTGGATGTGCATGAGGTGTTTTGCAGAGGGATTTTAGGACTCAGATTCTAGAAGGAGATGGACATGGATTGGGATTGCTTAGGATCGAATGGAGAGAACTTAAGGATAGGTTTATGCGCATGAATTGAGGTAGATGAGATGGAGTTGTAATAGTGTATGGGTGGAGAGAATTTAGGGATGGAGAGATTTTTGGAGTTTGTGATTGTATGAGATATGGAGTTGAATTGGCATGGCCGTACATGGGATTTTGACCTAGGAGTAGGCGCATGATGTTTAGGGTTTCATGTATTGGACTTAAATGCACATGGGCTTAATGGGCTTGTGTTGAGCACTGAAATCTTACATTTTTAACTTTGATTATTGGACTAATTAGCTCTCAATTTTGTGTATATTAGTGCATTTAAAACAATTTCTTAGTTTTGTAGATTAAAAATGGAGAATAGAGGAAATTAAGCTAACTCAATGGATAATTGCAAATTTTGAGCCTAAAATAGAAGATCTGGAATTTTAGTAATTAATTCAGGCTACTTTTAGGTTTTCATGTAAATATGTTAGTCTAGATCCGGTTATGAGAGTCTAGACTTAATCAATATTTTAGATTTTAAATTAGTGGAGTTAATTATTTAATTCCGAGAGAGAGAACATGCAATTCAAGTGCCAAAGACTGAACATCAAGTTCAAATGGGCCAAAGGTCCACTTCAATTGGGCCAAGCTAAGCTCCATAGGCTAACATTGGGCCAGGCCACAGGCAGTCCATGCGCATATTACAAGATGGGCCAGGCCAATGTGCACTTCAAAGTCCAACAAAGGCCCAAGTCCTCAAGCTCAAGTCAAAGATCCACTGGAGGCCCATGTGCTCATTTATAGGTCCAAAATCCAAGTCCATAAACCATTCACACACCTAAGCCTTGTCAATTTCCTTATCAATCCACCCTATCCAATCCTCTCTCTCTATGCAATCTCAACCATCCATTAGGCAAATCATGCAATCATAACCATTCATTCCATACATCTCATCCATACCATTCATTTCATGTCATTAAACTTAGGATACCCTAGATCCACCTATCAAATCCAAATCATTCATGAATCATGATTAGATCTAGGTTATCTAAACCATTCTTCATGTAGATTAACCTTAGGATCATGATCATCCATGCATTATCTCATCATCCATCCAATTAGATCATTCATCCATTGGTTAAGTCATTAGATTTTAGGACGTTTCATCACAACCATCTATCTCATACATACATATTAGGCAAAACCCTAGAGCCTCCATGCTAATCCATCTTATAACATACTTTGCATTTAATCTAGTCCATTCATCATATCATCTCAACCTTTGAATCACAACTTTCCATTAGGTACCTCATTATTCAATTATTTTATTTCATCTAATTAACCTTAGAGCCATTAGATCTTAACCCAAAGTAATCGTAGCCATCCATTCATTTAAAACTCGAGGATTAAGAATAAAGTCCAAATCCCATCTAGGTTCATGCCACATCACCTGCACCTCATCACCCCTCCTCCAAGCAATCCAAATTCGCCCAAGGCAATGAATACACTTGTCAATTTCGTTCGAAGCCTTGTGGAGGAAGAAACAGAGAAAAAAAATGGTATTTGGAAGACAAATTTTGACACAGATTTGGAATTTTGACCATAACTTTCCATTCTGATATCCGATTGTGTTCATTCTTGTTTCGTTGGAAACAAGACTTCAACGGCTACAACTTTGTACTTACAAACGTTCATAATTCGGAATTTCACTAGGTCAAAATGGAGATGTAAGATGGTACATTTGTAGAAAAACTGGATTTGCACTCTACTTTCCAAGCTAATCCTAAATTCCAATTTTTTCTCCACCATTGCTTAGCCACCAAGCCAAGCCACCCAAATTTAGTGTATGCCTTGTAACCCTAGCCTTTTCAACTTAAAATCTCCTCCATCCACTTCTAAATGAGATCCAATCCAAGCCATCAATTCACAACTTGACACAGATTAAATCTCAGCTGTCCATTTCAACTCTGAGCCTATAAATAGAGCACTAAGCGCACCATATAATTCGAATTTGACCTGTAGCTTGAGAGGACAAAGGCTGGAGCAAAAGACAAGAAGACAGGAGCACCATTCAAATTTACGAAGTGAGAGTTGTAAATTTTATTTTTATTTTGTCTGTCTTGTATCTAATTTATAGTGCATGTACTGAATTTTTCCATGAAATAAATACAAAACATTCTTTTAGAACCCTGAAACATCCAATTTTCAAATCTCTGTGATGATTGTTTAGATTTGATTTAAAGTTTATATTTTTATTTAATTAATTGGACATGAAATAGTTAGAGCTTACGTTGTAAGTGTTGAATCTAAGTTACTATGGCCCGATTATTAAATTAAAGTTTATAGATTCGTAATTTTGATGATAGGCATGAATTGATATTTGGACTTTTACGTGATTTCAAATCTGGGTTTTGTATTTGTTTACACATTTTGGGTGATGAGCAGTCTATTCCAACAACCGCCCTTTTAGTCCTGCACTTTTAAATTTTGTCATTTACTTTAGTTGCAATTTCAATTTCAGTCTTTTATTATGTTAGTTCCTTTGTTTGTGTGTTGTGTTTTAATGTTCAATTTATTTTCATGTTTTTATTCTTGTATGTTGATGAAATTTATTCTTTAATTCTTTGTATTCAAGTTCTCTTCCTCTCAAGATTCAAATAACGAAGGTTGGAGATATGATATTTTAATCTTAAAACATGTAAATTTAAATTAAGATGAGACTGCATATTATTGTTTCACCATTTTAATAAAAAGAAGATGGATTTAATTCTCGACTTGTTAAATTCATAAGTAGATAATGAGGGCGTTACTATCGTTTTCTAAATTAAAATTGTAACTCCATGTCTTATATTTCTTAATATTACATCTTTTTAAAGGTATCGATTTAATTTTAAACATATATTTTGTGGATTTCCTTTGGGTTTGACCTCGCACTCAATTGCTATACTATTAAATGGTTCGTGCGCTTGCGAGATTATAAATGTAAAATTTGTACATCAGCAGCTTGTACTCTGGCCTGTGGACTTATTAAACTCTAGTGCATGGATCTTAGGCTTAGCCCACTGTGAATTGAGCCTGAATCATGGTCTGCACTTTAACCCAAATGTCATTTGAATTCTAGTGTTGTGCAATAAAAAAATTTTACATTTATTTTACTTGCAAGTGCACGAACCTTTCATAGTATAGCAATGTGAGAGCAAGGTCGAACCCAATGGAATTACGGAAAATATATTCATTAAATATTCACAATTATTTATAAATTAATCAAAGTAAAATCTAACTTTGAAACTTATGTTGTGGTTTTAACTAAAAAACATAGAGATACTTTAGATTTGACATGGATTTTAAGAAAAAATAATTTATTTAATCTCAATCTTATTTTATTTTCCAAATCTTGAAATTTGGAGATGAATGAAAGAATAAAAGAATACAAAGAATCAAAGAATTTTTAAAGAATAAAAAAATGAATAAATGATTAAAATGAAGTACATATGATACATTGGAATTGACTTTAATCAAGATAGCATCATTATCCAAGTTTTAATAATAAACTAAAACCTAGAATCCAAAGCTCACGTAAATTAATCATGTTTATATTAATGTTTATAATTATTTTAAAGACTAAATGTAATACCCCAACCAAAATTAGCGTATAATTACTTGATTAATTATAGTTGATTGTATTTAATGCCAGTTAATCTGAGAGATTAACAAATGGGCTTTCTATAGAGTCAGAGTTGACTCGACCCGAGTTCAGAGTCCTTGGGCCCAACTCGTTAGTTTAGTGGGAAAGTTGAAATTTTCTAAACCTTCTCTGGTTGAGACTCTTCAAATAATCTCTGTTGGAAAATAAATTATTTGAGGTGTTTAAATTCTCAATTTTTACTCATTAACTTAGTTTTAAAATTCTAAGTCAAAAAGAATTTTCCCGGTTGACATTTTGATGTGTAGAAGTGTGGATTTTTGTTTTAAAATGTTAATTTTTAATATTTGAAAGTGTCAAAATAATTAAAAAAAAAAAGAGAAAAAAGAGACCACCGACATAGGGGGTTTTGAGTTAAAAACAAAAGAGGCCAATAAAGATGCAGATAGAAGGGAAAAAAAAAAAAGAAAGAAGAAAGAAGCAAGGGCTTCTCACCCTCCACCGATTCCTTTTTTTCCCTCTTCACTTTCATCTTCCTTCTTCTTCAACCGATCCTTTCTTTTCCTTTTTTTTCTTTTACTTCCTTTATTCCTCCTCTTCTTCTTCTCATTCCAACTGTTCTTGCGGCAACCGTGTTCGAGTTGGGGGTTTTTGCCAGGCTTTCAAACTTCATCATTTTTCGGTGGATTTCGACGATCAAGGTATACAAATTTATCTATTTGAAATTTTAGTAGCTCCAGGACTGTTTGTTTTGTGAAATAGGTTGATTTTGGGCTTCGTCTTTGGAACTTTAGAATTTAGGGAAAATGCCCCTTTTCTTTTAAATTTAAGTAATACCTTTAGAAATGGTTTTTTTTGCTAAGACCTTTATATTGCAATTTTAAACTATGATTTAGTTTGTAAAGGATCTCTAGATTTGGTTTAAGTAAAATGAAGTCTTCTTGTTTTTTTTACTTCCACAGCTGTAGTCACTGCCCAACTTTTAGTTTCAGAATTACCTGCATGGTAGCATCACCATTCAAGGTGTTGCAAGCACATGTAGCCACCGACCACCCATTTGAGTTATTTCTTAAATGGCATTAATTGTTTTATGATTAATAAGTTTTCTTAATTATTTTGATTGATTTTAAAGGAAATTGATACTTTTAATTACTATGCATCGGGGTGCAATTTCAAGAGGGTTTAGCGTTTTGTTTACTAAATTTGAAGAAAATGGTATAGATCAAATGATTGATCATTGGTTTGAGATTTTAATACCATGTTTTACATAGATTTTTAACTTATATATTTTGTGTATAAGTAACTGAAATTAAAAAGTTATATTAATTCTTAATTATTTTTATGATATGATTTTGAAAGTGATTATTTTAATAAATAATAAAGTGATTGTAAGTACACCTATTTATCAGGTTGATTGTGTTTATTTAAACTCTTTAATTATTTCATAAAATTTTAAACTATGAGTAGTTAAAGATAAGTGGAGAAGGATGTATTCATTTTTGAGTTTCAGAATTTTAGAAAGGTTTTATCATATTATTAAATATGAAATAAGACCGACTTAGACTATTTAAATTAAACCTCCACTCTTTTTCTTTTCAATTCCAAGAGTATATCCCGACACAACTATGTTCTGTCAGTCGGACCCATTGAGTTGTCGGTCGGGTCAATTTAGGTTAATATTTAGTGTCTAACTCCGTCGATTATCCAATTGGAACAGTGGACCGGCTTTCTCTCTCTCCTTCATGCAAATCGAGAAATCCATGTAACGTCGTCGATCAAAGTGAGGAGACTCAACCATGACTTATTTGCATGTGAATGTGTGTATGCTTTATGTAGTGTTCATATATACATGATATGTGTTATGATTAGAATATGTGGAATACGCAGGTGATTATCTGTTTATATTTATGAATGTCCCTATGCTAACGTGGTTATGCAGGTGTTGAGAATATGATTATTCTTGGTTGATAAGCCAGGACTTTATACCAGTGAATGGTAATTGTGTATTTTTCTATTTATATGAAATTTTGTTTATGGGGTATGTTAAACATATATACTCACACACTTCTTAAATGGGTCGAGCTCTTGCAAGATGCTGCATTTTGTCTGCCTTGACTTAATGCATTCGAGGATGAGTGGGATTCCTCAACAGGGTTGAGTGGGAGTCCCTGGACCTATATAGTTGGGGTTGAGTGGGATACCCCAATGAGTCAAAGAAACAATGATATGCATTAGGAATTGAAATAAAAGAATATTTGCCACATGTTCTGTTATATATTTCGACTGCATTGTAGACTTTAATTCTCTATCGCATGCTATATCTATAATAGTTCGAATTCTCTTCACTAGGCTAGAAGCTTACGTGTACCTCAATGCAGGACAAGGTCTGGAGGCAGCAGAGGACCCTCCTGCAATGATCTAAGCTGTGGAACCTTTGAATTTTACTAAGTTGTTTTGGAATAGAATTTACTTAGATGACTTGTTATGTAATTATTGTCTAAGTTTACCAGTTGGATATCCAGACTTGTATGTGTATAATTATAGTGTGCATTGTTATGCATATATAAGAACTTTCTGTGCGCTTTTATGAACATATGGTCTCTTCATGGGCTTAGGCAGATCCGAGACCATGGACATTCTGAGTTTAGGGATTAGTTTTTTTTTTTTTTAAAAAAAAAATTTGTCTCATTCCGGGCCCACATATCGGGTCGGGACGTGACACTAAATCTATGGATTCCATTAAAGTAGTCATCACAAAACTTATCTTAGATTTCAATGATAAAGGTAGCCCTCCTATTTGACACTAAATATTTCATTACACTCTTACAAGTAAGAGCCTTAGAAATCAAAACAAGGGATCATCCAAAAATGGAACTTCTAGTTGGATGATAAAAATAAGCCTCAGTTTTAATTCTAAATTTTCATCATACTCTTAAAATAAGAGCCTTAGAAATTGAATTAGAGGATCGTCCAACAATTCTTGTTCATAAAATAAATTCATCCATAGCGTTAATTCTAAAAAAGAAAAATAAACATAAGTGTAATCATAAATTAATTGGAAAACTGGAAACTAATATTTCACTGCCCACTGAATCTGATTATTAAACATGAAATTTAACTTTACAATGCTTGGATTTAAATCAAAGAAATACAAGAAATAACACTGGAAATTGAAATTAAATTCAAACCTAGAGACACTAGGTCTCTATCGATTTTTCCAAGCTATTTTCTTCTCTTTCTTCTCTTCTCCTCCTCTTGTCCACGCCAGAGCTCAATGTCCTTAGCCAAATTCGAAATCTAATGGTCTCCCAAGTGCTCTTATTTATAGGCTTCTGGAATGGAATGGAGGGTTAGGATTAAATCTTGGTTTAAGTTACGGATGGATAGCTTGGATTGGATTATCTAAAGGATGGATGGATAGGATTTTACGTTGAAAGGACTAGGGTTTACTAGGGATACATGAATTTGGATTGCTTGGTGGCTAAGTTAACATGGAGTGGAGTGCAAGAAAAGTTGAGAAAAAATAGGAATTGGATTGGCTATGGGTTGGACGAATTTCATTGTGCAATTTAGGGTTTATGAGATGCAATGTGATGAATGGTTGAGATTAGAAGATATGATGAATGAATGGTTGAGATGAGATATGATGACGTGGAGGGTTGACTATGTGAATTTCGAATGTGATGAATGGGAATTTGATAAAAATCATGTGAGGTGGAAAGGATTGGGATTGATGAGGTGTTGGTGATTAGGGATTGAGTCTGGATGGAAATTGGGTTAAGTGCATGGAGGATTTTTAGTTACAAAAATCATGTGGAGTGTGTGGTGATAAGATGATGAGGTGTAGGTGATGTGGCATGAACCTAGATGAGATTTTGGCTCTATTCTTAATCCTAGAGTTTTTATGAATGAATGGCTTATATTACTTTGGGTTAAGATCTATTGGCTCTAAGGTTAATTGGATAAAATAAAATATAGGAATGATGTGGTACCTAATGGAGGGTGATTTAAAGGTTGATCAAGAGAGATAATGAGATGAATAGCCTAGATCTAAGATGATTTATGTATGCAATGGATATGGGATAGAGGCTCTAGGGTTTCCCTAAAATGTATGCATGAAATGGATGGTTGTGATGAAATGTCCTAAATCTAATGGCTTTAATGAGTGATGGTTGATCTAAATGGATGGATGATGAAATGATGTATGGATGGTTATGGTCCTAAGGTTGATCTAGGTGATGGATAGGTTGGATGGCCTAGATCTACTGTCATGAATGTGTGGGTTGGATTTGATAGGTGGCTCTAAGGTATACCTAATTTGGATGCATGGGATGAATGGTCTAGATAGATGGATGAAAATGAGTGGTTAAGATTGCATGGAGAGGAGATTGGATGGTGTGGATTGACAAGGAAATGGACAAGGCTTGGGCGTGTGACTGGGTTATGGATTTGGGTTTTGGACCTATAAATGAGCACATGGGTCTCCAGTGGACCTTGGACTTGAGCTTGAGGACTTGGGCCTTTGTTGGACTTTGGAGTGCACATTGGCTTGGCCCATCTATGAAATGCGTTGTCTGTGGCTTGGCCCAATGCTGGCCCGTGGAGCTTAGTTTAGCCCAATTGAAGTGGATCTTTGGCCCATTAATCTTGAATTTCATCCTCTGCCTCTTGAATTGCAGGTTCCTCTTCCGAAATTAAATAATTAACTTCACCACTTTAAAATCTAAAATATTGATTTAATTTAGACTCTCATAGATGGATCTAGACTAACCAATTTACATGAAAGCCCTAAAGTGGAGTGAAATTAATCATAAAAATTCAAGGTCTTTCGAAGTAAGCTCAAAACTTGCAATTATCCATTGACTTAGCTTGATTTCCTAAATTCTCCATTTTTAATCTACAAAACTAAGAAATTATATTACATGCACCAATATACACAGAATTGAGAGATAACTGGTCCAATAATTAGGGGTAAAAATGTAATATTTCGGTGCTCAACATCTGATTCATGGGCTTCTCTTCAAGTTCTTCAATCTTCAACGGACCTTTGACAATCTTTAATTCTCTTGAAAACTAATAATTAATCCACCACTATTCTAAAAATATTGGACTAATCTGGACTCTCATAAATGGATTCGAACTAACCAATTTACAATTAAATTCCTAAAGCGACGTAATAATTATTAGAATTTCAGATCTCCCAATTTAAGCACAATACTTGCAATTATTCTAGATTTTAGGTCGATTTTATGTTTTTCCCAAATTTTACCTACAAAACTAAAAATAACATTAAATTCATCTAATATATATAGAAACAAAGGCTAATTGATCCAAAGAACAAGGGTAAAAATGTCATTTTTTATGTCTCAACAGATACCCCCAAACTTAAATTTTGCTAGTCCTTGAGGAAAAATAACCTAAAAACTAAGACTTTGGAAACTCAAAAACCTAATCTAATCCTAAACTAAACCACTTTCGCTGGTACTCTCGATGGCAATTAGCGTATGCTACAAGCCTTTAAACCCCTAGGTTACCCCTAGCAGACAAGTTATAGTCTCGTGAGGGCTTGCAGTGATGATACCCACAAACATCAGCATTTTTAGCAAGAACATACAGACTAAAATTTAGATATCATACAATTCTAAAATTCATTTTACAAAACTTTTACCCGGAGAGTAGTGTGTGATAGGCAATATTAAGATAGTTTTCTTTTTCTAAATACACATAAGTTTAGTGACCACCGTTGGAAAATGTGCTTTGACCTCAAACGTCACCAGATATATCTCTTAGAAAAGATAATGCTCAGAGGTTTGGGTTTATTTTCTCTCAAAGTATATGTGGGCAGAGTTTATGTTTTCAAATCAAAATTATATCACAAATGTATTTAGAAAAGACGGCACAAATCAAAGAAAATACATAGATCTTATGAATGGATGTCACTTTCCTGAGAACGTTGAGTCAAACACTATCATTTTTCCTTCTTTATTCTCTACGTGAAATACTCTATTAGGATTAAGATGAATAGGACTTCCTAATAGAAGAAAACGTGTCTTGGGATCGAGTCAAGTCAAAGAAAGATAAAATATTCTAAAAATTAATACTTTGAATAGAGAAGTTAGAGGTCTTCATAATTTTGAATGGGATGTTTTTCCTCTAATTTGCTTTCAGTACTGCTCAAAGTATTTTTCTTATTTTTTTTTTCACATCCCTCTTTTGATGTTCGGATATTCCCTTTATTTTTTTTTTCTTCTATTTTCTTTCTTTTCTGATGATATTGTTCTCTTTCTGTATCAATCATTTTTCAAGTGCTATTTTTTTTTTCAGAGTACCATCCCAATTTTCATCTCTAACATTTTCTGGATCCTTAGAATATGTCACAGATATTTCAATGAGGCTTAAACTCCACAATCGCAGTTGGGTATGGTAAACATGGCTAATTAATAAAATAGGCTATATTAGGCTCAACTTGGAAATTATCAAGATAAGATGACCAAAATAGGTAGGCTTGAATGCTCAAATGATCCAAAAATGGCCTATATCATATCCTAAGCTTCATAAAGTGATTTTTGTGTTTCAAATAAATTTAGAAAAAGTTCAGGTGTAATAATTCAATTTTGATGTCGTTCTCAGTAATATGACCAAAATAAAGAATAATGAATCAACAACACTCAATACACATATCAAGAAAATTGGAGTTTACTTATAACCCTCAGAAAAAATTGAATGGCTATAAAGCTCACTGGATATAAGTCTCAACTAGTATTCCTCCGGTGATCACTCGACTCATGAATATTTTTCTTTTTTCAAACTAACGTTAATATGGATTTTGCAAAGGAGTTTCCAGGTATAAATCCTATAAAAGTCTTTCTGGAAAAGTATGATATAAAGATTTTTATTTATGTCTTAATGCTAAAAGTGTGACTCTTTTTACGTTAAATCGTTAACATGTTTCTTTTTAAAGCAAAGTTAACAGCTTTTTTCAGCCCCAAGGAGTCCCAGTCTTCACTTACGCCAGATGCCGCCTCTCTTCTCATTGGTTAGGTGTTGTATTCCTATTAACTACATCTGTAAGGCCATCCTTTTCAGATCTGCTACCAGATTGAAGGCGCTCCATTTTAAGAGCAGTTTACCTCTCTGTTGAGCTGGATCGAGTCCCACAAATGGCTTCAATCGATCGTCTTCCCTTGTTTGTCGTTGTTCGTCCAGGGAAGCCACCTAGCCGTTCCTGATCTTGGTGCATCTGCTCGCCTGTTGTTCGCCCTGCGCTGGTTACACCTCGGATTTGAAGCCTTCTCAGATTGTAGATTTGACCTCAGATCTAGCTTCATGCATAATAGCATTGTGCCACTGTGGTGTTGTGCTTCTGCTGGTTGACATACTAGTCTTAGGCAACACTATACCGCACTGTCTCTCTTTGGTGAAGCAGTCCCTAGATATGCTTTTAGGAGTGCGGCATATCATTTGCATTCAGACATTCTATATTCCATTGATACAGAGATCAGTGTGACCATCCTTCACCGTACAATTTTTTTTTTGAGAACACACTTCCATTGTCGCTCCCTATCTTGTCACTGACGCCAGCTCGTCTATATTTTTGGTGTCTCTCTTGGGCCTCTTTGCTATCTTTATTGTCCCTCTTTGCCCAATCAGCTTCATACCTTACAAACTGACCGAGAGACAAGGTAGCCCCTCTCCTTACTGTAGTTGATACAAATAAAGATTTTATTCGGACAACATTTTCTCTGCCCCCGTTTCCGCCTCTCACCAGGCCCTCTCGTACAACCCATCTCAAACATTTTATTACTATTATTGGAGTTGGTCCTCAATTTTTTTCCATTATTCTCTATGGTTATCCTCTCTTCAGGTATTATTAGTCCTCAAACTGGACTCGTAGGTATTGCCCTTATTGTTCCATCTTCTTCTGTTTGGATTATTGATACTGGTGCTAGTAATCACATGTGTTCCACGATATTTTTTTCATACAAACAATGTTCCCCACCAACTTCTGTTCAGCTTCCAGATGGCTCGATTGCACTGGTCACACACATTGGAACTGTAAACCTTTCACCCTCTATTGTGCATAAGAATGTTTTCTTCATTCCGTCCTTCAAGTTTAACCTTTTATCTGTGAGCCAACTTGCAACATTCAATACTTGTTCAGTGACTTTTTCTTCTTCTCATTGTATTCTCAGGACCTGTCAACAAGGAAGACGAATGGACAAGGGATCGTTCATGAGGTGCTCTATTACTTCCATGCCACTTCGGCATTGACAATCATTCACCGCCCTTTGCTTGATCTTTGGCATTGGAGTCTTGGTCAATTAAATCATCGTACTCTCCACAACTTAGCCAAGGATGTTTGTTTTAAATCTTGTTCTAAACATCTGTTAGTGCCCTGACTTGCCGAGTCCCTATGTTTGTCAATTCCATGACTCAGGAAGAAGCATTTGCTGGAAGTTTGAAGACTCAAGATGATCAAGATTAAAGATCATGCTCCACTGGATTGAAGCTCATCGTTATATCAATCACAAAGCATGTAATTGGCCATAAATGACTTTAGGTGGTACCCACACCTAAGAGGACCATTTCTAGGTTCAGTTGAACAAATGGTAAAACCATAAAATGCCTAGAGAGGAAGCTTGACAGTGAATTGGAAGCAAACTTGGAAATATGAATTAAGTTCACTGTCAGCTCGACCAGTCCTTCTCATCGACCCCTCGGTGGAGACAGGATCGACCCATCATGGTCAAGGATTGGTCGGCCAAATTGACAATGATTCTGGATCATAGAACTGTCATTCTGGGTGTGCCTCTGATCGAGAGTCTCGTATGTACAAATCTTTTGGTGAAAGGCTGAAACGACCCCTCGTGGTCAACGGCTCGTCGATGATAACTTATGAGTTCTGAAACTTAGAACTCATGTGGACTCTTGAGAAAACAGACATCTCGATAATTCAAGACCTATCGAGAGTACCAAGACCAACCCCTCGGTAAAGGGCGACATGTCGTTCCAGGTAGGACAAGTTTCGGGGCATAAAACTCTGTCTGCATGGTGTTACCCCATATAGAGACCCTTGTATAGGCCGACCTCTCGGTGCCATGACTGTCGACCCATCGGCGACACCGACCTGTCGATCGGGAAATAATTATACCGTTGGGAATGCATTTAATGTGCAACGGTCGGGTGGTTGAACGATAATAAATATGAACACCGACCTGTTGGTACTAGACAATTTGAAAACCTGTGATGACTCCTCTATATATATGAGTGTTGTATGATCATTTAATTATCTTCCTTGAACTGAGAAGAGTCACACACTCTAAGGAATGATCAACTCTCTTGTGCCTACACTTGAGAATCATATACAACCAATCTATTGATTGAGTTAGTGAAACAGAGAAAGAAAGGAGGAAAAAAAAGATAAAAACTAGGAAAGATTTGGTAAAACCAGTTTCCTACTCACCCTGGAATTGTGTTACTCTACGATGGCTATAAGGCGGAGTGTCGGTATACATTGGGTGGATATTTGAGAAGCACACATCTTCAAGAAAGAGCTTCAAGGCAAGTGCTTCTTGGTTTTAATTTTTTATTTAAAACCTTTATCCTGAAAGTTGATTTAGCAGACTTGGCTCTGGAACCACTATAAAAAATCTAGAGTGTCGTCTCTGGCACAGTGGTGGGTGGAATTCACAGCCGATTGAGTTGAATTCCTACTCTAATTGTGAGGGTGTAAGTCCTCACTTAGTGAATTTGGGCATAGCTCAAGGTTGAGCGAGTCCTAACAGTGGATATAGGTTGGCTAACCGAACTACTATTTATCTTGTGTCCTTGTGCTTGTGTTGTTAGACCTATTTTCTTATGTTGATTGTTTAATCACATTTGCTAATACACACTCACTTGATTGTTGTATCTATTGCGCTTAAACTAATCAATCAAGTAATTTTTAAAAGGACCAATGATTGTTAGATTGACCTATTCAACCCCCCCTCTCTCCTCTCCTCCTCTAGGGTCAATCGTGTTCTAGCATAGAAGGGAGAACTTTCAACATCCAACTTGTGAGATTTGTCCCCAAGTGAAGCAATCGCGGTTACCATTTCCTTCTAGTTTTATCACCCCTAGCAGGCCATTTGCTTTAATTCACTGCGATATATGGGGACCCTTTTCTCAACCTTCTTTCAATGGTTCTCGATATTTTTTTACTATTATCGATGATTTTGGTTGATGCACGTGACTTTATCTCATGCATGTCAAGTATGAAACTCCATCTATTTTAAAAGCCTTATTTGCCATGATCCAGACTCAATTTCATTCTCGCAGTAACTCCCTTCATTCGGGTAATGGTAGTGAACTCTTTCCCCTTATCTAACAAGTTCGTTCGAATAACGGTACTGAGTTTCTTTCCACTGATATGCAAACTTTCTTTACCACCCATGGGGTCATCCATCAAAAGAGTTGCATTGCCACTCTACAGCAAAATGGCATTGTCGAGCGCAAGCATCGTCATCTTCTTGAGCTTGCTCGTGCCCTTCGCTTTTAGTCCTATCTACCCTTACATTTTTGGGGCAAGTGTGTCCTCAATGCCGCCTACCTCATCAATAAAATGTCCACCCCTATTTTATCCGGTAAGTCACCACATGAAGTTTTGTTCTACTCCAAACCAGATTATTCCCAGTTGCGTGTCTTTGGCAGCTAATGTTTTGGTCACAATCCCAACACCAAGCATAAATTTTGAAAGTTCTCAGTTTACTAGAACGACAGTCAAGATTGACCCTAAAAGAGGGGAAGGGAGGGGAGGAGGGGTGGGGGGGGGGGGGGGGGGGGGGGGGGGGTGGAGGAGTTTAAATTTTTATGGTCTTCACAAATTTCTTAATTAATTAAGATGATATGCAGTAGATTAACAAATTAATCAAGAGATTGTATTGTGTGATAAGAGATTGTGCCAATAAAAGAATAATCACACAAGAACAAGACCAACACCCACGACACAAGATGTATTATGGTTCGGTTTAAACAAAACTTCATCCACTGTTGGACTCACCCAACCTTCGGGTATCCCAAATACACTATGTGGGGAATTAAGCTCTTTAAAAAAGAATATGACTTCCATATATCCAATTGATTGAGAATTTCACCCTAATCGCCTAATGTTTTTGAAAGATTCGACCAAACCCCGGTCTACATCCTTATCCCTCTATTTTTAGAGTGGTTCGATCACCTTCGTTTACTCCACTATACAATGAAGATGATTGAAAAAAATAAATCAAACCTAAGAAGCACTTGCCTTGTGTAAGCTCACTTGTAGATGATTGCTTCGTGAAGACTTCTCCCAATGCGATGTCGTATGGTGACGATGATGTGCCTTTGTATGTGCAATCACAATCTACGGGAGGTTGCTAGGATATGCATTTGCAAATTGATCCTAAGCTTGGTTTTTTTTTTTTCCTCTCTTTCTTAATCTCAAGCAAGATGTTTGGATTGAAAATGATTCTCCTAAGTAAGGTGCATAGAGAGGAGTAGGATCTCTGAGAATGCCTTATGAATTTTCCTAAGTGTAAGCTCTAAGTTCTCCAACAAAAACTCAAATCAATTTGGAGTATTTATAGGCAAACCAGAAGATCTTGACATTACAACGGACGATTGATCTCCCTTGGCGATCGATCGTGTATTCAAATATAGCCGTTGTAATGTGATCGTTGCGCATTTAATATTTTTCTAACAGATAGAAAAGCAGTCACGCTCGTTTGATCGTGCCACACGATTGGTCGTCAGTGTATCTGGCGGTCAATCGTGAGCAGATGAATGCGTCGGCCTGAGACTAACCTGACATGACAATCTTAATCTCATCCAGCCCTTAGACGATAGGTTATGCGTCCGATGCATAACTGCCCTGTATTGGTGATTGGTCGTGCGCCCGATGTATTGTGCTTTAAATAACATGAAGGGTTGCCGCCAGACAAAAACCATCGTCCTGAGCCTAACTATGTCTTACAGTGGGTATCCATCCCAGGCTCCAGGAGATACATTGTGAAGGGAGATTGCTCGGCCCTATACTCAGACGAAGGATCGTCTGCACGATATGATGACAGAGACTTGGCTGTGAATGACAGTCCAAATTTTTCTCAGTCCAGGCGATCAATCGTATCTACGATTGGATCGGTCCTATCATAACGATACATCGTGATGCAAGAATATATCGTCTTGGGACCTAAGGTTTTTAACAAACCATTTCCAACCAGAACCTTTGATTATATTGATGACTGGCCGTATGAGCACAATATATCGTCCTTGCCCAATGGCGATGGATCACTAGACACGATGTGTCGGCAAACCAGTACAATTAATGGTTTTCATATTTCCAAGTTGGTTCCATTGGTTCTGTTGGCTGTCAAAGACCACTAGACTTAATTTATAATTTAACAAGATGTTATTTAAGTCTAGTCCAAGTCATCCTATGTTGTTGGATTCCACCTAAAGTCATGTATGGAAAATAAACATGTGTGATTGCCATACACATGGGTGATGATGAATCTTCAACTTGATCTTCCATCTTTGAGCACTTGATTCAATTTCCATCACTCCTTGAGTCTTGTTTCATTGCTACACCTAAGTCATGGAATTGACAAATAGGTGACTCGGCAAGCCGGGGCACTAACAAGTTTGACCAACATGACAAACCTGGTATCTTTCTAGGGTACCCTTATGCTAAAAAAGGCTATCGCATATTTGATATCGTTTCTAAATCCATTTATACCTCTCGTGCTATCACATTTTGTGAGGGTATATTTCCTTACTGTGATTTGCATCCCTTTTTTTCCACCTGCTGCAACCCCTACCCCATTTGTCTCGCCTTCAGTCCCTCCAACTCCTTCTGCAGACAATGACCAGCCCATTATTGCATCCCCTTCCATTTCTCCTGTAGAGACATTACATGCTGCCCGTCCTAGTCGCTTTCGGCGTCCACATCCTCATCTAGCAGATTACCATTGCTTCGCGGCCACTCATGAGCATCTACTTTCTCCATCAGCTTCCAAGTTGACAAGTACACCCTACCCTCTCCATAATTACCTTTCTACTTCTAATCTCTTTTCTGAATACAGAGTTTTTTCACCATTTGTTCCAAGGACGAGCCACGTTCCTTCTCCCAAACTGTCAAGTCTCCACACTGGAGGCATGCCATGGAAAAAGAAATTGCTTCTCTTGAGAAAAATAACAGTTGGACCCTCACTCATTTTCCCGCCGACAAGAAATCTATTGGCTGCAAGTGGGTGTACAAGGTTGAGTAACGATCAGATGGTTCTCTTGAGCATTATAAGGCTCGCCTCATTGCCAAGGGCTTCACTCAGTTTGAAGGACTAGATTACCATTATACATTTGCTCCCTTTGCCAAACTGGTCACAGTCCGTGTAATTCTTTCCATTGCATCTGTTAAGGGCTTGTCCCTTCATCAGCTTGATGTCAACAATGCATTTCTATATGGTGATCTCGATGAAGAGGTTTATATGTCCATTCCGCTTGGTTTTTCACGATAGCGGGAGCTCCGGTTTTGCAAACTAAACATTTCAATTTATAGGTTGAAGCAGATGTCGCGTTAGTGGTTTGTAAGATTTTCCACTACTCTTCTTCAGGTTAGTTTTTCGCAATCTAAGTCTGATTACTCATTATTTACTCATCACCATTGCACTTCTTCCACCTTCATTCTGGTCTACGTTGATGATATTATTATTACAGGCAATGATAACTTGGCTATTCAACGTCTCAGGCGGTTCTTTGCAAACAATTTTTTATTAAAGACTTATGTACTCTCAAATACTTTCTTGGCATCAAAGTGGCTTGTTCTCAGAAATGTATTTCCTATCACAAAGGAAATACACTTTAGACATTCTCAAGGATGCTAGATTGATTGGAGGGTGCATCTCAGATTTTCCAATGGAACAAAAGTTGTGATTATCACCTGATGATGAGACTTTACTTCTTGATCCCACTATACATCGTCGTTTTGTGGGTCGCCTTATCTACCTCATTGTTACCAGGCTAGATCTTAATTATGCAGTACATATTCTCAGTAAGTTCATGCACTCTCCTTGTAGTGCACATTTGGACGCTACGCACCGTGTGATTCGCTATTTGAAGGATTCCATCAATAAAAGGAATTCTTTAATCTTCATCTAGCAGTCTTCATATACGGGGACATTGTGTGTCACGCCCCAACCCGAAAGGTGGGTCCGGAACGCGACTGAATTTTTTTTTTTAAAGACTAAGCTAACACAAGCATTCTAACTGGGCTGGATCAACAGTTAGGCCCAAAGGTCATACATGATCCCAACATGTGGACTCAAACATATACCATAAGTCCCTCCCAAGAGACACAAACAACAGCATCAATACACATAATTCCAAACATTGAATTATTATTTCAAAATCATTAGAGTAACTACAGTAGCGTAGTAGTCCTAGTACATCACATTAATACAAATCAAGTACCACATCTGGTACTTTACAAAACTAATGGTTCTAAGAACCAAAAAGCAAAGACAAGGGCATTCCCCTCAGTGGGAATCCCAAAGCAATGCCGCAGCTTATCCACCCCAAGCTTCATATAGAGGGTTCTCTTCCTCGGGTTCATCTCCTGAAAGGTGAGTGGGGTGAGCTAACTAGCCCAGTGAAGGAAATATAATAGTGTAGTTTTAAGTAAACAACAGGTTAGTATAATCAACAGTTGCAATATAACATCTCATGCTTGATAATAAATTCACAATATCAAGTAAAGTCTCATCATCTCATCCAATACTGCTGTCATCTAACGTAACACCTATCGACTACACTGAGACCATTGTATTAAGTCCCGACATGGTCAAAATACATCCTTGCAAGTACATCTCCGGCTCTCCCATAGCCGATACTGACACCCTTCAAGTCAGCAACTGTCGACACCCATGGTCCAGTAGACGTAAACCATCTCACACACATGGCCGATATTGGTTCAATAGTCAAGGGCACGTGGAAGCAGTCTTACACATTTCATACGATCAACATCGTAGCATTCATAAGCATCATCAGTACCTCTTACAACAGTGCATTATATCTAGGCACATGAGTGGGTTCATCAAATCTGAAACCATTCATTGCTCAAGATCCATCTCAAAATAAAACTTGTTTACATCTTACTGCAAAGTTAAGTTCCCTCACCATATGTGTGGTATCGTAGTCTCTGTTCAAACAAGCAAACAATTGCATAATCATTATCACGTCAATATACATAACATCAATTACATACATACAAGTAGTATTTCGAAATCATACTTGTTTTCCCAAAAATATCCAAGGTAAATGGAATTGAGTCTCGTACTTGGTTTCTAACATTTTTAAATTACAATAATCCACAGTATAGTAAATAAAAAGATGCTCAGTCCAAAACTCATATTGTCTTCTGGGCATGACGAGATTGACTTATTGACTTAGGTCTAGATTCTCACGTCACTTCTCTGTTGTCTTCTGGATAGGACCAAATTTGACATTTTGAGTAAGGCCTCGAGGTCACTCAGTACCCGACAAATATAACGTCGGCCTGAAAGTGAAATTACTCAATGCCCGACCAATAGAGTCGGCCTGGAAGTGAATACAATAGTATATACACTGTAGTAATAAGAGAAGAGGGTTAGTACATTTTTAGATTAACAATGGAGTACTAACATCACATGCAATCAATAACAATCGAACAAGATTTGACACTTCAAAAACTGGGTCCCTCGGAACAAGCCTCGCAACCAAGTACTGTGGCTTCGGATCATCCGAACCACTGCCTAAACTAGTCATTGACTTCGGACTGTGGGTCTGACTTCGGATCGTCCGAGGATCAGGTCTCGGATCATTTGAAGTCCTCCCGAACTAATAAAAATCTGAAAAACTGGTCTCGATGGGTTTGGGTGCCTTGGAACATGCCGAGTGAGGCTCGGATTGTCCGAGTGGGGTTCGGTCCTTCCGAACTCTGCTCGGAACATCCGGGCGAGTCAAGCTAGACTCGGGCATTTCTGGGCTTCGGGTGAAACTCGGAACGTCCGAGGGGTCCTCTCGGACCGTCTGAAGATCGACTCTGGACCGTCCGAGAGCCGTTTTCCTCCACTGTCTACAGCAACAGACAGTGACGGCAGTCACTGTGTGAAATACGAATCCGGAAATAGTGGGTTTCCCGGATTTGGTTTCCACATCTAGTCGGTCCGATGGACTCCTCTGAGAGTCCTCTTACCATAGGGACTGGTTTAAGGTTTTAAAACTGAACAGGCCACTGGATTTTAAAACCGAAACCTCACGGGTACAAGAAAACCCATGGTTTTTCTTAAACTTCAAACTAGTTTTACACACTCAACACTAAACCAAAATCGATTTTTCTTGATTCTAAAGCACTTAAAATTTGAAAAGGAACACAGTGGTTACTTTCACTGGAGTGCCTGGGCTGAAAAATCTGGACTTTTGAAAATTTTCCTTCTTAAGCTATGGGTGATGAAAATTGGGAGGAAACAGAGGGTGGTCGGCTGGGTTTTGGTTTGAAAATCAGGGAGCTTGAGAGACTGAGAGAAGAGAAGAGATGTAGTGGGAGTTTGATCTGCAAGACTGAGGCCAATTTATAGAAAATTGGCCGAGAAAGGTGGCCATCCGGCCACTGCATGTGAATGCATGCAGCAGCTGCCGACATCCGCTACAGTGTAACCACTGTTCGGGCGTTGGCTGCAAATCAATCCCTTCAACTTTTCAATTTTGCAAAAAGGTCCCTGATTTGATAAAAAACTGATTTTTAACTAAACACATGATTTTAAAAACTCACAAATTTAATCCAACCTTACAGATAAGTTGGGTTTTAAAAGCTTTAGTTACCATAAAAATTTGATGATTTAAAACTCACTAAAACTCATTGTCTTAAATAAAAATCGCAATTTAGCACTATTTACTTAATTAAACAAATGTTAAATAAAATAATTTAGTATCCTCATTTTGGGGTTTGAAAAAATAACTAGACCATACTTAAAATAGTCTGACATACTACACTTGTTTCAAAATTTATTTCATTTCCAAAACCATTTAAAATAGTTATTTCTCCCTTTCTGGGTTTTGACGGGCAGTTTTAAATACCATTTTCTGAAAATAAAATTATTTTAAAATTAGAAATACAAATCCTTGATTAAAGAGAATAATATCATCTAATAATATTTACATAATAACACAAGTTATAAAAAAATAATAACAACAAGCAGTAAATTACCATTTTGCCCCTCTAGCTGAACGAGCTGGATCACTGAGCATTCGAGCTCGGATTGGGCCACACTTGGGTTTTCCTCAAAGCCATAACCATAATCTTTGAGATTAACGGGTCGAATCAAGATTATTAAGCTAAACTACGCCTAATCTGGGTCAGGGTATTACATCCTACCCTCCTAAAAGAAATTTCGTCCCGAAACTTAAAACAAACTTATACCTTTTTGGCTTGCGAACAAGCCAGGGTACAGCTTCTGTATCGTCGATTCAGGTTCCCACGTCTCGTGTTGCACGTCGCGATGTTACCACAACACTCGCACGAGAGGAATAAACTTCCTCCTGAGCTCTTGAGTCCGGTGTCCTTGAATCTTTACTGGCACTTCTTCAAAAGTTAGGTCATCTGAGATTTCAGTATTTTCAAAACTTATCAAATGAGATGGATCAGGTTCGTACTTCTTTAACATAGACACGTGGAATGTACTATGCACTCTCTCCAAAGCTTGAGGAAGATCCAACTGATAGGCCACTTCTCCTATTCTCTTCAAGATCTCAAAGGGTCCAACATATCGACGTGATAGTTTTCCCTTGTGCCAGAACCGTTGCACTCGATAACGTCGTGCCACACGCAAGAAAACTTGGTTGCCAATTGCAAACTCCAAAGGTCGCCACCCTTTTGTCAGCATAAATCTTTTGTTTGCTCTGGGCTGTCTTGAGATGTTGTCTGATCACTTCAACTTGTTCTGACGTCTCACGCACTAGATCAGGTCCTAGTAGCACTTTGTCTCCTACCTCTGTCCAACAAAGAGGTGATATATAAGGTCTTCCATACAAAGCCTTGTATGGTGCCATCTGTACACTAGAGTGATAGCTGTTATTGTAGACAAACTCGATTAAAGGCAAGTGATCTTCCCAACTTCCTTGCATATCCATCACACAAACTCTTAGCATATCTTCTAAAGTTTGAATGGTTCTCTTTGATTGACCATCCGTCTGAGGGTGAAAAGCAATGCTGAAGCACAGCTTAGTCCCCAACTCTTCTTGCATTTCTTGCCAAAATCTTTACACAAACCTCTGATCTCTATCAGATACAATGGATACAGGTACTTCATGCAATCTGACTACCTCCTTTAAATACAATCTACTCAGAGTAGCCAACGAATTCGTCTTCTTGATCGGTAGAAAGTGAGCTGACTTCGTTAATCGATCGACTATTACCCAAATAGCGTCGTTCTTCTTAGGAGACTTCGGAAATCCAGTTACAAAATCCATCGTGATATGCTCCCATTTCCATTCAGCCACTTCTAAAGGTTGCATCTTTCTACCAGGTCGCTGATATTTCGCTTTCACTTGTTAACAAGTTAAGAACTTAGACACGAAATCTGCTACCTATCGCTTCATACCTTTCCACCAGAACAATCGCCGCAAGTCATGATACATCTTCGTACCACCAGGATGCACTGCAAAGCGAGAATGATAAAAGTGATCAAGCACCTTCCTCTTGCACTCGTCCGTCTTTAGTACAAAGAGTCTATCTTTGAAAGTAAGACCTCCATCCGCTTGGATCTTCCAGTCTTCCAGAGTCGCTCCTCCTGAAAGCTGAGTCGCCAACTCCTTTGCTTCTGGATCGCTCTGTTGTCCTTCCAACACCAATCTAGCTACCTAGGGTTGCAGAACCAAACTATGGATTCTTACTGACCCACTTCCTTCGATCAACTCCAGATCATACTCTGACAGAACTTCCAACATCTTCCACTGCAAGGATGCCATCCTTGCCACGTTGCTATGAGACTTCCTGCTCAAGGCATTGGCCACCACGTTGGCCTTCCCTGGGTGATAAGAGAGACTGAAGTCATAATCTCCCAGGTATTCCATCCACCTTCGCTGCATCATATTCAAATCTTTCTGAGTGACGATATACTTGAGGTTATGGTGATTAGAAAACAGAATGAACTTCTCACCATATAAGTAATGTCTCCAATACTTTAACGAGAATACAACGGTTGCTAATTCCAAATCATGAGTCGTGTAGTTCTGCTCATGTCCCTTCACTTGCCTAAAACCATAAGCTACTATATTCCCCTCTTACATCAGCACACATCCCAAACCAAACTTGGACGCGTCGCAATACACATCATAACCTCGTCCTTGCTCGGGTATCACCAAAACTGGAGACGTAGTCAACTTCTCCTTCAGCTCCTGGAATGCTCTTTCACAAGCTTCGCTCCACTTGAACTTGACGTTCTTCCTCGTCAGTAGAGTCATTGGCACCGCGATCTGAGAGAAGTGTGGGATAAACTTTCGGTAATATCCTGCAAATCCCAGAAAGCTCCTGATCTCGAACACGTTCTTGGGACTTTCCCAAGTCTTCACTGTTTCCACCTTCGCTGGATCTACGGAGATCCCTCTTGGAGACACCACATGTCCCAGAAACTGCACTTGAGTCAACCAAAACTCATACTTGCTCAGTTTAACGAATAGCTGATGCTCTCGAAGAGTCTAAAGAACAATGCGTAGATGACGTTCGTGCTCCTCCTCTGACGACGAAAAGATCAAGATATCATTTATGAAGACTATCATGAATTCTCGCAGGTACGGTCGGAACACACGATTTATCAAATCCATAAACATGGCTGGCGCGTTCGTCAAACCGAACTGTGTCTGGAAAACAGTATTAGGAATGTCTTCTTCTCGAATCCGCAACTGATGGTAACCCTACCTCAAATCGATTTTCGAAAAGCATCTCGATCCCCTCAAAAGATCGAAGAGGTCGTTTATTTTAGGTAACGGATACTTATTCTTAATAGTTACATGGTTAAGCCGCCGGTAATCTATACACATCCTCATCGATCCATCCTTCTTTTTCACGAAGAGAGCAGGTGCGCTCCACGACGAGTTGCTTTGAAGGATAAAACCAAGACTAAGAAGCTCGTCTACCTGCATAGCTAGTTCTCTCTGTTCAGCAGGCGCCATCATATAAGGTGCCATGGAAATTGGAGAAGTTCCTGACTGTAGGTCTATAACAAACTCTATCTCTCGGCGTGGAGGTAGCCCTGCCAACTGGTCAGGAAACACATCCACAAACTCACACACCACCCGAGGAGCAACAGACCCTACGCCACCTACATCTTCCCAACCCATGCTAGCCACCACACTACCATGATACGCCCTAAGGCCAGAGAAAGTGACTCTCATCTTCTCATAGGGTACTAACTCCTCCAAAAACCTCTCACCGGTTGAGGAGACCCCACAAATTCTCATCTGAGAACAATCGATCAAAACTTAAAAAACTGACAACCAATCCATGCAAAGGATGATGTCAAAGTCCATCATTTCCAACACAAGAAAATCATAGGACAACTCTACACCGCTAATCTTCAAAATACAAGATCTACACATCTGGTTTACCAAAGCCTTCTTACCCAAGGGTGATACTACCATTAGCGGGTTATCTACTTCTACCGGTTTCAAACCCAATTTATCACAACAAGCTCTAGAAATAAAGGAATGCGAAGCACCGATATCAAAAAGCACTTGAGCTAAAAGACTGAAAAGATTAAGGGTATCTTCCATCATAGTATTCTCCATTGACTCTTCCTTCTAAGTCCCAATCGTGTAGACTCTCCCCTGAGGACGTCCTTGTCCTCTCCCCTGACTATTTCGAGGTGGTCCGTTCCTTGGTGCCACCGAGCCTCTAGAGGTTTGCTGAGAACCTCGACCAACAGATGGTTGCACCACAAAAAAAGAAGATCCTGCGCCTTGCGAAGGTGCAGCTTTACCGAGATAAGGGCAGTCCTTAAACAGGTGCCCGGTCTGCTTGCAGTGAAAGCACTCCTTCTCTCCTCCTGACGGGTAAAACTTGGAAGTATGCCTAGGCTGGTTGCAGGTGTAGCACACGAATTATCGGGAGTCAGACCGACTCGACCGTCCTGCCCTAGGCTGGCTTTTCTTGAAGAAAGTCCTTTTCTTGTTGAGTTTGGCCTTCTTGTTGGAAGAAGGTTTCTGAGAATTGTCGACGCTCTGATTGATGGAGTCCACTGCCTCTACTTTTGAAGCTTGATCAATGATCTCCTCCAAAGTGTCGAAGACTAGGCCGGCCATTTGCCGCTGCAGAAATAGTCGAAGTCCATTCTCAAAATGCTGGACCTTCTCCTATTCGTTTGCTGCTATCCATGGCACGAACTGCATCAAGTCGATGAAATGCATGGCATACTGTGCCACGGAGTCGGATCCTTGCTGGATGTTGAGGAACTCTCTCTTCCTCGCTTCTTACACGGTCTTTGGAAAGTAACGGGCCAGAAAGGCTGCTGAGAACTCTTCCCACGTCATTGGCTCGTGGTTACCAACCAAGTTCTTCGCTTTCTACCACTCGTAGGCATTTCTTTCTAACTGGTACGCCGCCAATGTTACTCTCAAGTCATCGGCAATGGCTAGGATGTTAAGGATCCGGCTAATCTGAGTCAGCCAGTTCCTCACTGCACTGGGGTCCTCTGTCCCAGAGAAACTTGTCAGGTTCAGTCGCTTGAACTCTTTAAGAGCCGAGGTGGCTCTCTCCTCTAGCGTTCGGATAGGAGGGCGTCGCATATTTTCAGCTATTTGCTGAAATGCTTCTACCTCCGCATGAACGACCTCATTGGGTAAGTCACGGGGTGGAAGACCAGTCCTCCTCCCACGGCAGTTGTTTCCGTTAGCGTTGGGTTCTGACTTCTGTTATTTACACTTGTAAATATCACTTAACCATTTTCAGAGATTCAAGACAAATCACACAAGTTTGCAAAAATTTATTAGAAATCATTCAAATGCATTTCAATTATAAGGGTTAGTAGGGTTTGAAAACCCTTCAAAACAACAAGACAAAACTCAACCCTTACAAAGCAAAATCTCTCCGCTCCCCCGACACACTCTAATCTAATTTTCCGCAGAAGATCCTGCGTCATCACCAAAGTAAAAGAAGTTGTCCGGACAAGCCGCCGACTTGTGCCCGAACACTCCACAGGTCAAACAGGGTATGATCCCTGGTCCTCCAACATAAGGACAATTAGTCCTGCGCTCCCATGCCAGCGAAATCCGCAAACAGGGCAGATGACATCAATAAGGTAGGGGCAATAAGTACAGTTGTGCCCCTCCTGATTGTACAATTCGCACATATAGTCCGAATATCATCCAAAGGCGGAGTAGCCGGAGTATACTCAGGCGAGCCTATCTCCCCTACAAACTCTTCTAGGTTTAGGACATCTCCCACTTCCTCTTCAGGAACGGCCCCAATATGGTACTCGGGCGAAGCTACTTCCACTTCCTCATTAGGTGCAACTTTATTGACAAATTTTGGAACACTGGAATCAGAAGAAATCAGGTCGATCGGGCAGCTAGGGGTCCCCCTGTCCCAAAGCTCGGTGTACTCTACATTACCTGACATGTCTTTATCACAAAGACAGGAAAATGTCAAAAACAATAGCAGTACTAAATCAAAAACAAGTCTAACTACATTGTAACCCATCACAGTCCTAGAGTTTGAGCCGAAACTCTGATACCAAGCTGTCACGCCCCGACGCGAAAGGTGAGCCCAGAATGCGACTGATTTTTTTTTTTAAGATTAAGCTAACACAAGCATTGTAACTGGGCCGGATCAACAATTAAGCCCAAAGGTCACACATGATCCCAACATGTGGACTCAAACATATACCATAAGTCCCTCCCAAGAGACACAAACAACAACATTAATACACATAATTTCAAACATCGAATTATTATTTCAAAATCATCAGACTAACTACAGTAGCGATGTAGTCCTAGTACATCGCATTAATACAAATCAAGTACCACACCAGGTACTTTACAAAACTAATGGTTCTAAGAACCAAAAAGCAAATACAAGGGCATTCCCCTCAGTGGGAATCCCAAAGCAACGCCGCAGCTTATCCACCCTAAGCTTCATATAGAGGGTTCTCCTCCTCGAGTTCATCTCCTGAAAGGTGAGTGGGGTGAGCTAACTAGCCCAGTTAAGGAAATATAACAGTGCAGTTTTAAGTAAACAACATGTTAGTATAATCAACAGTTGGAATATAACATCTCATGCTTGATAATAAATTCACAATATCAAGTAAAGTCTCATCATCATTTTCATCATCTCATCCAATACTGCTGTCATCCAACGTAACGCCTACCGACTACACTGAGACCATTGTATTAAGTCCCGACACGGTCAAAATACATCCTTGCAAGTACATCTCCGGCTCTCCCATAGCCGATACTGACACCCTCAAGTCAGCAACTGTCAACACCCATGGTCCAGTAGACGTAAACCATCTCACACATATGGCCGATATTGGTTCAATAGTTAAGGGCACGTGGAAGCAGTCTTACACATTTCATACGATCAACATCGTAGCATTCATAAGCATCATCAGCACTTCTTACAACAGTGCATTATATCTAGGCACATGAGTGTGTTCATCAAATCTGAAACCACTCATTGCTCAAGATCCATCTCAAAATAAAACATGTTTATATCTTACTGTAAAGTTAAGTTCCCTCACCGTATGTGTGGTATCACGGTTTCTGTTCAAACAAGCAAACAAGTGCACAATCATTATCATGTCAATATACATAGCATCAATTACATACATACAAGTAGTATTTCGAATTCATACTTGTTTTCTCAAAAATATCCAAGGTAAATGGAATTGAGTCTCGTACTTGGTTTCTAACCTTTTTAAATTACAATAATCCACAGAGTAGTAAATAAAAAGGTGCTCAGTCAAAAACTCATATTGTCTTCTGGGCATGACCAGATTGACTTATTGAGTTAGGTCTAGATTCTCAGGTCACTTCTCGGTTGTCTTCTGGATAGGACTAGATCTGACATTTTGAATAAGGCCTCGAGGTCACTCAGTGCCCAACAAATATAGCGTCGGCCTGAAAGTGAAATCACTCAATACCCGACCAATAGAGTCGGCCTAGAAGTGAATACAATAGTATATACACTATAATAATAAGAGAAGAGAGTTAGTACCTTTTTAGATTAACAGTGGGGTACTAACATCACATGCAATTAATAACAACCAAACAAGATTTGACACTTCAAAAACTGGCTCCCTCGGAACAAGCCTCGCAACCGGGTACTGTAGCTTCGGATCATCCGAACCACTGCCTAAACTAGTTACTGACTTCGGACTTTGGGTCTGACTTCGGATTGTCCGAGGATCAGGTCTCGGATCATTCGAAGTCCTTCCGAACCAAAAAAAATCTGAAAAACTGGTCTCGGTGGGTTTGGGTGCCTTGGAACATGCCGAGTAAGGCTTGGATTGTCCGAGTGGAGTTTGGTGCTTCCGAACTCTGCTAGGAACATCCGCGCGAGTCAACCTAGACTCGGGCGTTTCTGGGCTTCGGGTGAAACTCGGAACGTCCGAGGGGTCCTCTCGGACCGTCCGAAGGGCTCGGACCGTCCGAAGATCGACTCTCGGACCATCCGAGAGCCGTCTTCCTCTACTGTCTACAACAGCAGACAGTGACGGCAGTCACTGTGTGAAATACGAATCCGGAAATAGTGGAATTTTCGGATTCGATTTCCACATCTAGTCGGTCCGATGGACTCCTCTGAGAGTCCTCTTACCATAGGGAATGGTTTAAGGTTTTAAAACTGAACAGGCCACTGGATTTTAAAACCGAAACCTCATGGGTACAAGAAAATCCATGATTTTTCTTAAACTTCAAACTAGTTTTACACACTCAACACTAAACCAAAATCGGTTTTTCTTGATTCTAAAGCACTTAAAATTTGAAAAGGAACACAGTGGTTACTTTCACTGGAGTTCCTGGGCTGAAAATCTAGACTTTTGAAAATTTTCCTTCTTAAGCTACGGGTGATGAAAATTGGGAGGAAACAGAGGGTGGTCGGCTGGGTTTTGGTCTGAAAATCAGGGAGCTTGAGAGCCTGAGAGAAGAGAAGAGATGTAGTGAGAGTTTGATCTGCAGGACTAAGGCCAATTTATAGAAAATTGGCCGGGAAAGGTGGCCATCCGGCCACTGCATGCGAATGTATGCAGCAACTACCGACGTCCGCTACAGTGTAACCACTGTTCGGGTGTTGGTTGCAAATCAATCCCTTCAACTTTCCAATTTTGCAAAAAGGTCCCTGATTTGATAAAAAACCGATTTTTAACTAAACACATGATTTTAAAAACTCACAAATTTAATCCAACCTTACAGATAAGTTGGGTTTTAAAAAATTTAGTTACCATAAAAATTTGAAGATTTAAAACTCAATAAAACCCATTGTTTTAAATAAAAATCGCAAATTTAACACTATTTACTTAATTAAACAAATGTTAAATAAAACAATTTAGAATCATCATTTTGGGGTTTGAAAAAATAACTAGATCATACTTAAAATGGGCTAACTTGTTTCAAAATTTATTTCATTTCTAAAAGCATTTAAAATAATTATTTCTCCCTTTTGGGGTTTTGACGGGCAGTTTTAAATTTCATTTTTTGAAAATAAAATTATTTTAAAATCAGAAATACAAATCCTTGATTAAGGAGAATAATATCATCAAATAATATTCACATAATAATACAATTTATAAAAAAATAATGACAATAAGCAGTAAATTACCATTTTGCCCCTCCAGCTGAACGAGCTAGATCACTGAGCATTCTAGCTCGGATTGGGCCACACTTAGGCTTTCCTCAAAGCCGTAACCGTAATATTTGAGATTAACAGGTCGAAACAAGATTATTAAGCTAAACTACGCCTAATCTGGATGAGGGTATTACATTGTGATTCTGATTTGGTAGGTTGTCCAGCTACTCAGCGGTCTACTACTGGTAATTGCACCTTCCTCGGTTCCAATCTCATTTCTTGGAAAACCAAGAAATATGTTACGGTTTCTCGCTATTCCACTGAGGCCGAATATCGTGCCATGGCTACTTTGACGCATGAATTGCAGTGATTGCTTGGCGATCTTGGTATTCCTCATCCTTCGGCCATCACTATGTTCTATGACAATCAAGCTGCGTTACACATTATAAACAATCCTGTTTTCCATGAATGCACTAAACATATCGAACTTAATTGCCATTTTGTTTGGGAAAAGATTCAATCCAAGCTCATTGTCCCTCGACACATTCCTTCTACTGCTCAACTTGTTGACATCTTCACCAAACTGTTGGGCAAGGATTTATTTCATGCTTTACTTGGCAAGCTGGGCATTATATCCACATACACTTCACCTTGAGGGGGAGTGTTTCCATCTACAGTAGATTGACTATGATTTACTCCGGATTTAATTGTACAGTTTTCCTTTTTTTTTTTTTTTTAAGCCTAATTAGTTATTCATTGATTGTATTTAGATCGTCTTTAATTGTATTTTCTCATTATAAATACAATATTATCACAGCTCTTCCATCAATTGAGGAAGACACTACAAATGCTGTGTCTAATTTTCACACCGACAAGTTCACGATCTCTTCTGCTGTTAATTGTTGTTACACTAGTCGGTCGGAGCCTAAATGGTTTAAATCTGTTTGGTTTTCGGGTTGCATCAATTGCCAATCGATTTTTGTTTGGTTATTCTTCAATGCTGGGTTAAAAACTAAAGATCGCCTTATCAAGTTGGGCTTCTCCTCTAATGGGAAATGCACGCTCTATTCTTTTGATAGTGAATCAAACTGCCATCTTTTTCAGTGCAAGTTCAGCTGCATCATCTGGGAAACCATTATCTGCAAGTTCAGATATCAGAGTCGATCCAGGAACATTGCCATTAATCACTGCAACCTTGTCCATTCTAGATCAAGCCCTATGGAGAAGCTTACAGCTAAGTTTGCTCTACCTGCTTTGATTTGGCATTTTTGGATTGAAAGAAACGAGAGAATCTTCAAGAACACTTTATCCAACCATCTCAGAGTGGGAATTGACATTCTTACTGATATCAGAAGCCACATTCTCTGTTGTATGCACAAATCAACCACATACACAAGAAAAACACAGATTTTATGTGGCTCACCCGAAAAGGACTACGTCTATGGAGCGTGATGCACAATTCCACTGTGAAGAATAAATATGAACAACAAATTGCATGGATTAAAATCAACCCTTCCCTTTGTCCCCTTCCTCACAGTCCCTCCTTCCTCTCTGTACATTCAAGCTACCAAATCCCTAGAGGAAAGAACCTTATATACCTGTGCATTACACATAAATCAGATTGGGCCATCAGGCTTAACATAAACACAACCCAAGCCCAAAAGAACTTGGGAGAAAAACCCAACATTTTCTTCATCCTTTCCAATGAGAATATCAGGAAGATGTGTTCTGTCTTCCCAATTGAAATTTTCCCCTAGCTGTTTCCATTCCTCCAAAGCCACCTGATACTAATGGGCAACCTGATAGTGGTATCTCTGTTATTTTAACAGATTTCTTTCCTAAAACACTTGGTATTTGGGAGCAAGATACTTTGACAGTGCGACGAACTCCATTGCTTTTCTTGTGGAGATGGATTTTGGGTAGGATGGTATTCTTTCTACTATGCTCTTTCTTCAAAAGATCCTGCTTTTAATTGCTAGTAGGAAGCTGGATCTTGATGCAATTCATATCCAGGATGATTTTATCAGGAAACTCCTCTGTTTTTCTTCTGGCAATTGGCTTTACAACATCCATATCAAAGCAATCAAGGTGATTTTCCATTCCACTAATCATTGTGGGTTCCGAATTAATATGTGCAGCATGGAGGAGCTTTATCACTTGTCTGATTGGTCTTCTGCAGTTATCCAATCCTCTCAACCCAAAAGCTCTGGTGTTCTTCACAGGTTCCTAATGTTTGATGCTCTGGGGTATTCTTTGTTTTCTGCCTTGATGTGGGTATGTGTACTCGGCGTCTCCGCCCATGTTGTGGCGCTGTTTTGTTTTTGTTTTTTTTGCTGGGCTTTTTTCTACTTTTTGGGCTTGTTCGTCGGAGGCCTGTGGGACTTTCTTTGTCTAATCCTTTCTGGATTTGCTCGGTCCAAGTGTGGGCCTGTATGTTTTTTTTTTTGTGGCCTCTGTTTTGTTGGCCTACTTGTGGAGTGATCTCTGCGTTGCCTGGCCCAAGCTGTGGGCTTTTAACATTTTTTTTTCCTCTTTGTATAGTTTCTTGGGATTTGTTTCTCTCTTGAAGGATACTTACCTCTAATCGTTATCCTTTTCCCTATTAACAAGAAACACCTTTTCTCACTAGCCTCACTCATTTTAATAATAAATTTAATGAGTTTGATTGATTTTCTATACTTTTGGCATCGTAATAATTAAAGATATATTTAAATTTTTTGAAACTGATTTAAAATAGAAAAAAAATTCAAGATTAAAGGATTAGTCGATCTTAATCTAAATGTAAGGTTTGATGAGATTACTCCTATAAAAGCTTGATCTTTTGTTTTTGGGTAAGTAATTTACTCTTCTTCAATTTTGTAAATTGATTATCTTTTTCTTTAGTTTTGATTTTTATAGATAGATTATCGCTTTGATATATTAAGTATTTCACTTTCATATTAAAAATTGTACTTGATTAGAATATGATTATACTCTATTACTTAAATATTTTTTCATTAATTAATTACTTTAGTTATTAAATAAATGAAAAATGAGCCTATGCTATGTGCAAAACATGTTCCACGGCTAGTTTATTTGTATGTAAAAGAGGCAGTTTAAGATGATCATCAAATTAATCTTAACTATTCATGATTAAATGGTTGTAATTTGCTTCAATGTCAGCAAGCAAAAATAAAAATAAAAATAAAAAACATCGTGTAAAAAAAGAATTTTGATTTCAAGAGTTTGAAAGATATGACTTATCCTTATTAAATTATATTAGCATTGAAGATGGAGAAGTCCATATAAAAATACTAAAATATAGAAAAAGGGATTTTAATATTGGATTTGAGTGAAGAAAGAATCATCTATTAATTTTTTTTTATCAATGTCAAACATGCGAAACACATGGTTGTCACTAGACTATATATAAGAGAAACAGCTTAAGATAACCTTCAAGTTGAATCTTAATCTGTCATTCACTAAAGGTTGTGATTTGTCTATGTTAACAAGAAACAATTGGAAAATTTATTATTTAAAGTTGGCTATAATAGGAAAAGGAAATATAAGATAGTTTTGGTGAGTTTGAAAGATTTTGACACGTCATTATAATATTATATAGTGAGTTGATCCGGAGTAGCGGGTCAATAGTAGTGTGTAGAGCTGCTTAGAAATTTATATTGTTTATGCTAGTGTATTATTTTATGTTATTAAAATTAATTGGGAAAAATACACTTCAAACTTAGAAATTTTATAGCAGACCCCAAATGCACACACCCTCTTCGATTTAGTGGCTAACCGAAATTAAATACTGGGAACAAAATCATTAATCAATTTAATAATTAAAGTGTAATAAAATTTAAAACAATCAGATTGAAAAAATCTCCATTAGATTTAATCTTGTATGGGTATAGCTCAACTGGTTACCTCCCGCCACAGGAAGTGGAAGGTTGTGGATGGAAACCCCCACAGCCTAACCTTGGTGTGCCCTAGGGGTAGTGGGCTCATCTGTGGAGGGTTTACGCTACGTATCCCACGGTTTCTCACACGTAAATTCAAAAAAAAAAAAATTAAATTATTATTATTATTTTTAAATTAGATAGTTACCCTTGCTTCATGAGAAATTAATAACTCATTATAATACAATTTTACCCACTTTAATCTCACCCTCTTTTCTCACTTCTTTGATTGGAGTTACAAAATTTATATTAAGGAAGGAAGCCCAAATGTCTTAAACTCCCATTAGCCTACACGTTTTCTGCCCTTATTTAGTTGGGAGTCATCTCAATTTTTTCTCTAATGCATGATTTCATTAAAGAGAAATTTACATCTAACAGCCCTTTGGTAACCCCTAAGACTCCATACGTTTTTTCTTTCTCAACCCAACCCCTAATACACGTTGATATTAAGAGAGAATTCAATTCCTTTTAACTCCTTGTGGGTCCCACACGGTGGAAAACGCTCACATTCTTTAGAACTCCTTTGCCTTGACCGAAACTATTTCTTCTCTTTATTACATACGGTGATCCTCTCCCTCTCTCTCCTTTTCTTCTTTCTCCCACTTCTTGTGCTGCCTGAGATCGTCACCACCAGCGTTACTGCCCCACAGAAGACCAACCGACATTTGCTGCCTTATACCGCTGCCCCTGCTCTCTTCTCTTCACCAACGTTGTCACAACCGATCAAGCTACAGGCAACAGTAGTTCTTGTCTTCTGTAGCTAGAGGTAGGCAGCTTCTTTAAGTAGATTTTCATATCTTAATCACCAGTTTTAAGTCTCATATCTAAATTTGGTATTCAATAGAAAATGTTTTGTTAAAGTCTCAAATCTTTATGTTTTGAGGCTGTAATATTATTGTACATATTGCAGTACGGGAAATCATCTATGTAATCTTTATTTTTCTTCTAAGTTTGATAATAAAATCAAACTAGATATATGTAATAGTTCCGATTTTATTATTTAGGTTTCAAAGAGGGTTTCAATTTTCAAGTAGGTTGTTATTCAATTATTTTCTTTAATTGGACCTACGTATTTTGTGATTTAATATTTTTATTGAGTAGACCCATTTTACTACAAAGTTATTTGTTTACCTATATGTTTATATTTAGATTATTTTGGTTATGAGGATTTTATTTTGAAAAAGATGAAAGCTTAAGAGTTGAGTTTGAAATAAAATTGTAAGAGATTGTTGTTTAGATATAAATTTTTCTTTGACTCTTAGTCTTCATTTTCTCTCCTTTGTCTCAACATCTCTCCATCTCTCAGAGTGTCTTTTTCAAACTCTCTTCCTTTCTGGAAGTTGTACCTGGGCAGTCCACCCTCCCACTTGGGTGGATTCATGTATTTAATGTCTTATTTGTGATTTGTTGTTTTGATTAATTATTTAATTATTTACTTTGCGTTCTAATGGATTTTTAGTGAATATTTTATTATTCTATTTTTATCAAAACCAAGAGGTTTTGGATTCTCTAGTTCTACTTGTGTTTGTGGAGTAAAATTTCAGTAACCTGATTTTGCTACCATGGTTTTTTTTTTTTTTTAAGTGTTTAAATGATTATTGATGGGTTTGTGAAGTTAGTTTTATTTATTGCTTCATGAGATGCCTAAGTGATTGAGAAGCATTTTCTGACACTGAAAAAACCTATTTCTCATGCTCTGGTCTTTCACTGAAGTTTAGGAACTTAATGTTGTTCAGCCACGAGTTTATATTGCCACCTTGTTATGGAAAAAGACATTCATAAAATGCTTAATTTTGAAATAATCAATACTTTGGGTGGTATGTATTATGATATGTTGGAGTCAAACTCCACCATCATGTTAGGGCCCTTTGTTTTTCATAATTTTTCTTGGGGGCATCACACTTGAGAATGGCAAAGTGTCTAATCCTTGAACCTTAGAATAAACCATAAGTATAGATAGGGCAGCAACCTACCTTGGGAATTACGTGGCTTCCAATACCTATATTAATCATAGTCATTATTAAGGAAAATATTTAAATAAATAAATATAATTGGTATCTTCAAATATTATTTCACAGCAATTCCAAATTTCAAAGCTTAAACGACATTGTTAGGCTATTTGGAATTCTTACACCGTACACTTCACACATTTTTAAGGTGAGGGAAAATAATACTTTGTACCTTTACTGAGCATGAAAATTTTCTATGTTATTGTGTGGTTGAGCAATAGAAAAGAATATTGTATGGCATGTATTTTGGAATGTAATATTGGATGTAGGAAATAGACTGAGTTATATGTTAGAATAATGGTTGTAATTCGGTGCTCACTCACAGTAATGTAAGAGAATTGACTAAGTGTTCTAATGGCCGTGAGGAGACTCAGTTTGCCTGAATAAATAGAAATCAACTACTAGCTTTATTGAAAGATCCAATAATTATGTTCAAATTAGTTGGATGTTATGTTTATTATTACAGTGCGATAAGTGATGTTCTTGAGGTTGATTTATATTATTGGTACCATAATGATAATGCTGTAATATAATTCATTCCTTTGTACATGTGATATTATTGGGGTTAGTTTTGATACTTTTTCAAGCTTTAGAACTTTTTCATGAGGCTAATTTACCCGACATATCTGCGGAGTCAAATTTCTCCTAAGATATCCGATTTTTATAAGAAGTAAAATTATTATAAAAAACTATATGAATTATAAAGTTTATAAAATAATAAATAATATAAATGTAAGATGTGGAAGCTATGCTTTTGTAGAGTAGTCGCTCTCCTCCGCCGCATGGCTACCTTGTTGGTTATAAATATCGACCGAAGGAAGGAATTTTTTTTCAAAACCATTGCAAGCCATTTGTAACGTCCTGTACTGCTACATGCGCGTTATCTCTGAAAAGTCTCAAACCATAACCAAAGAACGGATATTAGATATTTTGTTTTTTTTTTTTGGAAACGGGGTAACTACCTCTTGCTCAACAATCTAATAAAGGCCAAAACCCATATAATAATTACAACAAACAACCACCGACCACTCAATATAGTTATACACTCATTCAAACAAATATGTAAAGATGAGTCTACATCGGCAAGGGTCTCTCCAAACTAAACATGCAAGAATATGGAATATCTACCACTACTGCTTCTCCCCGAGCTCCTACTCAAAGGGCTCGCTTGGCCCCTCTGTGATCGGGATACCTAAAAGGTAAGGGGGTGAGCTAACAAGCCTAGTGAAGAGATAAAACTTATCAAAAGTCAGCAACATAAATAAATCACATGTATGAATGCAAGAATATCATATTAACAATGGTGCTCACATGCATGAAATCCAACTACACCACCGATGATCCACCGACCAAACCCGAGACATCATCTCGGTAGCCCACAATGGGTCCTCCATCAAAATCCAGTCTCCCAACCAGTACAAACAGGAGATCACACAATACACAACCGCCTCAACCGATGGAATCCAACGAGGAAACCCGCATCTCCTATAGGGGTGTCAACCGCCGAAGCATAACGGGAAGCCAATTTCAATGGGCGGTCACCTCAACCACTAGAATGCAACAGGGAAACCCACATCTTTTATGGGGGTCTCGACCGCCTGAGAGTAACGGGGAAGTCCTCCCAACAACCAAACTCATCACGTCATCATAAACATATACACACATGAATAGTTCCTCCATCTCAACACCCAACGACACGCTGCCTGTTAGGGGTTACCTCTATGCATGCGCATGATATTATGATCCTATATAACAACATATGCATATAGTAAGATCTCAAAACACAAATCTCATATTCATCATGGTCTCATTCACATATTATAAGAAGGCACCCAACATAAATTCATTCACAAGTTATGGATAGACACATAACACGTTATCATTAAGTCTCAAGCATCATGTTCAACATCCAACGCATATCTTATTCTCATCATAAATTCGTTCAAATGTTATAGCTAGATAAATGACATAAGCATGTATAACAATATAAGCATGTTCTAACATAACTAACCAAAATCAACATCATACGTTATCATGCGAGTCAAAAGCACATAACGAGTTACTTAAATACACATCTCTATGTTCGACATGATTGTATTTGCATCTTATAAATAAACACTCAATGTATCATCAACATCTTCCAAGTATCATATTCGATATCAATTTGTCCAATTAAAGTTTCTCATAATAGCATATAGTGGACAGGAGTGTATCCAAATAGACCCCTCGCCACATAATCATTTTCAACGGTTCACCCTTACCAAGTGGCTTAATAAATAGAGGGTCCCATTCGAATCACTTAATGTCTGAAAATACTTATTTGATACATGCAATGCATGCTAAAACTGTGATAAGTCCCCTCACTTTTTTACATTTTCAAAATCTGAGCGATGAAAATGGGTCGAAGGACTGAAGGAAGTGTTGCACGCGTTACCGAGCTCGAGAAACTGCGACGGATCTGCAAAACTAGGAGGGTCCCACAAAACTTGTCGAAACGGCAGAGAACGATCTTGCGAACGGGCTGGAACTAGTTGCAGAAGATACAAAAATACTACAGAAATGATCTCCAAAACACGTCGGAAGTGAGCCTGAAGTGGACTGGAAACAGGCCTCGGCCTGGCCTAGAAATGGGTCGTGTCGGGCCGAGCTGCTGGATCAGGCCTGGGTTGAGTTGCTCGGCCAAAAGAGAGTTGGACTTGGATTTACTGGGTTTGGAAATGGGCCGGACTCAATTGGGCTTGGTAAACTGGGCTTAGCTAAACTGGACTAAAAACAGATCGGGTCCAACAGTTGGGCTCAAACTGGACCAGAAAAACTGGGCTAGCGTTGGCTCAGGGTTGATTTGTTTGGCAGGAGCTGGGTTTACTGGGCTCAAAAGGCTTTGGGACAAATCTCGTGGGTCTGACGTAGCTCACAAATTGGGCCTAGAAAGCTTGGAGGCCTGAAAGGCCAAATGGGCTAAATCGGTTGGGTTAGACCCGAGTTGCAACTGGGCCTAGGAAGCTCGATTCGGTTGCAGAAACAAATAGGAAAGGGAGAGAAGATGAGGGGCGACGGCGACGGTAGCTAATTTAGGGTTTTGGAAGAGAATAAGGGCAGGGATGGAAAGAGAAGAGAAAAGATAGTGGTGGCGGCAGCACAACACAAGGGGGTAGGAGTTAAGGTTTGCGGAGGAGGAAGAAGAACTGAAAGGAAGAGTGGAATCTGAAGCAGAGAGAAGAGGGGTGGCAGCGGTGGTACGAGAGAGGGAGATCAGAGATGGGAACAAGAGAGAGAAAAAGGTATCGCAGATGGAGAAGGAAAGCAAGGAGCAATGACCGAAGCCAGGTTGAGATGGATTTACGGTTTCAGAGAGAGAGATATGGGTAAAGTGGAGGCGGCGGTGAAAACGGGGGTTTTAGGGTTTGGGATATGATGAGTGCAAAATAAATACATATTTTACCCTTAATTTTATTATTGTTAGTATCTCATTTTATTTAATTTTATCTAATTAGTATAATTTTGTGTTTTGCAGGTTTAATAGTGAGGATGACAGAAAAAATGCTTAAATATAAAGTCTGGGCCCATTATGAGTTATTTTGGACATTAAGCCCAATTATTGAGCCTATTAAGAAAAGCCCATGAAGAAATCCACATGTGTGAATAATATCTTCATTATCTTAAGAGGAAATTCGAAATTTAGAAGTCAATATAAAAGGATTTTCGAATTTGGCAAGTGGATTAAGGAAAGAGAGAAAATAAGAAAGGAAGAAAAATAAGGAAGGTTTGATACATGTTCGGTATTTTAGTCATAAATTTCTACTTTGATATCCGATTGCTTTGATTCTTTTTGCGTTGGAAAGAAGACTTCAAGAGCTACAACTTTGTAGTTTACGACTTTTTCTGATTCGGAATTTAAAAGGGTCAAAACTGAGCTGCAAGATGGTGCATGTGTAAAAAACGGGATTCTACACCAACTTTCCTTATACAAATTTAGCTCCTTGCCTCTTTTTAGTCATTCCATATTTAGCACAAATCAAATCCGCCCTCCATGTGTCCCTTGCTTTATTTAAATCTTTGAATCCAATCCATTCATTCCACCTCCTTTCATCTATAAATACTAGCCCTCTCCCATTGAGAAAACTGAACTTGGGCATTGAAGAAAAGGAGAGGAGAGGAAGAAGATGAGGAGAAAGACTGTGGGATTTTCAATCCACATTGGGTTCTAAGGTTGGTGGATTTTGATTTCCATTGTATTTTTCTTATGTCTTTATTCCAAAATTTCATTGATTTGTAATTTTTAATTCCATGTTTTAATTAATAAAAGAAGGTGAGATTATTAGAATTATGGTTTTCCAAATTTTGATTTTTATTATGATGGTTTGAATCATTTTAGTTCTTGACTCCTTCCTTGGTAGTTAATTTGGACATATGAAATAGTTAGATCTTTGATTAACATTACTATTCTAGGTCTAAGGTTCTTTGGGACATGAAATATTTAGATCGGAGAATTGCATGATTAATCTAGATCTAAGGTTCAGATTAATTAGGGAACTAATTTGATGAAAGACTTGAATAAGATTGAAATTTTACGTGAGCTCCATGTTCTAGGCCGTTATTTTATTATTAAAATTTGGATGATAATGCCTCCTTGATTCTTTGATCCAGTTCCATTGTAAATATGTACATAGGTAGTTTAGGTGTTTTAAATTTTATTTTTGTTTATAAATCCAAAAACTCGTGAAATTGATGAACTAGGTTGGAAATAATTTAATTGCATCTTAATTCTGTATTTTAAATTAGATTGAGATTGTTTATAGTTTTATATTAATGCCACCATCTTAATTAAAATTAGTTAAATTGTTAGATTCTATGTTTAAATCTAAAATATTTCTAAATTAAGATTAAAATTCATAGATTAGATTAACAATTCCACGTTCATGATTTATCTCCATATTTCTCAAAGTTTTTAAAATATATAATTCAATGGTGTATTTTAATGGATATATTTTCCTAAGTTCCGATGGGTTCGACCTCGCACTTAATCGCTATACTATCTAAATGGTTCGTGCGCTTGCGAGTTATAAATTTAAAATTTGCACAACAGGATAGGAGAAAAAAGGGGGAAAGATGGAAGGTTAGGGTTTGAGAGGAGAGGGAAAAGGAGAGAAGGAGAGAAAGAAAGGGAGGGGGACGAAAATGGTGGCACTAAGGGGGGTGGCGGCTTCTCCACTAGGGTTTAGGGTTTGGTGTGGCTAAGAGAAGAGATGAGGGTGGAGGCCAGGGTTTTTCCCAAGGGGGGAAAAAGATAAAGAGAGTATTTAAGAGGTGGAGCTAGGGTGTTGGCTTTTTTTTTTTGAAAAGAAAGGTTCTTACAAATTATTTTAGAACCCACAAACTCTTCAATTATTTTATCACATTATTATTTTCTTATTCTTATTATTATTTTTATTACACACACATATATATATATATATTTTGAAATTGTTTATCATGTTAAAAAGTTAATTGATTATCTTATTTTATATTTATTTATTCATTTATTTATTTGTATATTTTTATATTAATCAAGAACTCAAAGACAAAAGAACTATTGAACCTCGAAGGAGAAGGTGTGTGATTTTCAAATGTTTTTCATGACAATATACATAACAATTATGAAATTACCAGAATGCCCTTCGAGTTTTTGAACTCGAAAATAGATAATTGCGGCCCACCACGAAGCCCACACTCTCCCTCCCTGCTACTGCGGTCCCGAAAACAACACCGATGTCCGAATATCTCTCCAAAAATAAGAAAACTCGGAACAGGTCGTTTCACCATTTTTCTGCTCTACTTCATCCTCTTCCTTGTGCTTTTTCATCTTCTTCTTCAATTTCCGTTCGTTCCTCTACACTACTGTTTTTGGTGGATTTTCAAGGGAAAACCAAAACTCTGTCAAAACTTTGCAAGAAGGTATAAAAACTTTCTTTTTCCTTTACGTATAAGTTGTGGGGAAGATTAGGAGTAAAATGGGGTATAAAAATAGAGTTTTTATAAACCATGGAAAATGGCCTTTTTGTTTAGTTTTGACTTGCACCTCTCAAAATCAGCTCCATTTCTCATCAAAATCCTAATTTCTTTCTTTTAAAATAAAAGGGAATAATGATGACTCCATTTGACTTGATGTGCATTTACTTTTAGCAATGTGTGTTTACTTTTCTGCACCGTACCCTCTGGGCTTAATTCTCAATACTCCTCGTAGCTTTTGCTCGAAGAAATATGAGATTAGGCACTAAGTAATTTTATTTACTTTCCTATACTATTCACCCTAGGCTGAACTCTCAATACTCTCCATGGCTATCGTTCGAAGTAATATGAGACCAGGCGCTGAGGACTTTTATTTTCTTTTTATTGTGTGTTTTGGTTGGCAAACACTCCTAATATAACTTAAGTAGGATTAAAAGTGTGTTAGTGGACTCACAACCATTACCCCCATCTTTCCTTGAGAAAATAAACACTGTGGTTTAAAATATTTCGTGGGTAAATGATTTCAAACAAATATGAAAGTTCTCTTGGGACCTAAAACAACATGATTGACCCTAGAGGAGAGGAGAGGAGGAAAGAAAAGAGAGGGGGGGTGCCGGGAGGCGGTTGAATAAGTCAATCTAAAATCGTTGGTCCTTTTTTAAAATTACTTGATTGATTAGTTTAAGCGCATCAGATATAAAAATTAAGAGAGTGTGTGTTAGTAGATGTGATCAAACAATCAACAGAAGAAAATAGCTCCAACTCCACAAACGTAAGGACACAAGGTATATAGTGGTTCGGTTCGACAACCTACATCCACTGTTAGGACTCGCTCAACCTTGAACTATCCCCAATTCACTAAGTGGGGACTTATACCTTCACAATTAGAGTATGAATTCCACCTCACTCAATCGGCTGGGAATTCTACCCACCCCTGTGCCAGAGATGACGCTCTAGAGTTTTTTATAGTAGTTCCGGAGCCAATCCTCGATATTTCACTTTCGGGACAAAGGTTTTAAAAACAAAATTAAAACCATGACGCACTTGCCTTTGAAGCTCTTTCTTGCTGATATGTGCTTCTTGAAGATCCCACCCAATGTGTGCGGATGCTCCTCCTTACAGCCGTCGTAGAGCAATCACAATCTCAGAGTGACAAGTAAACTGGTTTTACTAAAGATTTCCTAGTTTATGTCTTTTTTTTCCTTCTCTCTTTCACACTTTCAAATTCAATCAACAGATTAGTTGTCTATGATTCTCAGTACAAGAGTGTTGATCGTTCCTTAAAGTGTATAGATCTTCTCAACTCAAGGAAGATAGTAAAATGATCACACAACACTCATATTTATAGAGGATTCTTAACAGTTTTTCGAACTGTCCAGCACCGACAGGTCGGTGGTACCGATGGGTTGGTGTTCATATTTATTACCGTTCAACCACTCGACCGATCTGCATTAAATGCAATCCCAACGGTATGATTACTTCTCGGTCTACAGATCAGTGTCGCTGATGGGTCGACAGTCATGGCACTGAGAGATCGGACCATACGAGTGTCTCGATCTAGGGCAACACCATGCTGACAGTATTTTTAAGTTTAGAAACATGTCTTACCCAAAACGACCTGTCGCCCTTTACCAAGGGGTCGGTCATAGTACTCTCGATCAGTCTTGATGTACCGAGATGTCTGTTTCTTCAAGAGCCCACTTGAGTTCACAGTCCAGAACCCACAAGTCCTTTATGGGTGAGTCGTCAACCACGAGGGGTCGTTTAAGTTCATCACCGAGGGGTCAGTGCATATGAGACTCTCGGTCAGAGGCTTACCTAGAATGACAGTTCTTTGATTCAGAATCTCTGTCAATCTGGCCGACCAGTCCTTGACCACGATGGGTCGATCCTGTTTCCACCGAGGGGTCGGTGACTACGACTCTTCGAGCTGACGGTGAACTTAATTAATATTTCCAGGTTCACTTCTAGTTCACTGTCTAGCTTCTCTCTTAGGCTTCTTTGTGGATTTACCATTTGTTCAACTAAGCCTTGAAATAGTCTTCTCTAAGGTGTGGGTTCCACCTAAAGTCAATTATGACCATAATACCTTTTGTGATTGCCATAACTATGAGCTTTGAACCTGGTGGAGCCTGATCTTCATTCTTGATCATCTTTGAGACTTCAAGCTTCTCAATAAGTGCTTCTTCTCGAGTCATAGAATTGACAAACATAGAGACTCGGCAAGCCAGGGCACAAACAAAATATTTATGCATTTTTCATTTTTACAGATTTATCGCTAAAACTCACCAAACAACGGTGAGTATGGAACCTGTTTATGTGTTTAGAGATTAATATGCTAAATGAATTGGATGAAGGCACGAGAACGCCAGTAGTCAATTTAAGTTGTTATGTATGGTATATTTGTAAAATTTGATACACCTGGCATTAAATCCAAAATTGCAAAATCAGGTGAGAATTGGTATTCTTCAGTGTGAAATCCTATGCAAAAAAGGCACATAGAGTAGTGTAAGAACAAACACGGTTGTGAATTGTTCCAAGGCTATGGGAGGTTGTTTATACATGGTACATGAAAGTTATGTTAAGTGCCTTCACACACATTATGAAGTATTTTGACTATTGGATTGTAAATGCTCTTGCAAGATGCGACATTTTGACCGTGTTGGGACTTAATGTATTGAGGAATTAGTGGTGCCTCGGTTGAAATGACGTAGAATTTTAAAGGCAAATAGTGATAAGAATAAATGGCAATTTGGTAATGAGAATGGTAGTGATAAACCTTTATAGGTTGTCATTTCAAAGTGGTATAACTACATTATATTCCGGATATGATATATTGCTATTAATTGTTGAACTCTCTTCACAAAGCTGTTAGCTCACGTCCCTCACACTACAGAATATGTACCTGAGGAGGAAACTGAGGAACCTCCACTGCTACTATAGAAGATGGAACTTTGAACCTCCCTGGCAAATATGTTTAATTTAGTTATATGTTGTATTGTATAATCATGCTTTTTGTGGCGTGAAAACCTAAGAATGTATAAACTACTAAGTTTTTGTGTTATTCTAATATGTATTATGCTTGTAATATTGTGTTATGTCATGGTGTGTGGAAACTTGGAATTGAATCAAATTTTTATAGTGTAAATCTATCATTCTCGAGGGCCTCGAAATTGTCTTCGAGGGGCTCCTGTTGGGAGCATCGTAGAAAAACAATCGGGTCTCAGCTTGAGCGATTCAAATTATGTCGAGGGGCTCGACATGAGAGTAAAGAAAAAGTATATATTTTTCTTTAATTTTGATTTTTATCAGATAGATTATCGCTTTAATATATCATGTATTTCACTTTGATATTAAAAAAATTACTTGATTAGAATATTATTATACTTTATTACTTAAATATTTTTGCATTAATTAATTACTTTAGTTATTAAATAAATGGAAAATGACCCTATGCTATGTGCAAAACATGTTCCACAATTAGTTTATTTATATGTAGAAGAGATAGTTTAAGGTGATTCATCAAATTAGTCTTAACCATTCATTCATGATTAAACGGTTGTAATTTGCTTCCATGCCAGTAAGCCAAAAAAAGAACATCCTTCTAAAACCGGCGAAAAAAAAACACTTTTAATGTAGAGAGTTTGAATGATATGACTTATCCTTATTATATTATATTAGCATTGAAGATGGAGAAATCCATGTAAAAAGACTAAAATATAAAAAAAAGGATTTTAAGATTGCTTTTGATGAGCTTGGAAGGTTTTAGTCTAACTTTATCGTCATTTATTCTAAAATAAAGAAAAATTGTATAAAAAGGAACTAAAAAGTAGAGAAAAAAAAATTATGATTAAGTTTGGTGATTTGAAATGCTTTGACCTACATTTGTTTAAAGTGAAGAAAAATCATCTATTAATTTTTTTATCAATGTCAAACATGCGAAATACATGGTTCTCACTAGATTGATTATATATAAGACAAACAATTTAAGGTGACCTTCTAGTGAATGTTAATCTTTCATTCACTAAAGGTTGTGATTTGCTTCCTTGTTAACAAGAAACAATAGGAAAATTTCATCCTAAAATTGGTAATAATAGGAAAATGAAATATAAGGTAGTTTTCAATAATTTCATCCTACACACTTGTTTTCAATAATTCGATTGAAATTACTTTTTTGCCCTTCACTTTTTAAGAAAAAACCATTCCTCCCCATCATTCGAACCATTTTTGGTTCAGTATGTGAGCTGTGAAGTGAGATTTCAAACGAAGCCGTTTTTCGATCAACTTCTACAAACAAGATATCAAAATTCATCTACTATGGATTTTATGAACTCCGGGACTGATTTTAAGTGAAAAAGGGTATAGATTTGGGCTTCAAAAATCGTATCCAAAGAATTAAGGAAAAATGGCCTTCCCTCTTAATTCTTTGAGTACAATTTTTGAAGTCCAAAACTATACATTTTTCACTTAAAAATCAGTCTCGGAGTTCATAAAATTCAGAGTAGATGAATTTTTATACCTTGTTTATAGAAATCGGTGGAGAAATGGACTTGTTTGAAAATCCCATTCCACAACCTACTCGTTCTAATGAATTTTTGAATTCCTTCGAATGAATTTGTGAACGAATTTTCGAACGAAGTGGGCTGTGGAGTGAGATTTTCAAACGACGCAGTTTCTTGACTGATTTCAACAAAACAATGTATCAAAATTCATCTACTCTAAATTTTATGACCTCCACGACTGATTTTAAGTGAAAAGGGTATAGTTTTGGGCTTAAAAAATCGTACCCAAAGAATTAAGAGGGAAGACCATTTTTCCTCAATTCTTTGGGTACGATTTTTGAAGACCAAAACTATACCTTTTTCACTTAAAATCAGTCCCGGAGTTCATAAAATTCAAAGTATATGACTTTTGATACCTTGTTTGTAGAAGTTGGTCGAAAAACGTGTTCGCTTGAAAATTCCACTTCACAGCCCACATACTGAACCAAAAAATCGTTGGAACGAACCAAAAATTCCTTCGAACGATCCAAAAATGGTTCGAATGATGCGGAGGAGTAATTTTTTAAAAAGAACAAAGGGCAAAAGATTAATTTCACCCGAATTTTTGAAAACAGGTGTATAGAGAAAGAAAACCTAGGTATCTATATAACTAGCCTATTAGTATTTGGTCTAATGTTTTCGTGATATATCTAACATAGGGACATTTAGACAAAAATACTAAAGAAAATAGAAAAAAAATTACATAATTGAATTTGGTGAGTTTGATAGGTTTAATGAACCATTTTGATGTTAGTATCAAAATAAATATGTGAAGAGGATGAATAGTGATTTTTTTTTCACCTGTCCCTCTCATCAAGTGTGCACTTCTCAATAGTATAAGTAAGAAGAGGGAATCTAAGTAATACTGTAATAGTTGGGCTGTTCACAAGGGATCGCCATGTGGGACTGATTCAGTGATGAATCTATACCGTTGAATTTTTTATTATAAATTTACGTTCTATTTATATTAATATTCATTTGACACATTTCACTATTACATTGAACATTATAGATAAAATTTGGGAGTCATATTGTACATTTTGATAATTTCAATAATTAAATATTTAATCTTCTATTTTTTAATCACAGGACAAAATCCACCGTGTAACGCATCATCCGGGCATTTAAGAACTATCTTTTTAAAGGAAGAATGGGTCTTACCTGGCTTCACTGACTGAAGACCTTTGGTGGATAATGATGAGCATGTGTGTGGAGAAGAGGCTCGTGATTTTTCAAAACTAAGATTTTTTTCCTCATACTTCCTAAACACAAATTAAATATTCAAGTCATCAAGTCTATAATTCACTATTGCAAGTCTTGATGGTGGTGTCACTCGTTTCCTGGTGGAGGCCTTTCCTTCAATTGAATGCATATGGACTGTACTTCGATGAGGGGTAAATTTTACACAGGTTACTCTTGATCAGGTGTTATCTTGAGTATTATTATCTTTTATTTAGAAAGAGTTTTTAAAAGTAGGGAATAGGTAAAAAGATAATTTTTTAGCCCCTACATCTTAATTACCAAACAAGAATAATGGAGAGTTACCCTCCTTACCTCTGTCGAAACATAGCTAAGAGTTTTGGCTTTTCTATTTAGGCACCATTGGAAGAAGGCCACCTATCTCATGAGTCGTGTGCACGCAAATAACTTCAATATCAATGACTATTAATAATTTTAGAAAAAAAGGCTCAAAACTCAAATTCAATTAAAAAAGAAATGAGTTAAATAATTTGAACAATCAATTGAGTTGGCGGTATATCTACGTTGAAGTTATTTGATACCCGTTAAAAACCTTTTGGATACAGGTAGGAGTGAAACCCAAACCGAAAAATCAGTAGATTGGATTAGTAGTTGTAAATTTAGGATCATTTCTAGTTTAAAAAAGATGTATGGAATTCGGATTAGGTTGGACTTAGAAATTGAATTGATCAGGCTTAACTTGAATTTTTCTATGACGAATAACACCACAACTCGTGAAGAATGTAGATATTGAAGCTCATTCTCAGTTGTATTGTTGCTAATATATATTTTTTAATGAATTGTTGGATTTAAGGATGATGTTATTTTATTATGTTTCATATTAGTGTCAAAAACATTTTTTTATAAATTGACTAAAATTGAAAAATGTAGATATAGAAGTTAAATTATTGTTGATTTTTTCTCAAATTTAGGGGCTAAAAATGGATAGGGCTGCAGGTCCATGTTAGATTTAGTCTAGTTGAGCAAGTTAGGTCAGCAACTCAGACTGAGTCAGCCTCAATAATTATTTATTTGAATCGAATTAGGTTGAATAAAACCCGACCCAACCGGCTTAAGATACAATTTTTAAAAATTGGACACTCATTCTTGACTCAAAGTCTTAAGAGACTAATTGAATTTTTTTTTTTTTGAACGAAGAAAAAAAATTTAACTCAGTTTCAGTGAGCTCGTTGGTCAGATTAACTAGATTTTGATACCTTTTTTACTTGAAATCCAATTAAATCAGTCGGGTCGAGTCTTGTCAAATTTTTACAATTCCACTTGGATGTTTAATCTATGCTTTCATGAGTTTGCTCCCTTTTCTCCTTACCAGCTGGTTTCTCCCCCTTTGATGGGTTACCTGACTTGGGTAAGTTCAATGAGGTTTATTAACCTATTGGCCTCAACTTTGACATGGTCAAATGTTCAGTATCTGAGTTTTACCGGCTATCATATGATGATGAAGATTCAAGATAATGACCGTCAATGGTGGAGCCCTCGACAGTCTTCCTCAACCGCGTGGAAAACTTGTCTTTCTGCTCTTTTTCTTGCAGATTGATTGGAAAAAGGGCCCAATTGATGGGACTCCTGAAGTATTTACCACTTCAACCCATTGCCTATATATTGTCTTGTACTCTGCCATCACGGTAAGCCTCACTCTCTCATAAGCACAAACACATGGGAAACTGCTTTGGTTCATGCCTAAATGGAGTCACAGAGGAAGAATTTGAAGAATTCAATTACACTACAAGTGAAGAAGGCAAGGTGCAGAGAGAAGCAGCAGGAGTTGGTGTGGGAAAGAGTAACACTAGCAACAAAGAAGAGAAGGGAGTAGTGAAAGTGAAGATTGTGCTGTCGAAGCAAGAGGCAGCTCGATTGTTATCAAAGTTTGAAGGTGGCGACCGAGGGGTTTTTGGGGCTGTAATAGGTGAGCTCAAAAGAACTGATGGTGATCGGTCGAGTGCCGTAGCTGTTGGACCACGCCGGGGTGGTTGGAGGCCTGTACTTGAGAGCATCCCTGAGAACCATTAGAATTGTTGATCACCACTGTAAATTAGTAGTTCCAGTTTCTCCATTTGTTTAATTTTTCACTTTGTTGCTATGACCATGAACGAAAGTTCATGTATTTGCAATCTGAGAATGATAGAATTTTGATAAAGCTTGCATTTTGAATTGAAGTTTCTTTCAGCTTCAGAGTTTAGACTATTTGCGCAAGGGAGAGAGAGAGGCCAACAAAGTGTACCTTAGATGACTATTTAATGTCTTAGTGTTAGGTCGAATAAAACATTATGAGCATCCCAAATAGACTGTATTTGAAGTTGCAGCTATTTTCGCTAATCTTTAATATTGAAATAGTAATCAACCACTTATTCTCATATTCGAGTCCCGCAGTCACTCAATCATATATCCTCGTTCTCAAATAGATGAGGTTGTCGAGATTGTTTGTTACAACAAAAATGGCAAAAGTTGGAATTCTGATTATATATAACAAGAAAACAGAGATGCTGGTACATGTAGGTGTGTGCCTCTTTTGCTTCCTAAAGTTCTTTCAATGAATTTTGGGTATAAAAATTGGCAATTGGATTCGGCATTATTTGAATGTTTTAAGTATTTAAGACAGCATCATCTTTGTTCTTTTATTAATATAAAAAAGATAATTTTAGAAAATTATTAAGTGATTATTGAATGTTCATCTTTTGTGAAGACTAAGGTTTTCAGGCTTCTTAAAGGATAACATTATGAGGAGTGATCCTTTTGTATTGAGAGTGATTGTTCATCTAATTTATAGTTGGAATAATTTCTACATGTACTTAAAATAAAGAATTCAAGCAAAAATTAGTTAAAAATAGAAAATGAGAGTTTAGAGTAGATTTAGTGAGTTCGATTTATTTAACACTAATATCGTATTAATGATTAAAAAATATTTTTTTTCTACAATATTAAAATCGAAAAATACTTTTAACTTGAATGTTGAGAAAATTCATGTAAAAAAATGGAAAAAAATAGGAAAAAAAGATTTCAATACTAAATTCTGTAAGTTGAATTGATCTATCATACATTTGTCGTGTCAATAATTAAATTCTATGTGATAAAATTGATTAAATTACGTTGAAATGGATAAATATGGATTCAGTAGATTGGAAGGATTTATCCAGTTGGCCTAAATGTTTACTTATATTGTTTCTATCAAATCTTGAAATTTTGTTTTAGGTATATACTTACTTTTCTTCAATTTTGAAAATTAAGTATTTCTGAAATTTTGATTTTGAGAGATAGATTGTTGATTCAATATATTATATATTTTATAGATTGATATTAAATTTTAAATTAATTAGAATATGATGAGAGTATTATTTAGATATTTATTCATTAATCAATTACTTTAATTATTAATTAAATCAATAATAATTTTGTGCTCCATGTGAAGCATGTAACATAACTATTTCTCAAAATTGATAGTTCTCAAAATTTGGATAAGATAAATAGATAATGTAATACTCTAACCTTAAATTAGTCTTACCTGTGTGATTTTATGCCGTTGTATGTGATTTGTGATCCGTTAATCATTAAGATTACGGAGAGGGCTTTCTAAAAAGTCAAAGTTTGGCCTAATCCGAGCTCAATAGCTCATTGATCCGACTTGTTGAAATTGGAAGAGCAAAATTGTAAATACCTGAACTTTATTTATTTAATTAGGAAAATGATCTTAAAACTATTTCACTATGGAAAACCACTCATTTAGAGTATTTGAAATCCCAAACTCACATACACTTTATAGTTTTAAGTTTCGAATTTAACATACTATTTCATTCATTCTACTTTCACAGATTTTAACCCCCTTGAAGACCCACTTTGTAAAAGTCCAATTTAACAATAAATATGAAAGTAAAAAATTTATAGAAAAATACTCTATGCTTATCTGTTGTTTAACCGACCATTCCATGTTTTCAGATTTTCAAATTAAGGTATAAGTCGCTCAATCTATGTCGTGAGATGTGTGCCGTCGTTTTAACGAAAACACTTTAACACACGTCTTTGCACAGACCATTTGACTTTTGACCTCAAAACTTCTTCGAGCTTTAGAATTTTTTCATGAGGCTAATTTACCCGACATATCTGCTGAGTCAAATTTCTCCTATGATATCCGATTTTTCTAAGAAGTAAAATTATTATAAAAAACTATATGAATTATAAAGTTTATAAAATAATAAATAATATAAATGTAAGATGAGTAATGGAAGCTATGCTTCTGTAGAGTAGTCGCTCTCCTCTTCAGCATGGCTACCTTGTTGGTTATATATATCGACCGAGGGAAGGAAATTTTTTTCAAAATCGTTGCAAGCGATTTGTAACGCCTTGTACCACTACAGGCGTGTTATCTCTGAAAAGTCTCAAAACATAACCAAGGAATGGAAATCAGATATATATATATATATATATATATATATTTTGGAACGAGGTAACTACCTCCCGCTCAACAATCTAATAAAGGCCAAAACCCATATAATTATTACAGCAAACAACCACCGACCATTCAATATAGTTATATAGTCATTCAAACAAATATGTAAAGATGAGTCTACACCGACAAGGGTCTCTCAAAACTAAACATGCAAGAAATGGAATATCTACCACTATTGCTTCTCCCCAGGCGCCTACTCAAAGGGCCTCCCTGACCCCTCTACGATTGAGGTACCTAAAAGGTAAGGGGGTGAGCTGACGAACCTAGTGAAAAGATAAAACTTATCAAAAGTCAGCAAGATAAATAGATCACATGTATGAATGCAAGAATATCATATTAACAACGATGCTCACATCCATGAAATTCAACTACACCATCGACGATCCAACGACCAAACCCGAGACATCATCTCAGTAGTCCACAATGGGTCCTCCATCAAAATCCGGTCTCCCAACCAGTACAAACGGGAGACCACACAATACACAACCGCCTCAACAGATGGAATGCAATGAGGAAACCCACATCTCCTATAGGGATCTCAACCGCCGGAGCATAACGGGGAAGCCAATCTCAATGGGCAGGCACCTCAACCGTAGGAACGCAATGGGGAAACTCGCATCCTCTATGGGGGTCTCGACAGCCGGAGCGTAATGGGGAAGTCCTCCCAACAACCAAACTCATCACATCATCATAAACATATACGCACGTGAATAGTTCCTCCATCTCAACACCCAATGACACGCTGTCCGTTAGGGGTTACCTCTATGCATGCGCATGATATCATGATCATATATAACAACATATGCATATAGTAAGATCTCAAAAGACAAATCTCATATTCATCATGGTATCATTCACATATTATAAACAGGCACCCAACTTAAATTAATTCGCATGTTATGGATAGACACATAACACGCTATCATTAAGTCTCAAGCATCATGTTCAATATCCAACGCATATCTTATTCTCATCATAAATTTGTTCAAATGTTATAGCTAGATAAATGACATAAGCATGTATAACAATACAAGCATGTTCTAACATAACTAACCAAAATCAACATCATACGTCATCATGCGAGTCAAAAGCACATAACGAGTTACTTAAACACACATCTCTATGTTCGACATGATTGTATTTGCATCTTATAAATAAACACTCAATGTATCATCAACATATTCCAAGTATCATATTCGATATCAATTTATCCAATTAAAGTTTCTCACAATAGCGTATAGTGGATAGGAGTGCATCCAAATAGACCCCTCGCCACATAATCATTCTCAACGGTTTACCCTTACCGAGTGACTTAATAAATAGAGGGTCCCGTTCGAATCACTCAATGTCCAAAAATACATATTTGATATATGCAATGCATGCTAAAAATGTGATAAGTCCCCTCACTTGTGTGCGTTTTCGAAATCCAAGAGATGAAAACGAGTCGAAGGATTGAAAGAAGTGATGCACGGGCTACCGAGCTTGAGAAACTAAGGACGGGTCTGCAAAACTAGGAGGGTCCCACAAAACTGCCCGAAACATTTGAGAACGATCCTACGAAAGGAATGGAACAAGCTGTAGAAGATACAGAAATACTCGAGAAATGATCTCCAAAACACCGAGAAAGTGAGCTTGAAGTGGGCCTGAAACGGGCCAGGACCGGGCCTAGAAATGGGTCGTGTCGGGCCGAGCTGCTGGATCGGGCCTGGGCTGAGTTACAGGGCCCAAAGAGAGCTAGGCTTGGATTTGCTAGGTTTGGAAATGGGCTGGACTCAATTGGGCTTGGTAAACTGGGCTTAGCTAAACTGGACTAAAAACAGAACGGATCTAACAGTTGGGCTTCAAACATGTTAGGGCTCAGTCAAGGCGAGAAAAACTGGGCTAGGTCTGGCTCAGGGTTCATCTATTTGGAAGGAGCTGGGTTTAGTGGGCTTGAAGGGGAACTGGGCTCAAAAGGCTTTGGGAGAAATCTCGTGTGCCTGACGTGGGCTCACAAATTGGGCCTAGAAAGCTTAGAGGCCTGAAATGCCAAATGGGTTGAATTGGTTGGGTCAGACCCGAGTTGCAACTGGGCCTGGGAAGCTATACTCGGTTGCAGAAGCAAACAGGAAAGGGAGAGAAGTTGAGGGACGACGGCAGGTGGCGGCGGATTTACGGTTTTGGAAGAGAATAAGGGGATGGATGGAAAGACAAGAGAAAAGATAGTGGTGGCGACAAGCACAACACAAGGGGGTCAGAGTTAGGGTTTGCAGGAGGAGGAAGAAGAACTGAAAGGAAGAGAGGGATCTGAAGCAGAGAGAAGAGGGGTGGCAATGGTGGTAAGAAAGAGGGAGATCAGAGACTGGAACAAGAGAGAGAAAAAGGTATCACAAATGGAGAAGGAAGCAAGGAACAACGATCGAAGCTAGGTTGAGATGGATTTACGGTTTTAGAGAGAGAAAAATATGGGTAAGGTGGAGGCGGCGATGAAAACGGGGGTTTTACTGGTTTGGGATAGGGGAGAAAAAAGGGGGAAAGATGGAAGGTTAGGGTTTGATAAGAGAGGGAAAATGAGAGAAAGATAGAAAGAAAGGGAGGGGGAGGAAAATGGTGGCACTAAGGGCGGTGGCAGGCTGCTCCACTAAGGTTTAGGGTTTGGTGTGGCTAAGAAAAGGGATGAGGGTGGAGGCCTAGGGTTTTTCCCAAGGAGGGAAAAAGAGAAAGAAAGTATTTAAGAGGTGGAGCTAGGGTGTTAGCTTTTCTCCTTTTTTTTTTTGAAAAGAAAGGTTCTTACAAATAATTTTAGAACCCACAAACTCTTCAATTATTTTATCTCATTATTATTTTCTTATTATTATTATTATTATTATTATTATTTTTATTACATATATATATATATATATATAGATATATATATATTTGAAATCGTTTATCATGTTAAAAAGTTTATTGATTATCTTATTTTATATTTATTTATTCGTTTATTTATTTATATATTTTTAAATTAATCAAGAACTCGAAGACAAAACAAATGTCGAACCTCGAAGGAGAAGGCATGTGATTTTCAAATGTTTTTCATGACAATATACATAACAATTACGAAATTACCAAAATGCTCTTAGAGTTTTCGAACCTGGAAAAGTGATAACTGGAGTCTACCACGAAGACCACACTCTCCTCACTACTACTGTGGTCCGGAAAACAACTCGGATGTCCGAAAATCTCTCCAAAAATTGGGAAAACTCGAAACGGGTCGTTACACCATTTTTCTACTCTACTTCATCCTCTTCCTCGTGCTTTTTCATCATCTTCTTCTTCAATTTCCGTTCGTTCCTCTACAGTACTATTTTTGGTGGGTTTTCAAGGGAAAACCAAAACTCTGTCGAAACTTTACAGGAAGGTATAAAAACTTTCATTTTCCTTTACTTATAAGTTGGAAGGAAGATTAGGAGTAAAATGGGATATAAAAATGGAGTTTTTATAAACCATGTAAAAATGGCTTTTTGTTTATTTTTGACTTACACCTCTCAAAATCAGCTCCATTTCTCGTCAAAATCCTCATTTCTTTCTTTTAAAATAAAAAGGGAATAATGATGACTCCATTTGACTTGATGTGTGTTTACTTTCAGCAATGTGTGTTTACTTTTCTGCACTGTACCCTCCAGGCTTAATTCTCAATACTCCCCGTAGCTTTTGTTCGGAGAAATATGAGATTAGGCACTGAGTAATTTTATTTACTTTCCTATACTATACCCCCTGGGCTGAACTCTCAATACTCTCCGTGACTATTGCTCGAAGAAATATGAGACCAGGCACTTAGTACTTTTATTTTCTTTTTATTGTGTGTTTTGGATTGCTAACACTCCTAATAGAACTTAAGTAGGATTAAAAGTGTGTTAGGGGGACTCACAACCATTATCCCGTCTTTCCTTGAGAAAATAAATGCTGTGGTTTAAAATATTTCACGGGGTAAATGATTCAAACGAATATGAAAGGTCCCTTGGGAGCTAGACCAACATGATTAACCCTAGAGGAGGAGGAGGAGGAGGAGGAGGGAGGGGGGAGAGGGGGAGAGAGGGGGGAGGGGGGGTGCAATTTAAAATAGTTGGTCCTATTTTAAAATTACTTGATTGATTAGTTTAAGCGCATCAGATATAACAATTAAGTGAGTGTGTTAGTAGATGTGATTAAACAATCAACACAAGAAAATCGCTCTAACACAACAAACATAAGGACACAAAATTTGTAGTGGTTCGGTTCGACAACCTACATCCACTATTAAGACTCACTTAACCTTGAGTTATCCCCAAATTCACTAAGTGGGGACTTAACCCCTTATAATTAGATTAGGAATTCCACCTCACTCAATCGGTTGGGAATTACACCCACCACTGTGACAGAGACGATGCTTTAGAGTTTTTTATAGTGGTTTCGTAGCCTAATCCTCGTTATTCCACTTTTAAGACAAAGGTTTTAAAAACAAAATTAAAACCATGAAGCACTTGCCTTTGGAGCTCTTTCTCGCTGATATGTGCTTCTTAAAGATCCCACCTAATGTGTGACTGACGCTCCTCCTTATAGTCGTCATAAAACAATCACAATCTCAAGGTGACAAGAAAAGCTGGTTTTACCAAAGATTTCCTAGTTTATGTCTTTTTTTTCCTCATTTCTTTCTCACTTTCAAACTCAATCAATAGATTAGTTGTTTATGATTCTCAGTACAAGAGTGTTGATCAGTTCTTAGAGTGTATAACTCTTCTCAGCTAAAGGAAGATAGTAAAATGATCACATAACACTCATATTTATAGTGGATTCTTAACAGCTTTTCGAACTGTCTAGTACTGACAGGTCGGTGGCACCGATTGGTCGGTGTTCATATTTATTACCGTTCAACTACCCGACCGTTGTGCATTAAATGCACTCCCAACGGTATAATTACTTCCTGGTCAATAGGTTAGTGTTACCGATGGGTCAACAGTCATGGCACCGAGAGATCGGTCCATACGAGTGTCACGATCTAGGGCAACACCATGGTGACAGTAGTTTTAAGTCTAGAAACATGTCTTACCCAGAACGACTTGTCGCCCTTTACTGAGGGGTCGGTCCTGGTACTCTCGATCAGTCTTGATATACCGAGATGTCTGTTTCTTCGAGAGTCCACTTAAGTTCACTCTCCAGAACTCAGTAAGTCCTTTACCGATGAGTCGTCAACCACGAGAGGTCGTTTAAGTTCATCACCGAGGAGTCGGTGCATACGAGACTCTCGGTCAGAGGCTTACGTAGAATGACAGTTCTTTGATTCAGAATCTCTATCAATCTGGCCGACCAGTCCTTGACCACGATGAGTCGATCTTGTCTCCACTAAGGGGTCGATGAGTACGACTAATTCAACTAAACCTAGAGATAGTCTTCTCTAAGGTGTGGGTTTCACCTAAAGTCAATTATGACCATAATACCTTTTTGTAATTGCCATAACGATGAGCTTTGAACCTGGTGGACCATGATATTCATTATTGATCATCTTTGAGACTTCAAGTTTCTCAGCAAGTTTTTATTCTCGAGTCATAGAATTGACAAACATAGGGACTCAGGCAAGCCAGGGGCACAAACAAAATATTTATGCATTTTTTATTTTTACAGATTTATCGCTAAAACTCGCCAAACAACAGTGAGGAGACCCAAATTTATCTTTATTTAATGTACTTTTTTTTAAAAAAACTTTAAATCTAGGACGATAAATGGGACCCATGGACATATATGGATAGAATGCGAGACTTGAAATCGCTTACTTGTAAGGGATGTAATTTTGTTCTATTGATAGAGTGTAAGCATGAAAATGTGTCAGGGAGTCCGAGGCTTAGTAGTCTATGAATGTAGTATGAACCCATTTATGTGTTTAGAGGTTAATATGCTAAATGAATTGGATAAAGGAGTGAGGACATCAATAGTCAATTTAAGTTGTTATATATGGTATATTGTATTGATCGTTTGTGTAGGATTTGTAAATTTGAATATACCCGGCCTTAAATCCAAAATTGCAAAATGAGATGAGAATTGGCATTCTCCAATGTGAAATCCTATGCAAAAAAGGCACATAGAGTAGTGTAAGAACAAACACGGGTTGTGAATTGTTCCCAGGCTATGGGAAGGTTGTTTATACATGGTACATGAAAGTTATGTTAACTACCTTCCATGCACATTATGAAGTAATTTGACTGTTGGGTTGTAAAGGCTCTTTTGCAATATGCGAAATTTTAACCGTGTCAGGACTTAATGCATTGAGGAATTAGTGGTGCCTCGGTTGAAATGACGTGAAATTTTAAGGGTAGATAGTGGTAAGAATAAATGACAATTTGGTAATGAGAATGGTAGTGATAAACCTTTATAGGCTTGTCATTTCAAAGTGGTATAACTACATTATATTCTTGATATGATATATTGATATAAATTGTTGAACTCTCTTCACTGGGCTGTTAACTCACGTCCCTTACAATGCAAAATATATACTTGAGAAGGGAACTGAGGAAACTCTACTACTGCAATAGAAGATGGAACTTTGAACCTCCATGGGAAATATGTTTAATTTAGTTATAAGTTGTATTGTAATAATCATGCCTCTTATGGCATGGAAACCTAAGCATGTATAAACCACTATGTTTTTGTGTGTTACTGTAATATGTATTATACTTGTAATAATGTGTTATGTCATGGTATGTGGAAACTTTGAGTTGAATCAAAATTTTATAGTGTAAATCTGTCATTCTCGAGGGCCTCGAAATTGTCTTCGAGGGGCTCCTGCTGGGAGCAACACAAAAAAATAGTCGGGTCTCAGCTCGAGCGATTTGAGTTATGTTGAGGAGCTCGACCTGAGAGTAAAACAAAAGTACATATTTTTCTTTAATTTTGATTTTTACAGATAGATTATCGCTTTAATATATTATGTATTTCACTTTGATATTAAAAACATTACTTGATTAGAATATTATTATACTCTATTACTTAAATATTTTTTCATTAATTAATTACTTCAGTTATTAAATAATGGAAAATGACCCTATGCTATGTGCAAAGCATGCTCCACAACTAGATTATTTATATGTAGAAGAGACTGTTTAAAGTGATCATCAAATTAATCTTAACCATTCATAATTAAAATATTGTAATTTGCTTCCATGCCAGTAAGCAAAAAAAAAAAAAAAAGAACATCCATCTAAAACCGGCAAAAATAAAAAAAAATTAAATTTGATTTAGACAGTTTGAACGATATGACTTATCCTTATTATATTATATTAGCATTGAAGATGGAGAAATCCATGTAAAAAGACTAAAATATAAAAAAAAAGGTATTTTAAGATTGCTTTTGATGAGCTTGGAAGGTTTTAGTTTAACTTTATCGTCCTTTTATCTAAAATTAAAGAAAAATTGTATAAAAAAGACTAAAAAGTAGCGAAAAAAAAATTTATGATTAAGTTTGGTGATTTGAAATGCTTTGACCTACATTTGTTTTAAGTGAAGAAAAATCATCTATTAATTTTTTTTATCAATGTCAAACATATGAAACACATGGTTCTCACTAGATTGATTATATATAAGACAAACAATTTAAGGTGACCTTCGGGGAGCGATCCTCCCACTGGGCATTTTGTGTTCACGAACACGGGATTTTACTGTTCCCGATTTTACCTTTTGTCATCTGTACCGTAATGAAGAGAAAATATCGAACTCGGATCACCAAGCCAGATCCCTTAATCTCCCTCAGCGAACCGAATTCACCGAATGTAAAAAACGGATCACCGACCGGATCCCTTAATGGACTTTGGCGAGCCGAAATCACCGAATGTAAAAAACAGGTCCCTGACTGGTTTCCTTAATGTCCTTCGGAGAGCCGAATTCACCGAATGTAAGAAACGGATCGCCGATTGATCCCTTAATGGCCTTTGGCGAAGCCGAATTCACCGAACTTAAAAAACGGATCCCCGACCAATTCCCTTAATATCCTTCGAAGAGCCGAATAAATGAATGTCCAAAAACAGATCACCAACCAGATCCCTTAATGGAACTCGGCTAGCCGAATACAGGAATGTACAAAAACGGATTACCAACCGGATCCCTTAATAGCCCTTTGGCCACCCGAATTCGGCGGTTGAGATAGGAATATCGAAAATCAATCACCAACTGGATCACTTAGAAACATGTCGGTGAGCCGAATTTCTATACACCACTTAAGACCGAGCACTTGACAGTAGGTCTTTTCTTATACATTTCAATCACATACGAGTTTAAAATTACTTTTAATTCAAATATAGATATTTTCAAAACATTCATAGCCTTCAAATATAGATTATAACATGTGAAAGCAAATTGCCTCAATCAGTTGGACAATTTTTAGTGCTATGATGGTTTTCTTTGTTTGCCTGGTATCAAAGGGGCTGTTGCAGTCATAATTTATCCATTGTACAAACTAGAATTTTGTAGAAAGAGATACACTGAATCACTAGTTGGCATTCATTCATCTGAAAATGAAAGGGAACAATTTTTGGACAATGCACGTCAAAATATCATAGGAAAAAAAGTACTTTATATACAGAGGAATGCTTGTAAATTTACAAGAAAATAAAAAAAAAAACTCTGGAGGACATCAGACGCCAGTGAATCTTGTTTTCACAGGAGCATTAGGTGTTACAGGAGTTCTAGAGATGGTTGTAGCAGCTAGTGTGGCAAGAGATGCAGAGGCAGCAACAGGTGTGGCAAGATGTTTAGAGATAGCAGCGGGAGTGGAAGCAGGTCTAGATGATTCTGTAGTGGAGTCTGGAGCATGTGCTGGAGATGCATGTAGAGATGAAGCTGTAGCATCAGCTGGAGATGCATCAGCAGCAGTAACAGTAGCTGGAGATGCAGCAGCAGCAGCTGGTAGAGATATAGGAAGCAGCAGCAGCTGGAGTAGCAACAGCTGGAGTAGCAGCTTGAGATACATCAGCTGGAGATGCATCGGACTCTGGAGCAGCAGACTTTGGAACAGCAGGTGGAGATGCAGCCTGTGTGGCTGGATGTGCAGGTGGAATAACGATGCCCATGTGATTTGCTAAAACATCCAATGTTCTATCGATCTTGTTCAAACGACTGATGACATATTCCTTGAATTCTCTGAAATAAGCTGGTTCAGATTCATTGGTGGCAATAGAAGTTGCAGAAGTAGAGGCAACATGTGTCGAACGATGGGCATGGGTAGGTGGAAGTGGTTGAACATGTCCGGGTTCAAGCTGTTGGACTTCAACTTCTTCGGATTGTCTTTTGGTGCCCGTTTTCTTTCCGAACCCAAACACTGTCGACCAGTTTATAGCCCAAAATTTTATTGTGGTGTCATTTAGACTATCCGAATGTTTGAGATCAATTCTATCCTCAATGGGGAGATGAACCTTGAATTTCCTAAAAATTGAGGTTAGAAGGACTACATACGGAAAAAGGGTTTTATGTTTTTTGTTTGTAACTTGGATGTGTTTGAGAACAAGATATCCAAGGCTGACATTCCTGTAACACCTCAGATTTTCAGACTATTATTTTATATGACAATTATTCTTTTAAATGGTGGATTTTAGAATTGGACCTTATTTGGATCAAGAATTGGGCCATGACCCAATTAGGACCCAACCAATGTTGGAATTGGTTTTATTAAATGCAAATGTGTTGAATTAATTTAGTGATGAATTATATCTAATTTTAAACAAAAGATTTTTATGGCCGAATTTTGAATGTGAAACCTATAGATTTTGCGCAGGAGAGATATGTGGGATTTTAAATCCACAATGATATGTTAGATATTTAAAAAGGGATGAAATATCTATGAAATAAATAAAAGATTAAGCATGGCCAAAATTTGGATAATAATATCCATATTATGCGCATAGGATATTCTAAAAGGGAAGGTAGATTGTCTTAAATTAAATTAAAAGATTATTTCGATTATGATTAGGGTTATGCGTATAGTACTTAATAAGAATTAAAGGAAGGTCATAATAAGGCAAGGGAAAGTCGGATATGGCTAATTAAAGAGGGAAAGTCGGCCATGGTTAAATAAGGAAGGTTTGACATATGTCCAGTGTTTTAGGTTATAACTTTTCACTCTGATATCCAATTGCTTTGATTCTTTTTGCGTTGGAAAGAATACTTCAAGGGCTACAACTTTATAATTTATCACTTTTCTGATTCGAAAGTTAACAAGGTCAAAACTGAGCTACAATATAGTATACGTGTAAAAAAAAAAAACGGGAAACACAAGGGGCGCACAGGCTAAGGGTTGCTTATCTTAAGAACTTTCTAATGTGGGAATTAAGAAAGGCTATAAAAAGAGAGATCAAGAGGGATACACGGTTTTGGACATCCTTTATTGTTGAGTTTATTTTTCTCTTTTCCTCTCTCAATTCATCATTCTCTTCCACGCCAAGAGCAAGAGAAGAAAGGGCAACAACAAGAAGGAGTTCTTGTTTGGAGAAAAGCAAAGGGAAAAGAAAGAAAATTGGAAGAGCAAGAAACCAAAGGGGAAAAGGTTAGTATCTTGCTTAATAATTTTATGTTTTGAAACAAAAAGAACCATAGAGTTCGAACATAGTGCATGGCCGAATCCCATGGAGAAAGATTAAGTGTTGGATTAATGGGTTAAATGGAAAGAAAGAACCATAGGGTTCGGCCATAGTACATGGCTGAACCCCGTGGAAAGATTTTATTTAATTGTTAATTTTAAGAATGATAACCATGGAGAGATTTGATTTATGAATTGGGTTTATGTTCTTAAATTTTGGAACATGGAAAGACATGGTGATTTCATGATAAAAACCATGGGGATTTATGGTTTAGATTTACAAATTTGAATGACGGAAATCCATGGAAGATTTGGATAATTTTAAAGGGAGAATTGGATAGAGATGTGGGTCGGCCTTGGTATGGCCTAACCATGATTTCTAGATGGCTAAGTTATTGGATCTAAAGTAATGAAAGAAGAAGTGAGGTTCGGCCATGGTGTATGACCGAACCCCACCAAACATTTTATGGATTGATGATCAGTTTTGATTGGATCTAAATCAATGACTAAGATCATGAACCATAGGGTTCGGCCATGGTGCTTGGCCGAACCCCATGGGTTAAGTTTGGAATGTTAGATGAAAATGGTTGCTAAATTTGGAGAGCAATCCAAGTATGGAAAGGTTCCAAATATGGCTAGTATTGCTAAAACTAGAAAACATCTAAGAATGGTAATGATTGCTAAATTTGGAAAGCAATCTAAAAATGGAACGAAGGTTGTTATTTTTGGAAGGTGTTTCCAATTATGGGAAGGAGGATTGAATATTAAGAAAGTTTCTATTCTTGGAAATTGATATTAAAATTAGAAAATATCCACTTATTGACCATGAAGATTATTTATGGAAACTACCCAAGAATGGAAAGTGGGGTTTGACTATGGAACTTGGATTAAATAAATGGATTGGATGCCATGAGTGAGGTTCGGCTATGGTGTATGGCCGAACCCCACTAAGGTTTAGTTTTTGAAAACCTATTTAATTATGGAATTAAATATATGGTTTAGGCTCATGTATAATTGAATCAAAGGAGATGGATGGTATGAATTTAATGGCATGGTTGGAAATTATATACCATGGCCAAACCCCATGGTCCAAATTAAGGGATTAATGGCATCTTTAATTCAAGGTTAGGGCTGATTTATGAATCAGATTATGAACCTATGTTATGAGTGATGTTTTGTGTAGTTTTAAAATAAAAGAAAAGGATACAATGTAGGTTATGGATTGATGGAGAAAAGAATGGCAAAATTGTAATTAAACACCAAAGTGGAGAACCATGGGTTCGGCCATGATGTATGGCCGAACCCCATGAGTTGTGTTTGATGGACTTATTTGGTTAGGGAAATTTATAAGGTCTAATTATGGAAGATTTAAAGGAAAGAGGAAAACAATGACATTTTTGTAAATATATATGAAAAATGGTAAGCCATGGGTTTGGCCGAACCCAATGAGATTTTGTTTATAGACTTAGAACCTTATAATTAGGTGAGACTTGGTGTTAATTGATCATTATATTATAAGGTAACGGGATCTCGCAAGCGGTGCGCGATCGATGATCGAATCTTGGACGGAAACGCAAGGACTTGTGAACGGTCTTAGGTAGGATTCCACCTCTTTGAAACCATGGCTTATGTATTTTGGTTTTATATTATGTTTGATGAAACTATGTTTCCAAGGATATGTTTTATTATATTGAAATTCATATGCTATATTTAAGTGTTTAAAATAGCATGAGCCAATTATGTTTCAAAGGATGATTTTACATGCTAAGTTTATTTATATAATGAGCATGTGCATGGCAAGGGGGTGGAGGATTTATAACTGGAGGGGTCACACTCCGTCGGGGCGTCTGAAAAACCTATGTGCAACACCTTGATGTGATTTCCATCAAGAAGATTTCCGGAGGGTCCACACTCTGCCGGGGCGTCCGGAAGACCTATGTGGTGGGTACTTTATGTACATGTGATGGGTGAGACTCATTGCATATCTGTCATCATTGCATGGCATGGATTTTACCTGGTTTTATATATTATGTTATAATATATGTTTTGTACTAACCATGTGTTAGCCGTAACTGGAATACCTACTGGGCGTGTTGTTCTAACGCCTTACTTCTACCCTAGTTGATGATACAGGTAATCAGGGGAATGATGAGCGTAAGACGGACCAGGCATAGGAGCTTGGAAGATCTAGTTTATATGTTTTGAATAAAATTACTCATGAACTTGTATTTGAGGATTTGGATTTTCGGAATGTAATAACTTAGATGGTTGAATGCTTTGGCTTGATGATTATGATGTACTTTGATATCTTTATGGATTAGAACGTGGTTCTAATATAATTCCGCATTTTGATGATTATGATTCCGCAGTTGTATGATTTTATTCCTCAAGTCGGTATTGCTATGTGTGAACCATTTTATTGGACTGAGTCCATACACACATAGGATTGGCCAGTTAAGGGTCAGACTTTGGAAGTTCGGACTTACCTCGCGTCGTGACTGTCCCACGCTCTATCATTCTACTCTATTACAAAAAAAAAAAAAATATACACTGAATTCATGGGAAAAATCGAGTGAAAAAGGCGGGGCGTTACAATTCCTTTTATTAAGGAGGCACCACATGACAATCGTCGACAAGTTCGCCTCTTGGAAGAATGTTGTTAAGAATGATAAGGTGAACAAGGCGCCATTCTAGAGTGATTTCACTGGCAGAGACCTTAAAGATAGAAGTAATATTAGTCCTATTAAAGATCTCTTTTAAAATGTCGAGTCTACTGTAATCCTCCATAACAATCCAACTGTTTGTTTCATATCTTCAGACTCCTCCTGTGTGTATCTGAAATATCTCCTCCAATGATTCCACAGTCAGTTCAATTTTGACGCCACGGAATATGGTTACAATAACATTACCGGTAGATTTGGTAATGTTACAGTAAAATTCCCTTACAAGGGTGGGATAATAGAAATTATTTTCCTGTTGAAGAAATTTCACCCACCCAACACCCTGAAAGAACTTTTTCAAACGAAATGGATATAAATCATACACACTTAGGTTGATACTCTTACCAGGAATCACTTTCTTTTGGAATAATCCACTTTTGAATCATTTGAAAGCTTCGTCCAACACGAACAGATGTGCGATTCTGTGAAATTTGGTCCGTCTTGGCTCAGTAGCCTCCTCGCCAAGGGTTCTCTCTTCAGCTCTCTCTTCAGTCTCAGTTCCTTTCTCTGTTCTCTCCTATGTTCTCTCTACTATTCTCTCCTGACCTCTCTCTTCATCAACCGCCTCAGTTCTCTGCCTCTTTTTTGGCCTGGAGGCGGCTGCAATCTTCCCCCTTCCTCGAGTCTTCATTGCCATCGAGTGTAATAGGAGCGGATGGCTTAGGGAAAGGGAAGAGATTGAAATTTTGAACTGATTCGCCAGAGAGATTTAGAAAAATGGAGTCGATTTGAGGGAGAATCGGATCGCAAAGGGTTGTAGGATTGCCAAGGGTTCGGGATGACAGGAATAAAAAACAGGAAATGGACTGACTTGGGGTTTTAATATAACTTTAAGTCGACATTTTGGCCAGCCGAATCTGACTTTCGGCGATCCGAATTGGATATCTTTGGCGATCCGAATGTACTGAGGGGCACAGGTTTAAGGTTGGCTCGCCAACTGATTCTTGGCGAGACGAATTAGAGAGAATAGGATCTCTAAGAATTTCTTGGCGAGCCGACTACAGGAAACCATCGGCTCGCCAAGAATGCTTGGCAATCCGAGTTGGACGAGATTCCTCTTTATCCAGAGGAAAGAAATAATCGGATCGCCAAGAATTTCTTGGCGAGCCGAATACAGTAAACCATCGGCTCGCCAAGAATGCTTGGCGAACCAAATTGGAAAAGAACAGCCTGTGTAAAGACAAAGAAAGAATCGGATCGCCAAGAATTTCTTGGAGAGCCGAATACAATAAACCATATGCTCATCAAGAATGCTTGGCGAATCAATTTGGACGAGAGCAGCCTATATACAGAGAAAGAAAAATCGGATCGCCAAGAATTTCTTGGTGAGCCGAATACAGTAAACCATCGGCTCGCCAAGAATGCTTGGCGAACTGAGTTGGACTAGAGCAGCCTGTATACAGAGAAAGAAAGAATCAGATAACCAAGAATTTCTTAGCAAGCCGACTACAGGAAACCATCGGCTCGCCAAGAATGCTTGGCGAGCCGAATACAAGAAACCAAACCATATTTTTGGGATTTAAAGATTTTTGAATTTTTTATTTTTGAATTTTTTTTAATTGATATTGAGATAGTAGGCAGATAATAAATCAAACCACCATATAATTTCATTGATAAACTGAATTATTACATATGGTTTTCAAAATTTAAAAACAAAAAAACTATCCTAATGAGAGTAATACATATGCTTTAAAAAATATAAAATCATAAAAACTATCCTAATCAGATTCTGGAGATGAGTATGGAGATGCTGTTGGAGAAGGGTCGATACGTCCAGAAAGGTTTCGGATATCATTTTGTAATGCAGACATTTCTTCGTTGGTACTCTGATTGGCTTTTCCCACTAAGTCATCTAGCCCATCCAAATGTGTCTCAATTTGAGAGACACGTTCTTCGATTTTACAAATAAATCGAATCAGGCGTTGTTGTGGTTGAGCGGTATCGCGATGTTGTGGCTGAGGGGTATCGCGTTCCTGGGGCTGAGGGGTATATGCACTTTCGACATTTACATCAATCAGGCGTTCTAGCGAGCCAAAATCTGCACTTTCGACATTCACTTCTCCTTCTTCGTCATAGTTTTCCAGCAAGGAGATTACTTTTGCTACTTTGGCTTCGCCTATCACGTTTTGTGCAAATTGGGACCTGAGAAAATACGGATGAGTTCTCCTCAGAGCAGAGCTAGCACGGCTAGATTCTTCAACATCAGTGATTTTTTTGCTCGTCGAAGTCCGAGATTTAGCAGTCTCCCTTCTCAAAATAGATCAAGTTCTTCAAATTCATTCTCTACATCGTATTCAAATACATCTTCAAATTCATTCTTCACATTATCATTCAAATACATTATCAAATACATCTTCAAATTCATTCTTCACATTGAAATTCAAATACATTGTCAAATACATAACTTCTTCAAATTCATTCTTCACATTGAAATTCAACTACATCAAGTTCTTTAAATTCATTCTTCACATTGAAATTCAAATACATTGTCAAATACATTCATTCTTCACATTCACTTCTTCACGTTCATTCTTCACATACACCAATCAAGGAAATTGTCGTTGTCTGTAGGGTCACCATTCCACTGTATAAAAATATTATATTAGAATATATGAAAATGTTAATTTTTATCAAATATGTAGATAAATTATGAATAGAGATAGTATACAAATCACTTATTTTGGATAATTGAGACAAACCCATTATTTGTGAATCTTGAAGGGTATCAAATTCTACATTTACTAATACTTGTGGAGTAATTCGATTTGGACATGATCGCATATTTTGTCCAATATTTTTGCATATGCTACATTTTCTTTCATTCGATGCATTTTCCACAATCTCAAATAGAGAAGGATCTCGTCTTGTTGAAGTTTTTCCCCTTGAATTCTTTGAGCCTGAATGATGCTCCTTTCCGTGCATGATAATATGATGAGTGACTTGTATCTCATCGCTTAAAAGACAATGGAGTGTATTTTTGAAATCCTCTTATTCTGTTGAAGATAGAACTCCATCCTTCTTCTTAATCCCATCAAGATAGAACTTTAATTCATCATCATGCCGATTTATTCTGATGTCCTCTGGGTTCAACAATTTCAAATCAATTCTCCATTGTGGATGGATCTGATCCAAACTTAACTTTCGCATCGATACCATCATATGCCCACAAAGTAATCCCATTGTTGTTAAAAATTCTGATGTGCAAATGCATGTAAGTGAATTATCTTTCATCATAGTAAATTGCATATGCAACTCATTTAATGCAAAATGGGAAACTTTACCATTCACTTCCTCAAAGAAAGAAATATCATATATTGTAAGAGGAATCCGGATTCTTTTATCTTCATATTGAGCCATGATCTCTTGAAACTACTTTTTAATGGCACTACAAATCTTACCTCGTACAACATCTAGGTCACCACTCGATGAATGTATATAATTCTTCAAGACAGCCAGTGCACCTTTTACCCTCGAGGTGGCCAAATTTCTAAAATGTAAAGTTTTGCCTATCCATGCATGGACAAAATGTTGTTTACAAGGTATCCACGTGCTTTGTAAATATTTTAATGCCTAAAGAACATTTTGAAAATTTTCTTTGAAAATCTCCCACGCTTCATAGAATGCTTCTTCGGATGGATACTGTACCAATTTATTCCAATCAGACATAAATACATAAAAAACTTCTTTGTTTTCAAAGAGATGTTTAGTGCAAGCAAGAATATTTTTGTTGATATGCCAAATGCGTAAAATATGAACAGCAGTAAGGAAGACATTCTCAATCGCATTATTTAATGCCAATTCTCTATCCGTCACAATAACTGGGCGACTTGGATCAATTTCTAACATTCTTTTGAACATTTGTAACACCCATACATAATCAGCTGCTTTCTCATTTTTTAGAAAAACAAACATGAGAAGAAGCTAGTATTACAACTTGTGACACCAATGATATTGAGCAATGACATATGATATCTAGTGGTCTTGTATGTGCAATCCATAAGAAAAATATTATTATATCTCTTACTGAGTGCAATTGACAATGGATGTGCAAAGAACAGATGCGACAGATGACCTTCATTGTCATGTTCAAGCCAATATTGGAAACCACCTTCTACAAGATTTTCTATCAAAGCTTGAATTGAAGTACGACCTCTCAATTTCTCTTTTCGAACCGTACGCAAGCAATTCCTCAAATCTACCGATGTTACTCCAAGCATTGGATTTTCTTTTCTAAGTATCTCCAGCATTTGACGAGGTGGTATATTGCTACTCGACATTTCACTGATTTTTTTTTTCTCTTCATCTGTAAAACATCTTATACTCGGATGACCAACTAATATATTCGATCTTTCATGATTGTGCTCCAAATATTTAATGTTCAACTTCCATGACCCATCAAGAAGTTGTTTACCTCTCACTTCAAATGGACAATTGACAAGCCGAGAGGATGCTTTCCTTTGCCGTTCATCATCTTTCAAATTCCATGTGTTGCGATATGTACCACCTCTATCGCAACCAAGAGATACAGTCTTGTCCTTACTACTTGACCACTTGATGGTAGCGGCAAATTCTTGTGAAATTGCGACTTTCTTAGCATAATTAATAAGTTCCTCTCGACTTGAAAAAGAGGTATCATCAACAAGCTTATTTTCATTTAAAAGGTCATTACGAAGAAGTTCAGTATTCTCAACTGAATCCATGCGATTTCACAATTCATAAAATGTAGATGGGCCTTCCTCAGAATTCATAGGTGTGATATCTATAATAAAAGAGGGAAAGAGATTGTTGCATTGTTAAATAAAGGATGAAAATTTATTAAACATGAAAAAACAAAATGAAAAACACATAATATTAATATTACAGATGAAAACCAATGCCTATTACTTGAGGATTGAACTTAAAAAATAAAACAACATATGGGTTTGAAGAGTTACCTTCTGTACGAATCACGAGATTTAGACAGCGGATCTGGCGAGTAGTCTGTGATAGGTTGAATACGACAGTAAAGAGATTTTAAGAGGATAACGAGAGAAGAGAAGTGATGGAGAAAGAGATGTTTACCGATAGAAAAGGGGTTGGAGGAGATATGAATATGGCAGTAAAGAGAGGGATGAAACTAGCGTTTCGGTGTAAAGATAGAGCTGTTGGTAGTTGGTAGGTGCTAATTTTATTAAGGCAATGCGTATTAAAAAACAGAGTCAACCGCCAAATTCAGCTAGCCAAAGGGCCATTAAGGGATCCAGTTTATGATCCGTTTTTGGACATTCCTATATTCGGCTCACCGAGTTCCATTAAGGGATCCGGTCGGTGATCCGTTTTTTACATTTGGTGAATTCGGCTCTCCGAAGGACATTAAGAAACCCGATCGGGGATCCGTTTTTTACATTCGGTGATTTCGGCTCGCAAAAGTCCATTAAGGGATCCAGTCGGTGATTCGTTTTTACATTCGGTGAATTTGGTTGGCCGAGGGAGATTAAGGGATCCGGGTTGGTGATCCGAGTTCGACATTTTCTCTTGATTACGGTACGGACGACAAAGGGTAAAATCGGGAACAGTAAAATTCCGTGTTCGTGAATACAAAATGCTTGTGGGAAGATCGTTACCCGTGACCTTCTAGTGAATGTTAATCTTTCATTCACTAAAGGTCGTGATTTGCTTCCATGTTAACAATAACAATAGGAAAATTTCATCCTAAAATTGGCTATAATAGGAAAAGGAAACATGAGATAGTTTGATGAGTTTGAAAGATTTGATATGTCATTATAATATTAGTATTAAAAGATAGAAAAATTTGTGTGAAAAGAAAACAAAAAAAGTTGGAAGAGGGATTTTAAGCTTTGAATTGGTGAATTAATATTTGGTCCAATGTTTTCGTGATATTATCTAACATAGGGGAAATTTAGACAAAAAATACTAAAGAAAATAGAAAAAAAATTACATAATTGAATTTGGTGAGTTTGATAGATTTAATGAACCATTTTGATGTTAGTATCAAAATAAATTTGTGAAGAGGATAATAGTGTTTTTTTTTTCACCAGTCGCTCTCACCAAGTGTGTACTTCTCAATAGTATAAGTAAGAAGTGGGAATCTAACTAATACTGTAATAGTTGGGCTTTTCAAGAGGGATCGCCATGTGGGACTGATTTAGTGATGAATCTAAACCGTTAATTTTTTTACTATAAATTTACCTTCTATATTTATTAATATTCATTTGACACATTTCACTATTACATTGAATATTATAGACAAAATTTGGGAGTCATTCTGTACATTTTGATAATTTCAATAATTAAATATTTAATCTTCTATTTTTTAATCAGAGGACAAAATCCACCGTCTAACGTATCATCCGGGCATTTAAGCACCATCTTTTTAAAAGAAGAATGGGTCTTACATGGCTTCACTGACTGAAGACCTTTTGTGGATAATGATGAGCATGTGTGTGGAGAAGAGGCTCTTGATTTTTCAAAACTATGATTTTTTTCCTCATACTTCCAAAACTTCATCAAGTCTATCATTCACTGATGCAAGTCTTGAATGGTGGTGTCACGTCGTTTCCCTGCTGGAGGCCTTTCCTTCAATTGAATGCATATATACAAGGGCTGTATTAGATTAGATGAGGGTAAATTTTATAAGGGTTACTCTTGATTAGGTGTTTGTCTGAGTATTATTATCTCTTATTTAGAGGAATAGGTAAAAAATTGATTTTTTACACCTACCTCTCAGTTACCAAACATGAGTAATGGGGACTTATCCTCATTACCTCCTTCCAAATATAGTCAAGAGTTTTAGACTTTCTATTTAAGCACCATTGGAAGAAGGCCACCTATCTCATCAGTCGAGTGCGAGTAAATACCTTCAATATCAATGACTATTAATAATTTTAGAAAAAAAAACTCAAAACTCAAATTCAATTCAGAAAGAAATGAGTTTCAATAATTTGATAAATCAATTGAGTTGGCGGTATATCCACTATCAAGTTATTTGATGCCCCTTGAAAACCTTTTGGATACAGGTAGGAGTGAAACCTGAACCGAAAAATCAGTAGCTTGGATTACGTAGTTGTAAATTTAGGATCATTTCGGGTTTAAAAAAGCTATATGGAATTCGGGTTAGGTTGGACTCAGAAATTGAGTTGACCAGACTTAACTTGAATATTTCAATGACAAATAACACCACAACCGGTAAATAATGTAGATATTAAAGCTCATTCTCAGTTATATTGTTGTTGATATATATTTTTTTAATAAATTGTTGGATTTAAAGATGATGCTATTTTATTATGTTTCATATTAGTGTCAAAAGCTCTTTTTACAAGTTGACTAAAATTGAAAAATGTAGATATGGAAGTTAAATTATTGTTGATTTTTTTCTCAAATTTGGACTAAAAATGGATAGGACTGCAGGTCCAAGTTAGATTTAGTTTAGTTGAGTAAGTCAAGGTCAGCAATTCGAATTGGGTCGGACTCAATAATTTTTTATTTGAACCGATTGAGTTTAATATAACCCGACCCAACACACTCAAAATACAATTTTTTTAAATTGGACACTCATGCTTGACTCAAAGTCTCAGGAGACCAATTGAATTTTTTTTTTTTTTTTGAATAATGAAAAAAAAATTAACTCAGTTTCAGTGAGTTCGTTGGTCAGATTAACTAGATTTTGATACCTTTTTTACTTGAAATCTAATTAAATCAGTCGGGTCGAGTCTTGTCAAATTTTTACAATTCCACTTGGAGGTTTAATCTATGCTTTCATGAGTTTGCTCCCTTATTCTCCTTACCAGTTGATGGGTTATCTGACTTGGGTAAGTTCAATGAGGTTTATTAACCTATTGGCCTCAACTTTGACACGGTCAAATGTTCAGTATCTGAGTTTTACGGGCTATCATATGATGATGAAGATTCAAGATAATGACCGTCAATGGTGGAGCCCTTGACAGTCTTCCTCAACCGCGTGGAAACCTTGTCTTTCTGCCCTTTTTCTTGCAGATTGATTGGAAAAAGGGCCCAATTGATGAGACTCCTGAAGTATTTACCACTTCAACCCATTGCCTATATATTGTCTTGTACTCTGGCATCACGGTAAGCCTCACTCTCTCATACACACAAACACATGGGAAACTGCTTTGGTTCATGCCTAAATGGAATCACAGAGGAAGAATTTGAAGAATTCAATTACACTAGCCACAAAGAAGGCAAGGTGCAGAGAGAAGAAGCAGGAGTTGGTGAGGGAAAGAGTAACACTAGCCACAAAGAAGAGAAGGGAGTAGTGAGAGTGAAGATTGTGCTGTCGAAGCAAGAGGCAGCTCGATTGTTATCAAAGTTTGATGGTGGCGAAGGAGGGGTTTTGGGGGCTGTAATAAGTGAGCTCAAAAGAACTGACGGTGATCGGTCGAGTGCCGTAGCTGTTGTACCATGCCAGGGTGGTTGGAGGCCTGTACTTGAGAGCATCCCTGAGAACCATTAGAATTGTTGATCACCACTGTAAATTAGTGGTTCCAGTTTCTTCATTTGTTTAATTTTTCACTTTGTTGCTATGACCATGAACGAAAGTTCATGTATTTGCAATCTGAGAATGATAGAATTTTGATAAAGCTTGCATTGTGAATACAAGCTTCTTTCAGCTTTAGAGTTTAGACTACTTACGCAAGGAGAGAGAGGCCAACAAAGTGTACCTTAGATGACTATTTAGAATATCTTATTCTTTGGTCGAATAAAAAATTATGAGCATCCGAAATTAGAAGTTGCAGCTATTTTCGCTAATCTTTAATATTGAAATAGTCATCAACCACTTATTCCAGGTCCGAGTCCCGTAGTCACTCAATCATATATATGGAATTTTACCCAATGTCTTCATTCTCAAATAGGTGAGGGTGTCGAGATTCGTCATAACAAAAATATCAAAACTTGGAATGCTGATTATATATAACAAGAAAGCAGAGATGCTTGTACATGTAGGTGTGTGCCTCTTTTGCTTCCTAAGCTTCTTTCAAGGAATTTTGGGGTATAAAAATTGGCAATTGGATTGGTATTATTTGAATTTGTTAAGTATTTAGGACAACATCATCTTTATTCTTTTATTAATATAAAAAAAGATTATTTTAGATAATTATTAAATGAATATTGACTATTTATCTTTTGTGAAGACTAAGGTTTTCAGGCCTCTTAAAGTATTTGACTAATCATTGGGCATGTGCAAGCCTCCTTAACCACACACACTCGATACACTATGAGGAATTACCTTTTTGTGTTGAGAGTGACTTGAACCCAACACCATCTTGATTGTTCATCTAATTTATAGTTGGAATAATTTCTACATGTACTTAAACATAAAGAATTTAAGCAAAAATTACTTAAAAATAGAAAATGAGATTTTAAGAGTAGATTTAGTGAGTTTGATTTATTTAATACACTTATATCGTATTAATGATTAAAAAATAATTTTTTTTCTAAAATATTAAAATAGAAAAATAATTTTAACTTGAATGTTGAGAAAATTCATGCAAAAAATGGATAAAAATAGGAAAAAAGATTTTAATACTAAATTTTGTAAGTTGAATTGATCTATCATACATTTGTCATATCAATAATTAAATTCTGTGTAAAATTTGATTAAATTACTTTGAAATTACATTGAAATGGATAAATATGGATTCAGTAGATTGGAAGGATTTATCAGTTGGCCTAAATGTTTAGTTATATTGTTTCTATCAAATCTTGACATTTTGTTTTTAGATATGTACTCACTCTTCTTCAATTTTGAAAATTAGTATTTTTTAAATTTTGATTTTGACAAATAGATTTTTGATTCAATATATTATATATTTCATAGATTGATATTAAATTTTAAATTAATTAGAATATGATGGGAGTATTATTTAGATATTTATTCATTAATTAATTACTTTAATTATTAATTAAATCAATAATTAATTTTCTGCTCCATGTGAAGTATGTAACATAACTAGTTCTCAAAATTGATGGTTTAAAATTTGGACAAGATAAATAGATAATGTAATACCCTAACCCTAAATTAGGTTTAATTGTGTGACTTTGTGCCGTTGTGTGTGATTTGTGATCTGTTAATCATTAAAATTATAGAGAGGGCTTTCCGAAAAGTCAAAGTTTGGCCCAATTCGAGCTCGACCGCTCATTGATCCGACTCCTTGAAGTTGGAAGGGCAAAATTATAAATACCTGAACTTTATTTATTTAATTAGAAAAATGATCTTAAAACTATGTCACTATGGAAAACCACTCATTTAGAGTATCTGAAATTCCAAACTCACACACACACTTTATAGTTTTAAATTTCGAATTTAACAGACTATTTCGTTCATTCTACTTTCACATATTTTAACCCCCTTGAATGACCCACTTTGTAAAACTCTAATTTAACAATAAATATGAAAGTAAAGAAGTTACAGAAAAATACTCTTTGTTTGATCTATGGTTTAACTGACCATTCCAATTTTTTAGATTTTCAAATTAACGTATAAGACGCTCAATCTACATCGTGAGATGTGAGCCGTCGTTTTAACGAAAACACTTTAACACACGTTTTTGCATAGACCATTTAGCTTTTGACCTCAAAACTTCTTCGAGCTTTAGAACTTTTTCATGAGGCTAATTTACCTGACACATCTGCCGGGTCAAATTTCTCCTACGATATCCGATTTTTCTAAGAAGTAAAATTCTTATATATATATATATATATATATATATATATATCTATATATATATATGTAAGATGATTAATGGAAGCTATGCTTCCTTAGAGTAGTCGCTCTCCTCCGTTTCATGGCTACCTTGTTGGTCATAAATATTGACAAAGGGAAGGAAATTTTTTACAAAACCATTGCAAGCCATTTTTCTGCTCTACTTCATCTTCTTCCTCCTGCTTCTTCATCTTCTTCTTCTTCAATTTCCGTTCGTTCCTCTACAGTACCATTCTTGGTGGGTTTTCGGGGGAAAGCCAAAACTCTGTCGAAACTTTGCAGGAGGTTATAAAAACTTTCCCTTTCCTTTTACTTATAAGCCGAAGATTAAGAGTAAAATAGGGTATAAAAATGGAGTTTTTATAAACTATGGAAAAATGACCTTTTTGTTTATTTTTGAGTTACTCTTAAAATCAGCTCCATTTCTCGTCAAAATCCTAATTTCTTTCTTTTAAAATAAAAAGGAATAATGATGACCCTGTAACACCCCGCCCTTTCCGAGAATTTCAGAGTCTAATTTTTTTTTTAAAATAAACATCGGAAGAGAGCGGGCGGCGTCACGACGCGAGTTAAGTTCAGACTACCCAAGTCTGAACCTTAACTGGCCACCCATGTGTACATGGAATAGACCATGATAGTGAATCACACATGGAACTAACATCAACATGCGGAATAATCTAGATAATTGTGGAATAGAAAGACGAGATAGCAAGTAACAGTCTTAAATATTAAATAACATAGATCAACCATCCACAGGTTATTATCCTAATCAAACCATAGCAAATAACGAATTATTACAAGTCCAACAATAGTATTCAAATGACAGTAATATAACGTAATCCAAATCCATCATTAAAGCACTTAGGCTCAGCTCCCCTCCTGGTCAATGACCTTTCCTTTCCCCTTGCTTGTACCTGCAATCTCCTCTGAGGATAGAATTAGGGCGTTAGATCAACGTGCCCAGTAGGTTCCCGAATCAGGGCTACCACATGTTAGCATATAAAACATGCATATACATAATAATAATACATGTGAGACAAAATTCCATAAAAACATGCTATGTATGAAATGAACATGTAATGAGTCCCACCCATCACCATTCAACATAGCCATCACTTGACGGGATTCTCATCGTCAAGGTAACCCACAGTGGTCTTTCGGATGCCCCGACGGAGTGTGGCCTCCGGATTCCTCCTGATGGGATTCTCATCATCAGGGTACCCCACAGTGGTCTTTCGGACGCCCCGACGGAGTGTGGCCTCCGGTTACAACACCATCATCCCATGCCATGCATGAGATGTCTATGCAAACATGTCATTTAGAAACATAACTTTACAAACATATAAGTTGTCGAAATCAATGTAAAACAGCATATAGAATAGTGGTTACAATAAAGGTAGGAAACCTACTGAAGATTCACTTCAGTACTTGATCTTTCTTTCGCGTCACCCGGTCACGACTCGCACGTCGTTCAACTTCCGGTACCTTATCCATATAACAATCAATAAATCATACTAACACTTACTTGTTCATTCATATCTAAGACCCAACTACATCATGTGAGTCCTTTGATCAATCCCTTCGTTTGACTTGTATTCACAGATTTGCCATTGGTATAACCAATGTCTAATCTTGCTCATAATCAAAGTTCATAAAAGTAATCTACCTTAGTGGCTGGTTATTTACTTATCACTAAGTCCAAAGATAAATCCATATGTTTACTTAATCCAACTCATACAACCAAGTCATAATCTCCAACAAAACAATCTATGGGGTTCGGCCATTCATATGGCCGAACCCTATGATCCTCCTACACAATGATCCCATCATTTGTTTACAAGTTAGGCTCTACCATTTAGCCATATTAACTACAAGGTTCAGCTATCCCATGGCCAACCCAAAACAGCAAGCTTATTTCATTTAACATACATAGGAAAACCCATAAATCTTGGTCCATTCATCCCAAAGCTAGCCCCATGGGGTTTGGCCATGCACATGGCCGAACCCAATGGTTCTCTTGATCTGATTATCACCATGATCACTCATGGTTTAATCATGCTAATTCAACCATGATCAATACATGGTTCAGCCATCCAAAGGCTGACCCAAATCAGTAACCATAACCCTAAGTAAACAAAATAAAAACCATAAAGCAACCCATGGGGTTCGGCCATTCACATGGCCGAACCTCATGGCTCTTTGGGATTCAATTCTTCTAATAATCTTTCATCATTTATCCTGTATCTTAGGCATAAAAACAGCAAACCTAATTCTATTTAAACTCCTATAGAAACCCCATGGTATTGCATGGTTTCTAACTCTTTGATTTCACAACAATCATCAATCTCTTTCATGGGGTTCGGCCATTCAAGTTGGCCGAACCCTATGTCCATGAATTGATCCTTCAAACATGCATTAGGTGTTATTTAAATCATGCAATATCAGTACCCTTTTGCTGCCCTTATATCTCTTAGAAACCCTCTAATTAAATTCATCCAAACAGTCCATAAAAGTCCATGGTTTCCATGTTTCCCAACATGAAAACCAAGATTCTTTTACATGGGGTTCGGCCCTCCATGGTGGCCGAACCCAATGGTTATGTTTACTGTTTTTAAACCTCAGATAATCATGTAATAACAGTAAATAAAAATCAGGTTTTACCTTTCAAACAAACATCCAAAATCAACACAACTCTATGGGATTCGGCCATCCAAGATGGTCGATCCCCATGGTCCATTTTTTCCAATTTTAATCCACTGATTTAGACCACATAACTTCCACATTTTCTGATATCCAAACCCATGTTTTAACCCTCTTTAAAACATGTATTTTAAATCTATTACAAACATCTAACATCAGTCCCAACTTATATGGTTTTAACTTCTAAAAACCATCAAAACTAGCCACTTGTTTTCATGGGGTTCGGCCATGCTAAGTGGCCGAACCCAATGGTCCATTTCCATCTTTTAATCCACTGATTTTAGACCATATAAACTTCAGTCCCTATGTCAATCAGATCCATGTTTTTTAACCATTCTAAAACATGTATTTAACTCTTAAATCAAAACCCAAAAACAGTCCACAAAATCCATGGTTTTCATGTTTCAAAACATGAAAACCAAGCCATCTCTTACATGGGGTTCGGCCCTCCATGGTGGCCGAACCCAATGGTTTTTTACCATTTTAAATCCTTCATAATCAAGGTTAAACACTGGTGTATTCGGCCATGACCATGGCCCAATACATACCCCACTTTATTAATCCAAAAGTCCATGAAACACTTACCAAATTCCAAGCTCTTGTCTTGCCTTTTGATCCTTGCTTCCTTTCCTTCTTATTTCCTTCCTTCTTTCTTAATTCCTTGCTGGTTTAAGCTTGAATAATTGATGCTAAAAACCTCTGCTATTCCACTTAAGCAAATGAATTGGAGAGAGGGAGAGAGAGATGGAGAATCTTGGCTTTTCAATGGTGAAAAATGGCCAAGATGGTGTTTGTTTCCTTTAATAATTCAGCCCTCAAAACCCCTCCACTTCCTCATCAATTCTTACCTAAACCAATGGGACACTTGCTGCCAACAAATGCACCCATTGGCATTCCAACATTGAAGGCTTGGGGTTTCCAAATGGAATAGAAACCCCCCATATTCCATTTAATGTTTTGCATGAAACTCTCCATAACAAGTCCCCAAAGTGTGGGACTTGTTTTGGTTTGTTTGAGATCACCACACCTCCTCATATTCCACTTAACTCACTGAATTTTCAGCCCATTTGACTTCCATTTTTGACTCACTCAACTCAATGTCCAACTCACTATAATTAATGCATTTCATTCAATGCACATGAGTTAACTCAACTCTTGATCTAATTCCAACTCACTTCAGTTCCACTCAACTGATTTAACTCGTGTTTTAGCTCCCTAGAGGGTCCACACGGTCAACCATAGTCAACTCGACCCGTTGGGTCCACTTTTAGCTCCTTGACCCGTTTTTGACTCCATGACCCAATTATGGTATTTTGGTCATTTCTAATTGGTTTTTACATATGGATCAAGCCTACCCATTTTTTCTCCACTTGATTTCCAATCAAATAGGCTTAACCCCATTTAATTTAAAATCACAAAGCGGTCAAATAATCCAGTAAGACCCGATGGGTCCCATTTGGGCCCTTTGACCCATTTAGCCATTTTCGACCCAATTGATGTAAATTACCCATCCAATCAAACTTGACATTCATAATGTGCTCATATGATCTTAATTTGAGCAATGGGCCATACCATTTCCTTACTTAACATCACAAAATAATTAATTTAACACATCAGGGGCATTTTCGTAATTTATCCACTTCATTGAGAAATTACCCATCCAATCAAACTTGACATTCATAATGTGTTCATATGATCTTAATTTGAGCAATGGGCCCCACTATTTCCTTATTTACAATCACATTTATTGAATTCACCAATCCAGGGGCATTTTCGTAATTATTCCAACCGTTGAGAATTCTTTGACCCAATTAACCATTTTGACCTAATTTGATGTACATTACCCATCCATTATAATTTGATCCTTATAATATGTTCATAGGATCTTAATTTGAACAATGGGCCCTACTATTTTCTCATTTAACATCATAATTAATAAATTTACCAATCCAGGGGCATTTTCGTAAATATTCATCTTATTGAGAAATCGGGGTGTTACAATATAACCCTCTTTTTAAAATTTTCGTCCCGAAAATTGAGCGAAGTAGGGTTCTAAACGATTCCATAAATATCTCAGAGTGTGCTATTCTTATTTCCGATTTCAATTTCCCAAGTGACTTCTTCATTACCATGTCGATCCACACCACTTTGACAAATTGAATCGCTTGGTTCCGTAACACCTTTTGTTCTGTCTCATGCTATATCTTTTTCTCGTGAGCCATTTGTGATCTCACATAGATCAATCTACTTTGTTTCACTTTACCTGTTCTCATAGTATTTTCCATACGTACCTGCTCAATATGTTCTTTCATCTACTCTCCGTGTGAGGTAGTCTGTCAACACGAGCCTATGCTCAAAGCTTTTTCTAATTCCATTTTAACTAGGTTTCTAGTTACATTCTCCTAGAATTCCATTCGCTAACTACAGAGCCAGGTGATCAGTCTAACTCGGCAGTCGTCCATAGTTTCCCATTCGAGTTTCACCAGACACCTATCTTTTCCGTTGAGTATATCTCCAAATTTAAACACATCTTTCTTTGCACATAAGTCTCTATGTGACTAACAACTTTTGTTCCAACTTCCACGATACCAATTCCCGGCATCAATCCAAACCACCATGGGAATAATCACCCATGGTTAAATACATCCATCCCTGGTGTTTCGCTTTCAGTAAATATCATCTATCCCTGTTTTATAATCATCCATGAATATAACCCCTATGGGTATAATCCATTCATGGTAACAATCCATCCTTGGTATTACTCTGTCCAGGAGCATCATCTAAACACAGTTACTAACCATCCATGAATATAACCCACCTATGGGTATAATTCATTCATGGAAACCATCCATCCTTGGTATCACTCTGTCCATGAGTATCATTTATGTATGATTAATAACTATCCATGAAATAACCCACCTATGGGTATAATCCATTCATGGAAACCATCCATCCTTGGTATCACTCTGTCCATGAGTATCATTTATGTATGATTAATAACTATCCATGAAATAACCCACTTATGGGTATAATCCATTCATGGAAGCCATCCATCCTTGGTATCACTCTGTCCATGAGTATCATCTATCCATGATTTAATATCCGTAAGAACAACATTCAAATGAATCACTATAAGACTGTGGTAACCATATCAAATCACAATTATATCCTGACCCCTTGCAAGACTTAGGGCTCATGACTTACCAAGCAGAAGACCCACGTCCAACGTGATCCGGTCTACCTCGCCCTGCATCCCTTCACCTCATAGGTGATTCAGTCAAGCTCTAAGACGGTCACTCCGCGTCTGACGAAGCTAGTACTACCCCCACCAGGTAAAATAGTACCTAGCTCTGCGCATTCTAGACATCTAGTGTGCCAAACAGTCGTGAGAGTGCCCTCCAGCGCGTAGCATGCGAGGGACCCACTCCTCAATGGTAACCCTACGGGACCAAGTCTCCGTAATTCGTATCGAGTTTCCCACAGTCTCAATCATCAATATCACGTGAGGGACGCACCCATACCACATCTCAATATACTCCAATAACTTATTCACATACATCTCAGTGTCAAAGTCCTCATGAACTCCTAAAGTTGCATACTTTATTGAAAATCATTTAAACTTCCATCACCATACAAGGGTTGATAGGGTAAAACAAACCCTTAGAATCACAAAATACACCCTTACAAAATATTTCCATTTCCCTAACCTTTCTTTCTACCTCTTAACCTAGTCTTCCGTAGAAGACCCTGCATCATCGTCAAAGAAATTGTCAGGGCATGTCATCGACACGTGCCCCAACACTCCGCACGTCAAACAGGTATTATTCCCCGTCCTCCAATGTAAGGACAATTAGTCCTCTCCTTCCCGTGCCCGTACAGTCCACAAACAGGGCAAATGACCTCAAAGAGGTAGGGGCAGTAAGTACAATTGTGCCCCTCCTGATTGCACAACTCGCACATATACCCGGGCTCTATCTCCACTACAAATTCTCTTATGTTTGGGACATATTCCTCATCCTCTTCGGGTACAAAGGCCCCAACATTGTACTCGGGCGATCTTACCTCCATGTCCTGACTGTTTTCAACTTCATTGATGAAGTTTGGTATGCTAGCATCGTCGGAAGAAGAAACTAGGTCTATCGGACAGCTAGGTGTCCCTCTGTCCCACAACTCGGTGTACTCTATGTTGCTCGTCATATCTGTATAACAGCAACAAAACATATCAATAACAACCATAAATCAAATCAAACAAATCATTGTTTTGGGGAATTTTCCCTAATCAACATCTTGTACTTCTTATTTGGGGATTCTTCCTATGTATCATATAATGTCACGTGTTTGGGGAATTTTACCAAATAAACATCTTGTATTTCTTGTCCTTGGGGAAAATTGCCAAATAAGCACTCTTTGTATTTCTTTGTTTTTTGAGGAAACTTCCTAAGTATCAAGTATCATTTCTCAATTTGGGGAAGTCTTTATGTTCTCTTGTTCTCGGGGAAAACCTCCCTAAGTATCATGTGTTTGTTTCTCCATTTGGGGATATCAGGGAAGTGTTTCCTATGTTGTTATGTTTGGTATATCCATTTATGTTGACTATACTTCCATTGCAATCTTTGTTGTTCTCAGATTGATTGTTCAGTCTGAGTCTATGAAGTAAATTAATCCGGCCCCCAGTCAGCGGACTCCGAAGAGTCGGTCAGTTGGGATTCTTATCCGTCAGTGAGACATGAAACCGTCTTAATCTTACTTCGGAAGATTCAGCTTCCCGTTTCGCTCTGATACCAACTGTAACACCCCGCCCTTTCCGAGAATTTCATAGTCTAATTTTTTTTTTTATAAACATCGGAAGAGAGCGGGAGGCGTCACGACGCGAGTTAAGTTCAGACTACCCAAGTCTGAACCTTAACTGGCCACCCATGTGTACATGGAATAGACCATGATAGTGAATCACACATGGAACTAACATCAACATGCGGAATAATCTAGATAATTGAGGAATAGAAAGACGAGATAGCAAGTAACAGTCTTAAATATTAAATAACATAGATCAACCATCCACAGGTTATTATCCTAATCAAACCATAGCAAATAACGAATTATTACATGTCCAACAATAGTATTCAAATGACAGTAATATAACGTAATCCAAATCCATCATTAAAGCACTTAGGCTCAGCTCCCCTCCTGGTCAATGACCTTTCCTTTCCCCTTGCTTGTACCTGCAATCTCCTCTGAGGATAGAATTAGGGCGTTAGATCAACGCGCCCAGTAGGTTCCCGAATCAGGGCTACCACATGTTAGCATATAAAACATGCATATACATAATAATAATACATGTGAGACAAAATTCCATAAAAACATGCTATGTATGAAATGAACATGTAATGAGTCCCACCCATCACCATTCAACATAGCCATCACTTGACGGGATTCTCATCGTCAAGGTAACCCACAGTGGTCTTTCGGACACCCCGACGGAGTGTGGCCTCCGGATTCCTCCTGATGGGATTCTCATCATCAGGGTACCCCACAGTGGTCTTTCGGACGCCCCGACGGAGTGTGGCCTCCAGTTACAACACCATCATCCCATGCCATGCATGAGATGTCTATGCAAACATGTCATTTAGAAACATAACTTTACAATCATATAAGTTATCGAAATCAACATAAAACAGCATATGAAATAGTGGTTACAATAAAGGTAGGAAACCTACTGAAGATTCACTTCAGTACTTGATCTTTCTTTCGCGTCACCCGGTCACTACTCGCACGTCGTTCAACTTCCGGTACCTTATCCATATAACAATCAATAAATCATACTATCACTTACTTGTTCATTCATATCTAAGACCCAACTACATCATGTGAGTCCTTTGATCAATCCCTTCGTTTGACTTGTATTCACAGATTTGCCATTGGTATAACCAATGTCTAATCTTGCTCATAATCAAAGTTCATAAAAGTAATCTACCTTAGTGGCTGGTTATTTACTTATCACTAAGTCCAAAGATAAATCCATATGTTTACTTAATCCAACTCATACAACCAAGTCATAATCTCCAACAAAACAATCAATGGCCGAACCTTATGATCCTCCTACACAATGATCCCATCATTTGTTTACAAGTTAGGCTCTACCATTTAGCCATATTAACTACAAGGTTCAGCTATCCCATGGCCAACCCAAAACAGCAAGCTTATTTCATTTAACATACATAGGAAAACCCATAAATCTTGGTCCATTCATCCCAAAGCTAGCCCCATGGGGTTCGGCCATACTCATAGCCGAACCCTAGGGTTCACTTGATCCAATCAACACCATGATCACTCATGGTTTAATCATGCTAACTCAACCATGAATTAAACATGGTTCAGCCGCATATTAACCCACCAAAACAGTAACATATTAATCCATTTATTACCATAAGAACACCATATCTTCATATGGTTTTAACTCACCAAAAACATGAAAGACTTACATGGGGTTCGGCCATCCAAGGTGGCCGAACCCTAGGTCCATGTTTTGGTCTCTCATACATATTTTTGGTGTCACTTATTCATATAAAAATCAGCACATCATTGCTGCACTTTAACCTCTCAAAACCATCTAATAAATTCATTATTTTGTCCAAATAACCATAACACCTCATGGGATTCGGCCATCCAAGATGGCCAATCCCCATGGTCCATTTTTCCAGTTTTAATCCACTGTTTTAGATCAGTAACTTAACCATAACATTACCATGGTTCAGCCATATATTAGCCAACCAAAATCAGTAAATAATCTTCATGTAAATCACATAAAAACCCCATGGTAATGTATGGTTTTTATCTCTCAAAACCATCACCATTAACCATAAAATGATCACACCATTTCATGGGGTTCGGCCATGCTCATTGGCTGAACCCTATGGCCTTTGGTTTGAACCACTTAAACATGTCATCTTATGTCTAATCTAATCATCCAAAACAGTAAGACATTTGCATGGTTTTATCTTACAAAAATCATCAAGATTTCAACATCAATTCATGGTGTTCGGCCATCCAAGATGGCCGAACCCAATGAACCCTTTCATCATTTGATACCCAAGGTCTTAGACCCATGATACATACTGTAACACCCCGCCCTTTCCGAGAATTTCAGAGTCTAATTTTTTTTTTTTAAAATAAACATCGGAAGAGAGCGGGCGGCGTCACGACGCGAGTTAAGTTCAGACTACCCAAGTCTGAACCTTAACTGGCCACCCATGTGTACATGGAATAGACCATGATAGTGAATCACACATATACCCAGGCTCTATCTCCCCTACAAATTCTCTTATGTTTGGGACATATTCCTCATCCTCTTCGGGTACAAAGGCCCCAACATTGTACTCGGGCGATCTTACCTCCATGTCCTGACTGTTTTCAACTTCATTGATGAAGTTTGGTATGCTAGCATCGTCGGAAGAAGAAACTAGGTCTATCGGACAGCTAGGTGTCCCTTTGTCCCACAACTCGGTGTACTCTATGTTGCTCGTCATATCTATATCATAGCAACAAAAACATATCAATAATAACCATAAACCAAATCAAACTAATCATTGTTTTGGGGAATTTTTCCTAATCAACATCTTGTACTTCTTGTTTGGGGATTCTTCCTATGTATCATATAATGTCTCATGTTTGGGGAATTTTACCAAATAAACATCTTGTGTTTCTTGTCCTTGGGGAAAATTGCCAAATAAGCACTCTTTGTATTTCTTTGTTTTTGGGGAAACTTCCTAAGTATCATTTCTCAATTTGGGGAAATCTTTATGTTCTCCTGTTCTAGGGGAAAACCTCCCTAAGTATCATGTGTTTGTTTCTCCATTTGGGGATATCAGGGAAGTGTTTCCTATGTTGCTATGTTTGGTATATCCATTTATGTTGACTGAACTTCCTTTGCCATCTTTGTTGTTCTCAGATTGATTGTTCAGTCTGAGTCTACGAAGTAAATTAATCCGGGCCCCAGTCAGCGGACTCCGAAGAGTCGGTCAGTTGGGATTCTTATCCGTCAGTGAGACATGAAACCGTCTTAATCTTACTTCGGACGATTCAACTTCCCGTTTCGCTCTGATACCAACTGTAACACCCCGCCCTTTCCGAGAATTTCAGAGTCTAATTTTTTTTTTTTAAAATAAACATCGGAAGAGAGCGGACGGCGTCACGACGCGAGTTAAGTTCAGACTACCCAAGTCTGAACCTTAACTGGTCACCCATGTGTACATGGAATAGACCATGATAGTGAATCACACATATACCCAGGCTCTATCTCCCCTACAAATTCTCTTATGTTTGGGACATATTCCTCATCCTCTTCGGGTACAAAGGCCCCAACATTGTACTCGGGCGATCTTACCTCCATGTCCTGACTGTTTTCAACTTCATTGATGAAGTTTGGTATGCTAGCATCGTCGGAAGAAGAAACTAGGTCTATCGGACAGCTAGGTGTCCCTTTGTCCCACAACTCGGTGTACTCTATGTTGCTCGTCATATCTATATCATAGCAACAAAAACATATCAATAATAACCATAAACCAAATCAAACTAATCATTGTTTTGGGGAATTTTTCCTAATCAACATCTTGTACTTCTTGTTTGGGGATTCTTCCTATGTATCATATAATGTCTCATGTTTGGGGAATTTTACCAAATAAACATCTTGTGTTTCTTGTCCTTGGGGAAAATTGCCAAATAAGCACTCTTTGTATTTCTTTGTTTTTGGGGAAACTTCCTAAGTATCATTTCTCAATTTGGGGAAATCTTTATGTTCTCCTGTTCTAGGGGAAAACCTCCCTAAGTATCATGTGTTTGTTTCTCCATTTGGGGATATCAGGGAAGTGTTTCCTATGTTGCTATGTTTGGTATATCCATTTATGTTGACTGAACTTCCTTTGCCATCTTTGTTGTTCTCAGATTGATTGTTCAGTCTGAGTCTACGAAGTAAATTAATCCGGGCCCCAGTCAGCGGACTCCGAAGAGTCGGTCAGTTGGGATTCTTATCCGTCAGTGAGACATGAAACCGTCTTAATCTTACTTCGGACGATTCAACTTCCCGTTTCGCTCTGATACCAACTGTAACACCCCGCCCTTTCCGAGAATTTCAGAGTCTAATTTTTTTTTTTTAAAATAAACATCGGAAGAGAGCGGGCGGCGTCACGACGCGAGTTAAGTTCAGACTACCCAAGTCTGAACCTTAACTGGCCACCCATGTGTACATGGAATAGACCATGATAGTGAATCACACATATACCCAGGCTCTATCTCCCCTACAAATTCTCTTATGTTTGGGACATATTCCTCATCCTCTTCGGGTACAAAGGCCCCAACATTGTACTCGGGCGATCTTACCTCCATGTCCTGACTGTTTTCAACTTCATTGATGAAGTTTGGTATGCTAGCATCGTCGGAAGAAGAAACTAAGTCTATCGGACAGCTAGGTGTCCCTTTGTCCCACAACTCGGTGTACTCTATGTTGCTCGTCATATCTATATCATAGCAACAAAAACATATCAATAATAACCATAAACCAAATCAAACTAATCATTGTTTTGGGGAATTTTTCCTAATCAACATCTTGTACTTCTTGTTTGGGGATTCTTCCTATGTATTAACAGCAACAAAACATATCAATAACAACCATAAATCAAATCAAGGGGGAAAGCCAAAACTCTGTCGAAACTTTGCAGGAGGTTATAAAAACTTTCCCTTTCCTTTTACTTATAAGCCGAAGATTAAGAGTAAAATAGGGTATAAAAATGGAGTTTTTATAAACTATGGAAAAATGACCTTTTTGTTTATTTTTGAGTTACTTTTAAAATCAGCTCCATTTCTCGTCAAAATCCTAATTTCTTTCTTTTAAAATAAAAAGGAATAATGATGACCCTGTCTGACTTGATGTGTATTTATTTTGAGCAATGTGTGTGTATTTACTTTTCTACACCATACCCTCTGGGCTTAATTCTCAATACTCTCTGTAGCTTTTGCTCAGAAAAATATGAGATTAGACACTGAGTAATTTTATTTACTTTCCTATACTATACCCCCTGGGCTGAACTCTCAATACTCTCCGTGGTTATTGTTCGAAGAAATATTAGACCAGATACTGAGTACTTTTATTTTCTTTTTATTGTGTGTTTTGGATGGCTAACACTCCTAATGGAATTTAATTAGGATTAAAAGTGTGTTAGTGGACTCACAACCATTACCCCGTCTTTCCTTGAGAAAATAAAAAACTACGGTTTAAAATATTTCGCGGGTAAATGATTTCAAACAAATATTTATCCATTTTTCATTTTTACAGATTTATCGCTAAAACTCGTAGAACAACGGTAAGGTGACTCAAATTTATCTTCATTTAATGGACCTTTTTTTAAAAAAAAACCTTTAAATCTAGGATGATAAATGGGACCCATGGACATATATAGATGGAAATGACTAAATGAGACCAGAATTCGAGACCTGAAATCGCTTACTTGTAAGGGATGTAATTTTGTTCTATTGATAGAACGTAAGCATGAAAATGTGTCAGGCAGCCGAGGCCTAGTAGTCTATGATGTAGTATGGAACTCATTTATGTGTTTAGAGGTTAATATGCTAAATGAATTGGATAAAGGAGTGAGGACATCAATAGTCAATTTAAGTTGTTATATATGGTATATTGTATTGATTGTTTGTGTAGGATTTGTAAATTTGAATATACCCGGCCTTAAATCCAAAATTGCAAAATGAGGTGAGAATTGGTATTCTCCAATGTGAAATCCTATGCAAAAAAGGCACATAGAGTAGTGTAAGAACAAACACGGGTTGTGAATTGTTCCCAGGCTATGGGAGGTTGTTTATACATGGTACATGAAAGTTATGTTAACTACCTTCATGCACATTATGAGTAATTTGACTGTTGAGTTGTAAAGGCTCTTTTGCAAGATGCGACATTTTAACCGTGTAAGGACTTAATGCATTGAGGACTTAGTGGTGCCTCGGTTGAAATGACTTGAAATTTTAAAGGTAGATAGTGGTAAGAATAAATGACAATTTGGTAATGAGAATGGTAGTGATAAACCTTTATAGGTTGTCATTTTAAAGTGGTATAACTACATTATATTCTTGATATGATATATTGCTATTAATTGTTGAACTCTCTTCACTGGGTTGTTAGCTCACGTCCCTTACAATACAAAATATATACTTGAGGAGGGAACTGAGGAACCTCTACTGCTGTTATAGAAGATGGAACTTTGAACCTCCATGGGAAATATGTTTAATTTAGTTATAAGTTGTATTGCAATAATCATGCCTCTTGTGGCATGGAAACCTAAGCATGTATAAACCACTAAGTTTCTGTGTGTTATTTCAATATGTATTATGTTTGTAATAATGTGTCATGTCATGATGTGGAAACGTGGAATTGAATCAAAATTTTATAATGTGAATCTGTCATTCTCGAGGGCCTCGAAATTGTCTTCGAGGGGCTCCTACTGGGAGCAACACAGAATAATAGTCGGGTCTCAGCTCCAGGGATTCAAATTATGTCGAGGGGCTTGAACAAACCTTTTGTAATTCAAGGGGCTCGACCTAAGAGTAAAGCAAAAGTGTATCTTTTTCTTTAATTTTGATTTTACAGATAGATAGAATATCGCTTTGATATATTATGTATTTCACTTTGATATTAAAAAAATTACTTGATTAGAATATTATTATACTCTATTACTTAAATATTTTTTCATTAATCAATTACTTTAGTTATTAAATAAATGGAACATGACCCTATGCTATGTGTGAAACATGTTCCACGGCTAGTTTATTTATATGTAGAAGAGACAGTTTAAGATGATCATCAAATTAATCTTAACCATTCATGATTAAACAGTTGTAATTTGCTTTCATGCCAGTAAGTTAAAAAAAAAATCTGTCTAAAACCGGCAAAAAAAGAAAAATTAAATTTGATTTAGAGCGTTTGAAAGATATGACTTATCCTTATTATATTATATTATATTAGCATCGAAGATGGAGAAATCCATGTAAAAAGACTAAAATATAAAAAAAAGGGATTTTAATATTGCGTTTGAAGAGCTTGGAAGGGTTTAGTCCAACGTTATCGTCCTTTTATCTAAAATTACAGAAAAATTGTAAACAAGGACTAAAAAGTAGAGAAAAAAAAAATTATGATTAAGTTTGGTGAGTTGAAATGCTTTGACCTACATTTTTTTTTTTAAGTGAAGAAAAAATCATCAATTAATTTTTTTATCAATGTCAAACATGCCAAACACATGGTTCTCACTAGACTATATTTAAGAAAAACAGTTAAAGGTGACCTTCAAATGAATGTTAATCTTTCATTCACTAAAGGTTGTGATTTGCTTCCACGTTAACAAGAAACAATAGAAATTTTCATCCTAACATTGGCTATAATAGGAAAAGGAAATATAAGATAGTTTGATGAGTTTGCAAGATTTGACATGTCATTATAATATTAGCATTAAAAGATAGAAAAATTTGTGTGAAAAGAAAACTAAAATATAGGAAGAGGGGTTTTAAGCTTTGAATTGGTGAATTAATATTTGGTCCAATGTTTTCGTGATATTATCTAACATAGGGGAAATTTATACAAAAAATACTAAAGAAAATAGAAAAAAATTACATAATTGAATTTGGTGTGTTTGATAGATTTAATGAACCATTTTGATGTTAGTATCAAAATAAATTTGTGACGAGGATAAATAGTGATTTTTTATTCACCTGTCACTCTCACCAAGTGTGTACTTCTCAATAGTATAATTAAGAAGAGGGAATCTAAGTGATACTGTAATAGTTGGGCTTTTCACAAGGGATCGCCACGTGGGACTGATTCAGTGATGAATCTAAACCGTTGAATTTTTTACTATTAATTTACGTTCTATACATATATTAATATTCATTTGACACATTTCACTATTACATTGAATATTATAGGTAAAATTTGGGAGTCATATTGTACATTTTGATAATTTCAATAACTAAATATTTAATCTTTTATTATTTTATCATAGGACAAAATCCACCGTCTAACGTATCATCCGGGCATTTAAGCACCATCTTTTTAAAGGAAGAATGGGTCTTACATGAAGACCTTCTGTGGATGATGACGAGCATGTGTGTGGAGAAGAGGCTCTTGATTTTTCAAAACTAACAATTTTTCCCTCATACTTCCAAAACTCAAAGTAAATATTCAAGTCATCAAGTCTATCATTCACTATTGCAAGTCTTGATGGTGGTGTCGCGTCGTTCCCTGCTGGAGGCCTTTCCTTCAGAAAGGTTATATTTGGATGAGGGGTAAATGGTAAATTTTACAGGGATTACTTTTAATCAGGTGTTAATCTGAGTATTATTATCTCTTAATTAGAGTTTTTAAAGTTGGAGGGAATATGTAAAAAGTTGATTTTTTACCCCTGCCTTTCTATTACCAAACAAGAGTAATAGAGAGTTACCCTCATCACCTCCATCCAAACATAGGCAAGAGTTTTGGACTTTCAATTTAGGCACCATTGGAACAAGGTCACCTATCTCATCAGTCGTTTGCATGCAAATACCTTCAATATCAGTGATTATTAATAATTTTAGAAAAAAAAAACTCGAAACTCAATTTCAATTCGGAAAGAAATGAGTTGAAAATTTTGAACAATCAATTGAGTTGGCGGTGTATCCACTTTGAAGTTATTTGATGCCCCTTGAAAACCTTTTGGATATAGGTAGTAGTGAAACCTGAACCAAAAAATCAGTAGATTGGATTAGGTAGTTGTAAAATTAGGATCATTTCAGGTTTAAAAAAGATGAATGGAATTTGGGTTAGGTTGGATTCAGAAATTGAATTGATCAGACTTAACTTGAACTGATCATACTTAACTTGAATTTTTCTATAACGAATAACACCACAACTGGTGAAGAATTTAGATATTGAAGCTCATTCTCAATTGTATTGTTGCTGATATATTTTTTTTAATGAATTGTTGGATTTAAAGATGATGTTATTTTATTATGTTTCATATTAGTGTCAAAAGCTCTTTTTACAAGTTGACTAAAATTGAAAAATGTAGATATAAAAGTTAAATTATTGTTGATTTTTTTCTAAATTTAGACTAAAAATGGATAGGGTTATGGGTCCAAGTTAGATTTAGTCTAGTTGAGCAAGTCAGGTCAGCAACTCGGATTGGATCAGACTCAATAATTTTTTATTTTAATCAAATTGGGTTTAATAAAACCCGACCCAACCCACTCAAGATACAATTTTTTTAAATTGGAGACTCATGCTTGATTCAAAGTCTCAGGAGAATTTTTTTTTTTGAATGAAGAAAAAAAAATTAACTCAGTTTCAGTGAGTTCGTTTGTCAGATTAACTAGATTTTGATACTTTTTTACTTGAAATCCAATTAAATCAGTCGGGTCTAGTCTTGTCAAATTTTTACAATTCCACTTGGAGGTTTAATCTGTGTTTTCATGAGTTTGCTCACTTTTCTCGTTACCAGCTAGTTTCTCCCCCTTTGATAGGTTACCTGACTTGGGTAAGTACAATGAGGTCTATTAACCTATTGGCCTCAACTTTGACATGGTCAAATGTTCAGTATCTGAGTATTACCGGCTATCATATGATGATGAAGATTCAAGATAATGACCATCAATGGTGGAGCCGTTGACAGTCTTCCTCAACCGCGTGGAAACTTTGTCCTTCTGCCCTTTTTCTTGCAGATTGATTGGAAAAAGGGCCCAATTGATGGGACTTCTGAAGTATTTACCACTTCAACCCATTGCCTATATATTGTCTTGTACTCTGGCATCACGGTAAGCCTCACTCTCTCATACACACAAACACATGGGAAACTGCTTTGGTTCATGCCTAAATGGAGTCACAGAGGAAGAATTTGAAGAATTCAATTACACTAGCCACAAAGAAGGCAAGGTGCAGAGAGAAGAAGCAGGAGTTGGTGAGGGAAAGAGTAACACTAGCCACAAAGAAGAGAAGGGAGTAGTGAGAGTGAAGATTGTGCTGTCGAAGCAAGAGGCAGCTCGATTGTTATCAAAGTTTGATGGTGGCGAAGGAGGGGTTTTGGGGGCTGTAATAAGTGAGCTCAAAAGAACTGACGGCGATCGGTCTAGTGCCGTAGCTGTTGGACCATGCCAGGGTGGTTGGAGGCCTGTACTTGAGAGCATCCCTGAGAACCATTAGAATTGTTGATCACCGCTGTAAATTACTAGTTCCAGTTTCTCCATTTGTTTAATTTTTCACTTTGTTGTTATGACCATGAACTAAAGTTCATTTATTTCCAATCTGAGAATGATAGAATTTTGATAAAGCTTGTATTTTGAATTCAAGTTTCTTCAGCTTTAGACTACTTACGCAAGGGGGAGAGAGAGGCCAACAAAGTGTACCTTAGATGACTATTTAGAATGTTTTAGTGTTTGGTCGAATAAAAAATTATGAGTATCTGAAATTAGACTTTGCATTTGAAGTCACAGCTATTTTTTGTTAATCTTTAATATTGAAATAGTTATCAACCACTTATTCTGAGATTTGAGTCTCATAGTCACTCAATGCCCGTGGCTTTTAGGACATTGTATGCATCTAGGGTTTTATCCAATGTCCTCATTCTTGGAGAAAGAGATTCTTCGTTATAACAAAAATGTCAAAAGTTAGAATTCTAATTATATATAACAAGAAAGCAGAGATGTTTATATATGTAGGTGTGTGCCTCTTTTGCTTCCTAAGTTTCTCTACAGGAATTTTGGGTATAAAAATTGGCAATTGGATTCGCATTATTGGAATTTGTTAAGTATTTAGGACAAACATCGGTTAGTGCCTCAGCTTGGTCGAGTCTTTAGTTTGTCAATTCTGTGACTATGTCGGACCTTGCCTTGGAATAATGAAGTTTGAAGGATCAAGATCCAAAAGGAAGCTACAGACATCTCATCATGTGTTTTGCAACCATCCAGGTAAAATTGACCTTAGTGGACTATAGGTTGAACCCAAACACCTTAGGCTAAAAGACCATACATTGAAAAAGGGTTAAAAGAGCTTAATTTGAACATTTGAACACTGTCAAGCTTAAGCCCCTCGATCTGAGGCTCAAAATTCACTATCTGCACTGTAACATGAATAGTGCCCCGAGACATCGAGCACTGTAGCATTTGCTAAGTGAATAGTGCCCAAGGCCTCGAGAATCTCCCAAGGCTTCGAGGTTGAGAGCAAATTTTATGACAGTAAGACTATCCGTTGGCTTAGCTGCACTAGCCGTTGTAGGCTCCTCGAGCGCTTGAGCTACAATACTCAAGGACTAGCCATTGTGAATAGGAAGTCTATAAATACGACTTGTTTCTCTAAGCAAAAGGAGGCCATTGAATTATGAGAAAACCCTTAGCATCCTAGACTCTCCAGAGAGATTTAACCCCTGCCAATCACCATCGAATCTCTCTAAGGTTTTCTAAATGACATGCACAAACATCTATGGAATAACTTAAGCTGTGTTAAGCTTTTTTTGATGTGATTTAGAGATAATTTTATAGGGACTTACTGTAGCATCCTTATCCTACCCTGGACCAATCCTCTTCTACGGTTGCAAGCACTAGAGTACCTCAAGTATTGAAGATCAAAGCATCGAGGCATCAGTGAAGAAGACAACTCAAGACATGAGCTAAACCAAGGCAAGTGTTCTTCGTTTTATTTAATTCTATCATTGTACGGTGGATTAGTTCAGTGTGATTGAACCACCTTAAAAATATAGATGTCAAGGATTAAATGAGGGTGGTCAAACCTTTCAAAGCTAGGTTGTAATGTTTTAGAGGGATTCCCATACATAGTGGATTTGGGATAGCCCAAGAATGGGTGAGTCCAACAGTGGATGTATGTTCAGATGACTAAACCAATACATATCGTTAAGCATATGTGGTGTTTGATGGATTGTTTATTATTAATTGCACACACATCTATTTATTTCGTTGCATGTTATTTATGTTAAATCATTCATAAATAAGTATAAACCTATAAAATGACTCTTGCATTGTTCTAGTAACGGATTTACAAATGGCATCAAGGGCCAGGTTACTCTGTGAAAGTTCTTCCCTTGGTTCTAGCGCACGATTGACCCTAGAGGGGAAGGGTGGGTTGGGGTTGGGGGGGGAGTGAATAAGTCAATCTAACAATCGTTGTAGCTCTTTCTTGAATAAGTCTACTTTCAAAGATCCACCTAGTGTGTGCCCGAGCTAATTCCGACGCTCTGCCTTGCAATCGTCGTTGAGCAATCACAATTTCAAGGTGACTAGAAAACTGGTTCTACAAATATCTTTCCTACTTTGTATCTTTTCTTCTCCTCTCTTTCTCTCTTTCCTTAACTCAATCAATGGATTAGTTGTATTTAATTCTCAGGTGTAGGCATAAGAGAGTTGGATCATTCCTTATAGTGTAGTGAATTTTCTCAGTTCAAGGAAGATAATTAAATGATCATATAACACTCATATATATAGAGAAGTCGTCACAGTTTTTCAAACTGTCCAGTATCGACAGGTAGGTGGCACCGATGGGTCGGTGTTTATATTTATTACCGTTCAACCACCCGAACGTTGCTAATTAAATACACTCCCAACAGCATAATTCTTTCCTGGGTTGACATGTCGGTATCTCCGATGGGTCAATAGTTATGGCACCGAGAAGTCGGATCCATACGAGAGGTTCGATTCTGGGGCAACATCATGGTGACAGAGTTTCAAGTCCAGAAACTAGTCTTACCCAAACTGACCTGCCGCCCTTTACTGGGGTCGGTCCTGGTACTCTCGATCGTTCTTGAATTACCGAGATGTCTATTTCTTTGAGAGTCCATACGGGTTCTGAGTTCCAGAACTCATAAGTTATTATCGACGAGTCGTTTGACCACGAGGGGTCGATAAGTTCATCACCAAGGGGTCAGTGCATACGATACTCTCGATCAGAGGCATACCCATAATGACATTTTATAATCCAGAACCTTTGTCAATTGGCCAACCAGTCTTTTGACCACGATGGGTCGATCCTGTCTCCATTGAGGGGTCGGTGAAAATGACTAGTCGAGCTGACAGTGAAACCAAATACATATTTCCATGTTGGGTTCCAATTCACTGTCAAGCTTCCCTCTTAGGCTTTTTATGATTTTACCATTTGTTCAACTAAGCCTAGGAATGGTCCTCCTAAGGTGTGTATACCACCTAAAGTCATCTATGGCTGAATACATGTTTTCTGATTGCCATACGATGAGCTTCAATCCGGTGGAGCATGATCTTCACTCTTGATCACTTTGAGTCTTCAAGCGTCTAGCAAGTGCTTCTTCCCGAGTCATGGAATTGACAAACTTACAAACTCGGCAAGCCAGGGTACTAACAGTATCCCCTTTATCAATTTCATGACAAAACCTAGAAGTTAATTCAATTATAAGCCCACCTTTATTACATCGCATTTGAATAAAAATATTACATTGATTACATGTACATATTTAAATGGGAAAAACAAGAATATGATCTTTGCATATTCTTATTCAGCTTGCTTCAATTCATATTTTCCTGTTAAGCATATAAGCAAGCAATACTGGAAAATCATTATAGGGGTTAGTGCAAAACATAAATATGTATTCATAGACTAAACTAGATTTGTATTCATACTCCCCCATACACCATGATTTCTTAGAAACCAACACTACCCATAGCATATCCAAGCTATCAGTGTTGAGAACATTTTCCCCTCCAATCTTCTTGAGTTTGATTTCCCAAACTCCAAGCATAGAATAACTTCTACTAATTTCTCTCCCATTTTGTCATAACATTGACAAAGGATAGTAGGCAGATATTTACAGCACTCCCCCATGTATTGTTCCCCTATAACATGTGCTTCCCGGTACCGTCAGAGTATATATATTTTTTTGTTTAAAATATACAGGAAATATATTAGTGCCATGGCCTGCCGAGTCACATGTTTGTCAAGATCATGACTAAGAAGAATACTTGCCTTGAAGAAAGAAGCTCAAGACTCAAAACTCAAGTATTGGTTGAAGTATGAAGACTCAACGGATCAACACATGTATAGCGATCACGGAAGGTTATTGGCCATAGATGACCTTAGGTAGAACCAAACCTGAGGAGGACCATCCCTAGGTTTAGACATCATATCTAGAAAAGGAACCAAGCCTAAAAAGTGTTTGACACCAAGAGGAACTCATCTTGCAAATGTGTCAACAAATTGTCAGAGATAACATATTGTCTAGGCGACCCATCACCGTTGACATCTTACGACCAGTTGTGGACAAATGACCCCTCAGGCTACCTGTCCACCGACACATTGGCCACAATGACATGTCGGCAGTATTTGGCCTTGATCTGAACTGCCATTTACAGTCAGGCTCAGGACGATCAAATCGTATGGAGGTGACCCTTCGTGTTGTATAGCACGAGACGTCGGTTGTACGACAAATAGCCAGGACAGGGCAATATCTCATCGGACATACGACATGTCGCACTAGGTTCAGGGTGAGGTCTATCTTGACAAAGAACTGTCATGACAGGATAGCCTCAGGCTGATTCGATTGCACCAACCCACGATCTCTTATCCGGAACACAGACGATCAATCGTGGAAACGACCGATCGCGTTGTTACCATTATTGTGTCGTTGCAGTGCATTTAATATGCAACGGTCGGGTTGGTGAGCATGAATTCAAAAACGGAAGATCGATCGTGTGGTCACGGACGACCAGTTCGTTATTCATCCAAGGAATGTGATTGCTCTACATGACTAGTCTACAAGGCGAAACGTCGGGAATGTACGAGCACACATTGGGTGGATCTTCAAGAAACACACTTCATCGGGTTTGAGCTCGAAGGCAAGTGTTTCTTGGTTTTAATTTTGTTCTTTAAAACCATGTCATTGTAAAGTGGATTAAGGGGGATTTGCTTTGGAACCACTATAAAAAACTCTAGAGCGTCAGTCTCTAGCACAGTAGGTGGGTGGAATTCTCAACCGATTGAGTGAGGTAGAATTCATACTCTAATTGTGAGGGTGTAAGTCCCCACTTAGTGAATTTAGGGATAGCTCAAGGTTGAACGAGTCCTAACAGTGGATGTAGGTTGACGAACCGAACCACTATACATCATGTGCATTGTCTCTCTGAGTGATTGAATGATAACTTGCACACTTTCAAAATTACACATTTGATTAACTAAGAGTTAATTCCACACAGTTTCTCTTTAATCAAGAAATTTTTGAAAAGACCATTAAAGAACACCCCCCCCCCCCTCTCTCTATCTCTCTCTTTCCCTCTAGCCAATCCTTTCTAGGACACTGGGAATTTCAAAATAATATGTATGTACAAGAAATGAAATGTGCACATGTATGAGCATGAGAGTTATGGTGATGCACACATGCCCAATGGCCTTTCGTAGAGATAGAAATCGTGATGAATTCAAGGGTTTGGTCATGATATCTACCAATTGGTTTTCTGTGTAGATGTGTACAAACTCGATAGTTTTCTCCTCCACCAATTCTCTTATGAAATTATGCCTTATGTCTATGTACTTGGTCCTAGAATGTTGCACTAGATTCTTAGAAATATTTATTGCGCTAGTGTTGTCGCAGTACAATGTCATGGATTCTTGCTTAAGTCCATAATCGACCAACATTTGTTTCATCCAGATCAGTTGGGTACAACAGCTTGCTGTTGCAATGTACTCTGCTTCGGCTATGGAGAGAGAGACTGAGGATTGTTTGCAGGTTATGCCATGCCACTAAACAATTTCCGATGTAGAAGCAGCCTCCACTGGTAGATTTTCTGTCATCAATATTTCTAGCCCAGCCTGCATCTATGTATCCAGCTATCAAGAAGGAAGTATCATATGGAAACTAAATTCCATGCAAGGTAGTACCAGCCACATATTTAATAATCCTTTTAACAGCTTTGAGGTGTGACTCTTTAGGTTTGGATTGAAATTTGGCACAAGAGACTTCCTATCATGCTTCGATACAAGCTAGGGTCCACATCTGTCCCATTCTCATCTTTGAACAATTTGATGGTTGTGCTCATAGGGGTCGTCTCATGTTTACATCCTTCTAGACCTAAATTTCCTTATAAGTCCTTTTGCATATTTGGATTGGGAGATAAAAAGTCCATCATGACTTTGCTTGATTTGAAGACCAAAGAAATAGTTTAGTTCTCCCACCATACTCATTTCAAATTCAGATTTCATGAGTTTGGAGAAATTCAATCCAACATTTTCACATGTAGACCCAAACACTATGTATCCACTTAGATTTGGGTAATAAGGATAGACTCCTTAGTCTTTTGGACAAGCAGAGTCTTGTCTACACTCCTCCTTTGAAAATTGTGACCAAGTAGGAATTGGATTAATCTCTCATACTAGGCTCTTGGCAGCTTTGTTTAAGACCATATAGAGTTTTCTTAAGTTTGAACACATGGTTTGGAAATGTTGGATCAATGAATTCTTTGGGATGTTCTACGAACACTTTCTTATTTAAAAGACATTCAAGAATGCACTTTTCACATCCATTTGGTATAGTTTGAACTTTAGATGGCTTGCAATGGAGAACAGGATTCTAATGGATTCTAATATTGCTATAGGAGCAAAGGTTTCATCAAAATCTAAACCTTCAATTTGAGTGTATCCCTGAGCTACAAGTCTTCCTTTATTTCTCACAATGTTTCCATGTTCATCCAGCTTGTTTTTCGAAAATCCATTTTGTTCCAATTATGTGTGTTTCCTTGGGTCTAGGAACCAAATCCCATACATCATTTCTAGTAAACTGTCCTAGTTCCTCTTGCATAGCATTAATCCAATCTTCATCAGCCATGGCTTCTTCTATTCTTTTGGGTCCAGTTGTGAAGTAAAACATGCATAGTTAACACGTATACTAGAGACGATGATTTAGATTTTTTATAGGTGATTCCGGAGCCAAGCCTCCTTAATCCACTTTCACGGGACGAAGGCTTTAACAACAAGATTAAAACCAAGAAGCACTTGCTTTGTAGCTCTTTCTCAAATAAGTGTGCTCTTCAAAGATCCATCCAATGTGTGCCTGAGTTAATTCCGACGCTCTGCCTTGCAGTCGTCGTTGAGCAATCACAATTTCAGGGTGACTAGGAAACTGGTTCTACAAATATCTTTCCTAGTTTGTATCTTTTCTTTTCTCCTCTCTCTCTCTCTTTTTCCCTAACTCAATCAATGGATTGGTTGTATTTGATTCTCAGGTGTAGGCACAAGAGAGTTGATCATTCCTTAGAGTGTGTGAATTTTCTCAATTCAATGAAGATAATTAAATGATCATACAACACTCATATATATAGAGGAGTCATCACAGTTTTTCAAACTGTCCAGTACTGACAGGTCGGTGGCACCGATGGGTCAGTGTTCATATTTATTAATGTTTAACCTACCCGACCGTTGCTAATTAAATGCACTCCCAACGACATAATTCTTTCTCGGTCGATAGGTCGATGTTGCCGATGGTTCGATAGTCATGGCACCAAGAGGTCAGTCCATACGAGAGGCTCGGTCTGGGGTAACACCATGCTAATAAAGTTTCAAGTGCACAAACTAGTCTTACCCAAACCGACCTGTCACCCTTTACCGAGGGGCCAGTCCTGGTACTCTCGATCGGTCTTGAATTACTGAGATATCTGTTTCTTTGAGAGTCCATATGGGTTCTAAGTTCCAGAACTCATAAGTTATCATCGACGAGCCATTCGACCACGAGGAGTTGATAAGTTCATTGAGGGGTCGGTGCATACGAGACTCGATCAGAGGCATACCTAGAATGACAGTTCTATGATCCAGAACCTTTGTCAATTTGGTCGACTAGTCTTTTGACCACGATGGATCGATCCTATCTCCACCGAGGGGTCGGTGAGAACGACTAGGTCGAGCTAGCAGTGAAACCAAATACATATTTCCAAGTTGGGTTCCAATTCACTGTCAAGCTTCCTCTCTTAGGCTTTTTATGATTTTACCATTTGTTCAAATAAGCCTAGGAATGGTCTTCCTAAGGTTTGGGTACCACCTAAAGTCATCTATAGGTAAATACATGTTTTGTGATTGCCATAACGATGAGCTTTAATTCGGTGGAGCATGATCTTCACTCTTGATCGCTTTGAGTCTTCAAGCTTCTAGCAAGTGCTTCTTCCTGAGTCATAGAATTGACAAACTTAGGGACTCGGCAAGTCGGGGTACTAAGCACTCTGAGTTGGACTTAATTGTCTGAGTTGATCCTTTGCTAGAACAACGTACGGAGGAGAAAGTCAGCCTATTAAGGACCTTTCTTATTTCGATGGCTCAAACTATACTTTATGGAAAACTAAAATGAAAATCTTCTTTTTCTCAACCAATGGAGCCGTTTGGGAATTGGTGTTAAAGGGCTAGACTCAAGCAATGGAAGGTTCTACCACCTTAGAAGTCCATGAAACCCAAAGATTATGATTCATGGACTAATAATGAAAAGAACAAGTACATTGCTCATGGTAAGTCCCTAAATACTCTAAATTGCGTTGTATCACCTGATAAATTTAAACGTATCATGACATGTGAAACAACCAAAAAGGCTTGGGAAATTCTAGAGAGAACCAATTAGGGAACCTCAATTGTCAAGAGACCTAAACTCCTAATCCTCCAAACAAAATTTGTTGTTATAAAAATGAAGGATAATGAAACATTAATGGAGTTCTATTATGAGCCAAGTGACACTATAAATTCCATGTGAGCTCTCGGTGAAAAAATCCCCAAATCTAAAGTATGTACCAAAATACTAAGAAATCTACCTGAGAGATTTAAACCTAAAGTTGTAGCCATTGAAGAATATAGAAATGTTGTTGAAATGAGGGTAGATGACTAAGTTGGGTCTTTGCAAACTTATGAACTTCACTTTGATAAGCCCAAAAAGAAGTCTATTGCTCTTAGATCTTCTTTGAAAAATTAAAATAATAGAAATGACATATCTGATGACTCTGACAATGATTTAGATGAAGATGTTGCTAAACTTGCTACGAAATTCTTTAAACTCTTAAATAATAAGAAAAAACAAAAGAAGTGAAAGTCCCCTTGAGTGCCTAGAACCGGATTAACCTTAGAGGGGGGTGAATAGGGTAATCACAAATTATGGGCTTTAAAAAAAATTATTAATAAAGTGTGGAATTAAAACAATTAATCAAGAGTGTGTATTATGCAATATATACAAGGTAAAAAATCAATCACACAAGAGATAATAAACAATTTATAGTGGTTCGGTTAGCCAACGTACATCTACTGTAGATACTCAGCTCAACCTTGAGCTATCTCCAATTCACTAAGCGTTGGAATTACGCCAACACAATAAAATAGGACTTCCACCTATCCAATTAATTGGGACTTTCACCCAATTCCTATCTCACTATTTTTTATAGTGGTTTAAGAGAAAACTATCTCTTTAATCCACTTCACATTAGAATTATTTTTAAAGAAAAATCTAAACTAAGGAAGAACTTTCCTTTGAAGCTCTTTGCAAATGTAGATGTGTGCTTCTGAATGATCCACCCTAATGTGTGCTCGTACAATCCCGATGTTGAAGACGATCCACCGTGTAGAGGAATCACAATCCTTGGGTATCCTTTCTAGAATATTGGTCTCTCAATCTTTATCCTAGAAAATGTGGCTTAATCGTCTTCTCTTAATCTCAATCCCAAAGGATTGGATATTTGAATGATTCAACAATAAATTTGCCAAGAGAGAATAAGCCTAAAGTTTTTGCTTTTGATCCTTGGGAGATTTCCTCACTAGTAGATGGCTCAATTAATTGTTATTCACTCATCTACCATCTCCCAAAATAATTTTTGTATCTATAGGCAACATAAAAAAATTGTTACCCCTGGTACACACAATAGATCGTGTACTGGCGATCGATCGTCCGTGTTTGAAATCCTGTTTACCAACTCAACCGTTGAGCATTAAATGCACAATAACAGTAACAAAATGGTAACCTCATGATTGATCGTCCGTGTTTTTGGCAACAGATTGTCGGTTGGCGAAAGCATCAATCTAGGACTCACTGTATTTTCCAACGTCAAGTCCCATCCAAGCCTAGGGCGATTGATCTTGTACCAGATGGGTTATTGCCCTGTCTCGGAGTTGGGTCGTGCAACCGACTGATCATGGTATACCACACAAAAGGTCGCCACCAGACGAAAGTATCGTCCTGAGCCTGACTGTATTTTTGCCATGGGTATCTGACCCAGGCTCCAGGCGATTGATCGTGAGGGCGATTGGTCGGCCCTGTATCCTGACGAAGCATCGCATGCAGGGATCTGTTATCCGAGACTTTGACTGTAATGACAAGTTCAGATTATTGTCTAATGCCCAGGGCAATCCATCGTATACACAATTGCATCGGCCCTGTCCCAGCGATACATCGTGAGCACGAATGTATCGTCATGAGACCAAGTGTGTTTGATAGTCCATACCATCCAGCACCCATGACAATCCAGACGACGGATCGTATGACCACGATTGATCGTCCTATCATTTGGCGATAGGTAGCTAACACGATGTGTTGTCCACGAGAATGCATATACATATTTCCAAGTTGGGTTCCACTTGGTGTCAAACACACTTTAGGCTTGATTAATTACCCAAATGTAATGTCTAAGCCTAGGTATGGACCACATAAGGTTTGAGTTCCACCTAAGGTCATCTATGGACCAATTACCTTCTGTGATTGCCATACACATGTTTATTGATTAAGTCTGCATGCTTCAATCAACACTTGAGTCTTGAGTCTTGAGCTTCTTCTCTTCAAGAGATTGCTTCATGTTGAGCATTGAAATATTACATTTTTACCCCTAATTATTGGACAAGTTAGCTCTTAATTTTGTATATAATGATGCATTTAATATAGTTTGTTAGTTTTGTAGTAAAAAATGTAAAGTTCATGAAAATCACGCTAATTCAGTGAACAATTGCAAGTTTAGAGTTTAAAGTGAAGACCTAGGAGTTTTACAATTATTTTATGTCACTTTCTAGGATTTTCATGTAAATTAATTAATCTGGATCCAATCACGAAAGTCTAGATTAATTGCACAAACAATTTTGTAGATGTATTTATGTTGTTACAACAAGTGGAGGTTGATTCAGTTGAGGGACCGTCGGAGACTTTACAGATTGTTGAGACCAATATGATGGAGAATGATTCAGTTCAGCCGATAGATCTCGTGGAAAAAAAAAAAAAAAAGAACTGGATGATATTCAACTTCAGAAGGAATTAGATTTAGAGCAAAATTTTCTCCAGGAGAAAGAATGTGGTGCGGTTGACTGCTTGCCCACGTCAATATCTACATCTACACTCAACCAAAGAGCAGAACATTCAAGTTACAGTCATCGGACCTTCAATTCAATATTTTGAAGTGGCGGCACGGCAGAAAAGACTGGTGGAAAGCCCAAATCCATCAATATATAATGTTGAGGGTGTTAATTATATATTAAGGCAATATGTAAACCCTATTTGAAAATCATTTATACATAACTAATATTGTCACGGCCCACCCAGATGTGGGCCCGGGACTGTGAGGGATGTTTTTTTCTTTCTAACACAGGGATAAATTACGGTGATTTCTACATTACCTGTACATAGGAGGTCTTACCTGTAACTCGGTAGACTTCCTATAATCAAAATGTCACACATGCTCTTTGCAAATGGACTCAAATATATACTATAACATCCATCAACATAAAACTATGATACATCAGAATAGCACATGAAAAACATAGAGGTTTAATTACACGTCTAGGAGCGCCTCAATCAGAAGTAATAAGATTACAACTTATTAAGTGTTTGATGAGCACAGGAAAATGATTATTTTACCCTTGGATATTGGACTAGTTAGTCTTTGTTTTGTGTAAATTTGATATGTTTGATGGTGTTTTAGTGTTTTGTCGGGAATTCAAGAGAATACAAGATATGGTGATTAAAATTGCCAAATGATGAAGAAAGTGTGCCCATGTTTAGGTCCAAGCCCAATTGAAGATCCAAGCATGTGCAAGATTAAAATGTGTGAAAAGACATGCAGCCATATAATGAAGAGCTGAATGGGTTGGGCATACTGCAGGAGTCAAAACAAGAGATGGTAGGTTTTAAGCCAGTTGAAGTAAATCTTACATAAGACAGCTAGTAGCAAAAGGAAAGTGTTGTACCGTGTACAATGTTGCAACAACCCATGCAACGAATTAATTAAGAATCAAACAATTATGGACTGTTTCAGATTTGCATGATTCAAAACAAAAGAAAGAAATAACTTGAAGAAAAGAAGAGACAGCAAAGGAGTCAACCCATACAACAAGTGTCCCAAGGAATCAGCTGAAGCAGAACTAGGCGCATAGCAGATTTGCAAATAATGTAGAGAACAAATAAAGGAAAAATCCAAGCAACTTTATTGAAAATATTTTGTCTTGTAACGCCCCGCCCTTTTTCACTCGCTTTTTCCTTTAAATTCAGTGTATATTTTTTTTTGTAACAGAGTAGAATGATAGAGCGCGGGACGTCACGACGCGAGCTAAGTTCGAACTTCCAAAGTCCGACCCTTAACTGGCCAACCTTATGTGTGTATGGACTCAGTCCAATAAAATGGTTCGCACATAGCAATACCAACTTGCGGAATAAAATCATACAACTACTGGAATCATAATCATCAAAATGAGGAATCATATAGAACCACGTTCTAATCCACTCAGATAGCAAAGTACATCATAATCATCAAACCAAATCATTCAACCATCTAAGTTATTACATTCTGAAATCCAAATACTCAAATACAAGTTCATGAGTAATTTTATTCAAACATATAAACTAGATCTTCCAAGCTCCTATGCCTGGTCTGTCTAACCCTCATCATTCCCCTGATTACCTGTATCATCAACTAGGGTAGAAGTAGGGCGTTAGAATAACGCGCCCAGTAGGTATTCCAATTAGGGTTAACACATGGTTAGTACAAAACATATATTATAACATAATATATAAAACCAGATAAAATCCATGCCATGCAATGATGACAGATATGCAATGAGTCCCACCCATCACATGTACGTAAAGTACCCACCACATAAGTCTTCCGGACCCCCCAGCGGAGTGTGGACCCTCCAGAATCTTCTTGATGGAAATCACATCAAGGTATTGCACATAGGTTCTTCGGACGCCCCGACGGAGTGTGACCCCTCCGGTTATAAATCCTCCACCCCATGCCATGCATGAGATACCAATGAAACATATGCTATTTTATAACATAAACATCGCATTTAAAAATCATCATATAAAACACATGTTCTTTCCTCATATAAACAAAGCATATAAAATCAACCTTTGAAATATATCAATACATGCTATTTACAACCTGATCATAGCATTTAAAATCCATACTTTAGCATATCCTTTGAAACACATTTTCATTCAAAATATAAGATACAGAACAAAGTACATAATCCATGGTTTCAAAGAGGTTGAATCCTACCAAAGACCATTAACGAGTCCTTGCGTTTCCGTCCAAGATTCAATCACTGATCGCGCACTGCTTGCGAGATCCCTGTTATCCTTATAATATAATGATAAATCAACACCAAGTCTCACATAATTACAAAGTTTTAAGTCTATAAACAAAACCCCATGAGGTTCGGCCATACACCATGGCCGAAACCCATGGTCTACCATTTTTGTCCATAGCTACGATAATGCCATTGAGCCTAACCATAGACTTCTTTATTGCTTAGATCCCAAATAATCATCCATACTTCCAAAGTACATAATTCCATAAAATAATTCATGGGGTTCGGCCATACACCATGGCCGAACCCAATATCCAATATTCTCTCATATTTACAAAAATGCCATTGGTTTCCTCATTCCTTTAAATCTTCAATTACTAGCCCTTTTATGAATCTTTAACCAATTTAAATCCATAAATATACATGGGGTTCGGCCATACATCATGGCCGAACCCATGATTTTCTATTTTTATGTGAAATTACGTTTTTGCCATTCCTTTCACCATCAATCTATAACCTACATTGTATCCTTTTCTTTTATTTTAAAACTACACAAAACATCACTCATGACATAGGTTCATAATCTGATTCATAAATCATCCCTTAACTTGAATTAAAGATGCCATTATTCCCTTAATTTGGACCATGGGGTTCGGCCATACACCTTGGCCGAACCCTATGGTGTATAGTTTCCAAATTAACTCCACCTTTCCCAAATTATATGCTTTCCAACTATAGGTTCCATACTTAGATATCATATTCCATAACTAAAAAGGTTTCTCAAAATTAAACCCTAGTGGGGTTCGGCCATACCTATGGCTGAACCTCACTCATGATAACCAATCCATTCATTTGATTAATCTCCACCTTCCATTCTTGGATAGTTTCCATAATAAATCTACAGTCTTAATTGGATATTTTCTAATTTTAATATCCAATTCCAAGAATAGAAACTTTCCTAATAAGCAACCTCCTTTCCATAAATGGATTGTTTCCTTAATTAACCAACCCTTTCCATAAATGGAAACTTTCTAAGATTAGAAAACTCTTTTCCAAAATTGAAGTGCTTTCCAATTTAGCCACCCCTTCCATACATGGAAGCTTTCGAAATTTAGTAACCATTTCCATACTTGGATATTTTCTAATTTTAGCAATTCTTTCCTTAATGGGATGCTTTCCAATTTAGCAAATACCTTCCATAAATAAAAAGGTTTCCAAAAATAACTCTAGTGGGGTTCGGCCATGCACTATGGCCGAACCTCACCCTTGTAGATCTAAGTCCATCTTTTACATCTACTTTCCAAATTTAACCCATGGGGTTCGGCCAAGCACATTGGCCGAACCCTATGGTTCATGAACTTAGTCATTAGCTTAGATTCAATAAAACATTTACTCATAACATTAACCGATTATTATCCATAAAAATGTTTGGTGGGTTCGGCCATGGCCCATTTTTTTTTTTTTTTTAGGTCCAATACTTAACCATAAAAACATCATGGTTCAGCCATGCCATGGCCGACCCATATCCCTATCCAAATCTTCCTTTTAAATTTATCAAATTCTTCCATGGATTTTCATCATTGAAATTTGTAATTCTAAACCATAAATCCCCATGGTTTCATCATGAAATCACCATGTCTTTCCATGTTCCAAAATTTAAGAACATAACCCCGATGAAGTAAATCCAATCTCTCCATGGTTTTTCAATCTAAAAACCCAAGAACTAATCATATCTTTCCATGGGGTTCGGCCATGCCATAAGGCCGAACCCTATGGTTCTTTTTCTCCATTTAATCCATTAATACTCATCACCAATCTTTCTCCATGGGGTTTGTTCATGCACTATGGCCGAACCCTATGGTTCTTTTTGTTTCAAAAACATAAAATTATTAAACAAGATATTAACCTTTTCCCCCTTTGGTTTCTTGCTCTTCCAATTTTCTTTCTTTTCTCTTTGCTTTTCTCCAAACAAGAACTCCTTCTTGTTGCTACCATTTCTTCTCTTGTTCTTGGCGTGGAAGAGAATGATGAATTGAGAGAGGGAGAGGGAGGAATAAAACTTGGTAATGGAGTTGTAAAAACTGTGCACCCCCTCCTTGCCTCTCCTTTTAAGCTTCCATTTAATCCAATAGTAGAATGTTCTTAATAGAATCTTGCCCCCTCCTTTGCCGTGTGACCTCCTTGCCACTTATGGCAATGCCGACCTCCATTGCTCTCTATTTAGTAATTCCCCCATTCAGCCAAAGCAAATAATAAAAATAGTATTGGCCGACCTTGGCTTCCCATTTTGGAAGGTGTCATGCGCATATCCCATAAATTTAATATCCAAAATTCGGCCATGATAATCTTTTAATTATTTCCTAAATATCTCATCCCTTTTATAAATATTCTAGCATATCATTGTGGATTTAAGATCCCACATATCACTCATGTGCATAAATTTATAGATTTCACATCAAAAATTCGGCTATGCACTATCCTATTTAATTTTCAATAAAACTAATGTCACAATTTAATTGGGTCCTAATTGGGTCATGGCCCAATTCCTTATCCATATAAGGTCCAATTCTAAAATCCACCATTTAAAAGAATAAGTGTCATATAAAATAATAATCTGAAAATCCGAAGGTATTACATGTCTTTTGAACAACCACGTTTGCAAACTTACCGTGGAAAGTTTTGAGGCAGCACCATTGTTGTTGAAGAAGAAACATTGAACACCAAACTGCTATGTGAAAAAGAAAGAAAAAAATACGGCAGCATTTTTCATAAGAGGCAATTGAGAACCAAGCTGAAATAAAGGGATAGATTGTAGGTGTATTTGTCCAAGGAGTTGGGTTGTTCTTGCTTGAATATTATGTCACAAATTCAAATGTAACCTGGTCATACAAGGTCCAAACTGTTGATCCAAACCCCAGAGGCGTCGATTGAAGAAACTGCTATAAGGTTGGAAAGATAAAGAAGAGAAATAGAAGAAGATGTGCCGGTGCAAGTGTGACAGCAGAGATAGGGATTATGTTGAAAAGAAAGAAAAAAGGAAGATACCAAAGAGAAACCATTGCAACTAGCATCAAATCTACATAGAAGTAAGACAAGATAAGCAAGCGATTGCAGCCATGTCAGCAACCAGCGAGGACTGAAAAAAGAAGAGAGGGGATGGTGCAGTTCAAAGAAGAATAGAAGGGACGATGGCTACAGGTAATGAAAAGAAATAGAAGGAGGTGGCAGCCGAATTAATAGAGAGGAATAAAAAGGATAGCTGGGACGGTAGTTGCTAATTGAAAAATATAACAGTCGGCCAAACTAGATTCGGCTGAAGTTGGGTCCCACCTGGCCTTGCTCAGTTTATCCCCTCCAAACATTATAAATTGATGGCCTGGGCTACAGTAACATTCGAACATGGTCTGGGAATTTAGGAGAACTTAAAGTTTTGGAGAATTTTGGATTTTGAGGTTAGTGTTTTTATTTTATTTTATTTTATTCTTTTGTAATTAGTTTCTTTTATTTTAATTCAAGTCTTGTAATTTAGTTTCATTACTACTAGTATAATTTCTTTGTCTTTAATTTCTTCAATTCAATGTTAGCGTGATTAAATTCAGTTATAAATTAAAAATAGTCCATGAGTCTTTTGTTTTTTTTTTATTTAAATCCAAAATTCCAATGCATTGTAAATCTTAATTTATGTTTTATTAATAAAAGAAAGGTGGATTTATTTAGAATTATGGTCGTCCAATTATTTAATTTATGTATGATGAGAGTTTGATTTTTTTATTTTTATTTTTTTTATAATTTTTATTCTTTTTATAATTTTATGTTCGAAATTATTTTAAGAGATTCGAAGAGAGTGGATGAAATATTTAGGAAAGGTAAAACTTGATTTTTCCGATTTAAGGCTCTTTTTAAAGAGTGGATGAAATATTTGGATTTGGAATTATAAGTTGAAATTTTATCTAGACTAAGCCTTGAATTGAATTTTCTTAATATAATGGATTTTATAATTATTATAATAAGAGTCTTAATGAATGAAAATTCGAATGCATGATTAATAATTTAAGTGAAAGGTAAAACTTGATTTTTCCGATTCAAGGCTCTTTTTAAAGTGTGGATGAAATATTTGGATTTGGAATTATAAGTTGAAATCTTATCTAGACTAAGCCTTGAATTGAATTTTCTTAATATAATGGATTTTATAATTATTATAATAAGAGTTTTAATGAATGAAAAATTAGAATGCATGATTAATAATTTAAGTGAGCTTCATATTCTAGGCCTTGATTTTATTTTTTAAAATATGAAAAATAAGGCATCCATAATTCTTTGATCCAATTCCACTGTAAATATGTACGAGGTAGTTTAGGTGTTTATAATTTTATTTTTGTTTATAAATTCAAAAACTTTTGAAATTGATGAACTAGGCTGGAAATAATTTAATTGCATCTTAATTTTGTATTTTAAATTAGATTAAGATTGTTTATATTTTTAGATTAAATCCACTATTTTAATTAAAGTTAGTTAAATTGTTAGATTCTATATTTAAGTATAGAATATTTCTAAATTAAAACTAAAGTTCATAGGTTAGAGAAATAACTCCCTATTTATGATTTTTCTCCATATGGTTGAAATTTCTTAAATTACGTAATTCAGTGGCGTGTTTTTTCATGGATATATTTTCCTAAGTTCCGATGGGTTTGATCTCGCACTCAATCGTTATACTATCTAATGGTTCGTGCACTTGCGAGTTATAAATTTAAAATTTGCACAACAAGTTTTGGAGTCAGTTGCCGAGGAACTTAGAAAATTGCCATTGAATTGTTTATTTTTGGACATAATGTTTACTTTACAAATATCTATTTTTGGCAACTCTTTAAAATTAGAAGTTTTTATTTTTCTTACAAACTCTAATTTTAAAAGGTTACCTTATTTTGAAGTTCTAAAAATAAAACAAATTAGGAGATTATCTAAATTTGGAATAACTACTAAATTTAGAAAAAAAATTATTTTTGGAGACTTCTATTTTTAGAAACTTCCAAAAATAGCTAATTTCTCTTTTTAGCATTATCTGATCTCAGAATTCTAATTTAATTTAGTCAAATTCTATATTTAGAAAATGGATATAAATTTAGTTTTATTTTTTTGGAACTTCTATCTATGGAAAGTCTCAAAATTGTCTTATTTTAGAAATTACTATTTTTAGACGGTATCTAATTTTGGACAGCTTCTAAACTTATAAAATTTCTAATTTAAGACCCTCATCTAAATTTGGAAGGTATCCAATTACAATGTCTAAATTGAAAAAAAAAATCATGAAACAACTTTGGATTTTAATAGATTATTCTTGAATTTTAAAATCTAATCTTGACTAACTTGGTGGATATTAATTTATAACTTTTTATGGTCTTAATTTAATTTAGAGTTCTTAATTAGGTTCCAATTAGCTAATTTCCTCCACTAGTTATATTATTAGGAAATTACATTAGATTAGGTTTCATGCATTTTTTATGAGATTCAGAATCTTCATCAAAGTTTGTGGTGTTCTATTTTATAGAGATTTTAATCGTACGCTCTAAAAATGCCTGGAAGTAAGAACTACAAGCCAAGGCAAGTGCATAAATCTCTTTTATTTAAATTTTTAATTTTTCATGAATTCATATAGATTTTATTATATTGTCTTGCATTTATTTTGCATATAAAAAATAACATAAGAATTTGCATATTTAATTTGATTATGCATATTACGGTATTAGTTTCATGCATTAGTTTAATTGTTTTATTATTGCCTGCATATTTGCTTCGAGTATTGCATTGTTAGATTAGGTTGCATAATAATTAAAAAAAAAAAAACTTGTGTGAGTATTTGATAACTAGATTAGGATTTGATTATTCGTCTTTGTGAGTTTGTTTGTCAATCTGTCTAGGTAGAGAAATAACTCCATATTTATGATTTTTCTCCGTATAGTTGAAATTTCTTAAATTACGTAATTCAGTGGTGTGTTTTTTCATGATATATTTTCCTAAGTTCCGATGGGTTCGATCTCGCACTCAATCGCTATACTATCTAAGGGTTCATACGCTTGCGAGTTATAGATTTTAAATTTGCGCAATAAGTTTTTGGCGCCGTTGCCGGGGAAGGTTGCTTGAATCTTGCATTGGTAATTTAGGCTTGCATTCACAAAATAGAAAAATTCAAAAAAAAAAAAAAAAGATTAGTAAAATCGGTTCATGCATTACCCAATTAAAATCAATCTAGAAATATCGTTTAGGGTTGTTCATGCTCATTAGGACCATCTTTAATTCAGTTATTTTTACTTCACCGGTGAATAGTTTTGCTTCGAGCACGGTGTCTAGGCTAGTTTTGTCACCAAGTTGTAAATAGCCGAAAGGATAAGTGGAAGCTTAAGTCGATTGCCATTGTGCTCCTCCACTTACTTGGAAACTTACTTGGTCGTGCTTGTGGTTAAACTCTCCTCGGAAGCTAAAATTTTCTGGAAAGGAGATTAGGAGCAGTCTGGAGATTAGGAGCAGTCTAGAGTTTAGGATCCCTTTGTCAGTTTAGGTTTAGGTCATATTTTGTGTGGATTTGATTGAGCGTGAATGATCGTATTTGTGTATGAATTATTGGTGTCGTGACTCTTAACAACCGTTTGGCTCGAGTTATGTTTTCTGTCGATTTACCGATCGTTGCGTCCGGAGCTCAGTCCAGCTCAGCCATAGACACAGACAGTCCACCTTCACCACCACCAACATCACCTAACATGGTCGGAGAAAGAGTCGAAAAGAAAACCCTCCAAGACTACTTCTCACCAATCACCCCAACACACCATCCGGCATAGTTGTTCCAGCAACTAATGTGGCATTTGAACTCAAACTAGCCCTGTTACATCTTTTACCTGCATTCCATGGGCTTGGTCAGTGAGGACCCTTATTTACATGTTAAAGAATTCTTAGAAATCTGCGCCACCATCGAACTTCAAGGCATCACTGATGAATCGATTAGACTTCAGTTTATTTCCTTTTTCTCTCAAAGAAAAATCGAAATCTTGGCTAAATTCTCTATCTGCAAATTCCATCACAACTTGGGATCAATTGGCAAACAAATTTTTGAATAAATTTTTCCCTGTATCAAAAACTAACGCCCTTAAGAAAGAAATTTCAAACTTTAATCAGAAGGAGGGTGAACAATTCTGTGAGTCATGGGAAAGATTCAAAGATTCATTGAGTAAATGTCCCCACCACAGGCTATGAAACGGGAGACTCATGCAATTCTTTTATGATGGTTTAACCACATCAAACCTGCAGAATGGTCGAGTCTATGAAGGGTGAGGAATTTTTACAACTGACTGCAAACAATGGATATAATTTCTTAGAATCATTGGTGGAAAGTTTTCAGCGATGGAACTTCTCCAAATGAGAGAAACCTCAAAGAGAGGAGGTTTGTACGAAGTTAGCAATGACTTTGACGTTAAGATTGCGATAGTAAACCTAACGAAAAAAGTAGATGTTTTAGCAATGTCTCAGGCGATGAACCCATCATTAGGAATGCATGCTGAGGTTTGAGCATTGTGTTCTAACCTAGGACACATTGCCCAAAACTGTCCTTGTTTAAGATCAAATGCTGAGTGCTCAACCGAGCAGGCCAATGCACTCAATAATTTTGGAAGACAGTAGGGAACCCCTTTTTCTGCAACATACAATTCTTATTGGCAGAATCATCCAAATTTTTCATGCCTGTCAGAATCAACCTCCAGTAGGTCAAGGACCCCCTCAATATCAAGGTCAGCCATACCAACCTCCCCAATACCAACCATCCTCAAAACCAACCATATCATCCATCTCAAAATCATCCACCCCAGCCAAATCCATCATATCAGTCCGGTCATTCTCAACAACGTAAGCCCTCTCTCGAGGGTACGTTGCAGCAGTTCATGCAGTCCACCCAGCAGGCTATGTACAAGCTTCGAAACACAGATTGGGCAGCTAGCTACCAGCGATAGGAGATAGAGAGAAAGGCAAGTTCCCTAGTCAGCCTATCCTGAATCCCAAGGGACATAATGAGGTTTCGTCATCTAATCCAGACAACGCTAACTCCAATACTACCTTGAGATCTGGGAGACAAGTAAATAACAAGGTCGAACCACCTAAACAACAGGAACACCAGACAGCTAGTCAACTAAAGCATCAAAAGGACCCACCTAGTCCATATTCCGTCCAAAATACACCGGAAACACCTGCTAGAAATACATTTGTGCCTGAAGCTCCATACCCTCAGAGGTTAGCCAATCCTAACAAAGGAGTACCCTATAGTAACATATTAGAGGTATTTAAACACGTCAGTATCAATATACCTCTACTTGAAGCTATAAATCAGGTACCCTCCTATGCCAAATTTTTGAAAGACCTCTGTACGGTGAAACAAAAATCAATGTTCCTAAAAAGACATTTTTAGCAGAAAATGCGAGTTCACTCATCCAATAGGAGTTTCCAATAAAACACAAGGATCCTGGGCCCAACCATCGCTTGTACCATTGGTACTTTTGAAATTGATAGGGTCTTGTTAGATCTTGGAGCCAGTGTCAGCCTACTGCCATACACAATTTATGAGCAGTTATGGTTGGGTGAGTTAAAATCCACTACTATCACACTTCAGTTAGCTGATCGTTCTGTGAAAATCCTGAGAGGTGTGATAGAAACCATGTTCTCGTGTAAAGTAGACAAATTCTACTTTCCGGTCTATTTTATAGTGTTGGATACACAGGCTGTTCAAAACGAAAGTGGGCACATTTCGGTTATTCTTGGCCACCTCCAAAGCTGTTATCAATTTCCAAGATGGTATGCTTAGGTTGTCGTTCAGAGATTAGACTACAGAACTCAATGTGTTCAACCTGTGTAAACAACCTCCCTGCACAGATGACTTGTATGAGGTTAATATTATTTAGAGTTCTATCGAAGAATCTTTTCTTCATTTTATTTGTGACGATCCATTCGAGAAGTCTCTATCCACCTTTAGCACAGACTTTAATGAAAGTGGTGAGCAAGAGGTGAACGCTCTACTGAATAAAATTCCATATGTTGATAGAGCAAGGAAATTCGAACCTCTCCCTGTGAGTCAATATATATCAATCCCCTCTGTCGAGAAGCCACCAGAATTAGAGTTCAAACCTACTCCCTGAGACTTTAAAATATTTTTACTTGGGACCATCAGAAACTTTATCTGTCATCATAGCTTCCGATTTAACTTCATAGCAGGAGTCTAAACTCCTTGCTGTTTTGAGAGAACATAGAGAAGCTATTGGATGGTCCATTGCCGATCTTAAAGGAATCAGCCCCTAGTGTGATAATGCACAAAATTCACTTGGAAGAGAACTCCAAGATGTCTAGAGAACCACAGAGACGCTGAACCCTGCAATGCAGGACGTGGTAAGAGCCGAAATTTTAAAACTTCTTGAGGCGGGTATCATCTACCCGATATCTGACAGTGCATGGTTGAGTCCGATACAGGTTGTCCCGAAAGAAGTCTGGTGTGACAGTAGTTAAGAATGATGATAATGAGCTCATTCCTACCCGTATTCAAACACGGGTGGAGAGTTTGTATTGACTACCGAAAGCTAAATACTGACTACTCGAAAGGATCACTTCCCTCTTCCTTTCATTGATCAGATGCTTGAGCGTTTAGCCGGTCATGCATTCTACTGTTTTCTCTGATGGTTATTCCAGGTTATAACCAAATCTGTGTTGCTCTCGAGGATTCAGGAGAAGACCACCTTCACCTGTCCATTTGGTACTTTCGCCTACCGTCGCATGCCTTCTGGGCTGTGCAATGCACCTGCTACCTTTCAGCGGTGTATGATCAACATATTTTAGACATGGTAGAGCGATTTCTGGAAGTCTTTATGGATGATTTCTCAGTTTTTGGTTCTTCGTTTGACCAATGCCTACATCACCTAACCCTTGTATTAGTCCGATGTAAAGAAAAGAACGTAGTACTCAATTGGGAAAAATGTCACTTCATGGTGAAATAGGTCAAAGTCTTAGGTCACATTATATCAGACAAAGGAATAGAAGTTGATAAAGCGAAAGTCGATTTGATCTCTCGTCTTCCACGACCCCAAACTGTTAAAGAGATCAGATCATTCCTAGGTCATGCTGGTTTCTACAGGAGATTTAAAGATTTCAGTAAAATTTCCAGACCTTCTCTGTAGACTCCTCACTAAGGATTCAAGTTTCGATTTTGATGATGAGTGCGTCCACGCCTTTGAAAAATTGAAAACTGCATTGACCTCTGCTCCGATTATTCGACCTCCTGATTGGTCTGTTCCTTTTGAGATAATGTGTGATGCTTCTGACTATGCAGTAGGAGTTGTTTTAGGTCAAATGGTCAATAAGTTACCTCATGTTATCCATTATGCGAGCAAAACGCTGAACGGTGCTCAATTGCACTATTCCACCACGGAAAAAGAATTGTTGGCAGTCGTTTTTGCACTAGACAAATTTCGATCTTACCTTGTGGGTTCGAAGGTCATTGTCTACTCTGATCATGCTGCTCTCAAGTGTCTTCTGTCTAAGAAAGATGCTAAGTCCCCCTTGATTAGATGGATTCTCTTGCTATAAGAATTTGATATTGAAATCTGGGACAAGAAAGGTTCCGAAAATGTGGTAGCAGGCCATTTGTCTAGATTGGTAATTGAATTTTCTGATGACTTGATACCTATTACTGAATCCTTCCCTGACGAGCAACTAATCTCAGTTTCCCAAGTACCTTGGTTTGCCGATATTGTGAATTTTCTTGTCACTGGTTTGATGCCTGAGCATTGGACTAAACAAGTCAAAATTTCTGACAGAAGTCAAATACTTTATCTGGGATGATCCATACCTATTCAAATGTTGTTCGGACCAAATCATTCGTCGTTGTGTTCTGGAGTCCGATCAACTCAGTGTCGTTAAGTTTTGTCATGATCAGGCTTGTGGAGGTCATTTCAGTTCGAGAAAGACCACTGCGAAGATTTTGCAGTGTGGTTTTTATTGGCCTTCAATGTTCAAAGATACTCATGTCTACTGTGTGTCATGTGAAAGATGTCAGAGGTTAGGTAGTCTGGCTCGTCGGAATATGATGTCGTTAAACCCAATTTTACCTGTTGAGCTTTTTGATATTTAGGGCATTGATTTCATGGGACCGTTTCTTAATTCATTTGGTAATCTTTACATTTTAGTTGGGGTTGACTATGTCAGTAAGTGGGTAGAAGCGGTGGCTTGTAAAACAAATGATGATCATAAAGTTGTCCTCCGTTTCTTAAAAGAAAATGTTTTCTCCAGATTTGGAATACCACGAACCATCATCAGTGATGGGGGAAAGTACTTCTGTAATCGCCCGTTTGAAACATTGATGAAATCATATGGGGTGATCCATAAGGTTGCTACTCCTTATCATCCGTAAACAAGTGGGCAAGTGGAAATTTCAAACCGAGAGATAAAACATATTTTGGTGAAGACAGTTAATCCATCCACGAAATACTGGTCTTTGAGACTTACTGATGCACTTTGTGCATATCGTACTGCATCCAAAAAGGCCATTCGAATGTCACCCTATATGATAATGTATGGGAAAACTTGTCATTTTCCTGTTGAGTTAGAGCATCGTGCATATTGGGCTATCATGCATTTGAATTTTGCTCTAGACAAGGCTAGACACTGCGAGAAAGTACAAAGACCAGATGAAATTGGTTCATGATAAGAATATTCTGAGAAAAATTTCACAGTTGGTCAGAAGGTCTTATTGTACAATTCTCGATTGCATCTGTTTCCGGGAAAATTAAGATCAAAGTGGACAGGTCCGTTCATTGTTGAGGCTGTATTTCCACATGGAGCTGTTGAAATCAAGCATCCTAGGAGTGGTCGTCTTTAGAAAATTAATGGTCAGTGTCTTAAGCCATTCCTAGAGTTCCAAAAATCGGAAAAGGAGGATGAAGTTCAGATCCCTCTAGATGATCCTGTCTACCAGGACTAACTAGGACGACCATCCCATCCATATCCACTCATTCATCCATCCACCCGTCATTCTATGTCTGAGTCTGAGTCTGTCGGTGTCCGTGTGTCCATTTTGTCCAGTCTGTCTAGGTTAGGTTTTGGAAGTTTGTGTCACCTCGGAGTCTGTGTTGAGTATGTCTATACTATGAGTCAGTCACTGTGTGTGTCAATGTTTGACTAGTTTAGGTTTTCACTTTTCTTGAGTCCGTTTTTGTGTTTTTTGTTGTCTGTCTACAGTCGTCGTTGTTGTTTGTTTTTGTGTTTGTTTATTTTGCAGGTTTGAAATAATAAAGCTATCTCAGGTATTTCTCAACTCCAATTATTCTATTATGATATTTTCTTCTAAGATTAGGGAATATTGAGGACAATGTTCAATTTAAATTTGGGGGTATTTGGGGGTTATACTGTGTAAGTTTTGTGTCCAATTTTTAGTCCATTTTAAAAAAAAAAATCCAGTCTTCTGTCTGTTTTTGAAAAAAAAATGAAATTTTGAAAAAATTTGAAAAAATATTTGATTTAAGCATTAATATGTGGATAAAAATTTTATATCATGCTTTTTCAATTGAATTTTATAGAATTTATGTTTGGAAACTTTTACACTCGCCATGTTAATATAGCCTGAAAAGGAAGAGCATTCATGAGTTGAGTATTCACCGGAAAAATACCAATGGAGACTTATACCTAGTGAGCTTTTGAGTCATTCGATTTTTTTTTTTTTTTTTTGAGGGTTATAAGTAAATTCTTATTTTTCTTTGAATTGCGTATTGTTTTTGTTGAAGATCTCATTATTCCTTTGATTTTGGTCAAATACTGAGAACGACATCAAAATTGGATTATTACGCCTAGAAATTTTTCTGAATTTATTTGAAGCTAATGAAATATTATATGAAGCTCAGGAAGTGATATAAGCCATTATTTTTTTATCGTTTGAGCCTTTGAAGCCTACCTCTTTTTGGTCATATGTTATCTTGATAGTTTCCATTTTGAGCTTTGAATAAAATTATAGCTTGTTTTGTTGTTAGTCATGTTATCCATACCCAACTCCGGTTGTGGAGTTTGAGCCTACATTCAAAAATCTGTGACCGATTCTAGGGCCCTAAAAAGGTTAGAGATGATTGTTATTGGGATGGTACTTTGAAAAATATGGCACTTGAAGAAAAAATGATGAATGATATTAAAAGAAAAAAAAAGTGAAAAAAAAAAGAAGAAGGAAAAAAAATGTGTATTGTGAAAGTGATGAAAAAGAAAAATAGAGTAAGAATATCCCATTTTAAAATTTTGAAGACCTCTAACTTTTTCTCGTCAAAGTATTAATTTTACAATCTTTTTATCCTTCTTTGATATGACCCGGTCCTAAGCCACGTTTTGTCATATTAGGAAGTCTTATTGATCCTCAGTTAATGGTATTTAAAGTGCAGAATAGAGGAGGAAAAACAATGGTGTATTATTTCAACGTTCTCAGGAAAAATGGCATCATTTCATAAGATCTGTATTTTTTCTTTGATATTATTCGTTCTTTGATGATAAATCTGTAAGATATTTGTATTGAAAAATTATTCCGCTCACATATACTTTTGAGAGAAATTTAACCCAATCTCTGAGCGAAAGTCTTTCTGAGAGATATAACTTTGTGAGATTTGGAGTTGAAGCGCATTTCTGGCTGGTGATTGCAAACCTTGTGCGTATTTTGAAAAAGAATGTTATCTTAATAATGGCTATCCCACACTACACTACTGAGTATAAGTTTTGTAAAATAAATTTTGGAGTTGTATGATGTTAAAATTTTTGTTATATTTTTGTTGAAATTTGATGTTTGTGGGTATCATCATTGGAAGCCCTCACGAGACTATAACTTGTCCACTAGTGGTGAGCTAGGGGTTTAAAAGCATGTTGCATACGCTAAATGCAATCGAGAGTGCCAGCGAAAGTGGTGTAGTTTAGGATTTTGTTTTTTTTTGTTTTTAGAGTTTTAAGTTTTTATTATGCTCGAGGACTAGCAGAATTTAAGTGTAGGGCTATTTGATAAGCATAGGAAAATGACTATTTTACCCTTAGATATTGACTAGTTAGTCTTTGTTTTGGGTAAATTTGATATGTTTGATGGTGTTTTAGGGTTTTGCAGGGAATTCAAGAGAATACAAGATATGGTGATTAAAATTGCCAAATGATGAAGAAAGTGGGCCCATGTTTAGGTCCAAGCCAATTGAAGATCCAAGCATGTGCAAGATTAAAATGTGTGAAAAGACATGCAGCCATATAATGAAGAGCTGAATGGGTTGGGCATGTTGCAAGTGTCAAAACAAGAGATGGTAGGTTTTAAGCCAATTGAAGTAAATCTTACATAAGACAGCTAGCAGGAAAAGGAAAGTGTTGTACCATGTACAATGTTGCAACAACCCATTCAACGAATTAATTAAGAATCAAACAGCTATGGACCTGTTTCAAATTTGCATGATTCAAAACAAAAGAAAGAAGGAACTTCAAGAAAAGAAAGAGACAGCAAAGGCATCAACCCATACAACAAGTGTCCCAGGCAGTCAGCTGAAGCAGGACTAGGTGCATAGCAGATTTGCAAACAATGTAGAGAACAAATAAAGGAAAAATCCAAGCAAATTTATTGAAAATATTTTGTCTTTTGAACAACCAAGTTTACAAATTTAGCATGGAAGGTTTTGAGGCAGCACCATTGTTGTTGAAGAAGAAACATTGAACACCAAGCTGTTGTGTGAAAAAGAAAGAAAAAAATACTGCAGCATTTTTCATAAGAGGCAATTGACAACCAAGCTGAAGTAAAGGGATAGATTGAAGGTGTATTTGTCCAAGGAGTTAGTTTGTTCTTGCTTGAATATTATGTCACAAATTCAAATATAACCTGGTCATACAAGGTCCAAACTGTTGATCCAAACCTAGAGGCATCGATTGAAGAAACTGCTATAAGGTTGGAAAGATAAAGTAGAGAAATAGAAGAAAATGTGCTGGTGCAAGTGTGACAGCAGAGATAGGGATTATGTTGAAAAGAAAAGAAAAAAGGAAGATACCAAAGAGAAACCATTGCAACTAGCATCAAATCTACATAGATGTAAGACAAGATAAGCAAGCGATTGCAGCCATGTCAGCAACCGGCGAGACTGAAAAAAGAAGAGGGGGACAGGTGCAGTTTAGAGAAGAATAGAAAGAGATAAGAATAGAAGGGACGATGGCTGCAGGTAATGAAAAGAAATAGGAGGTGGCAGCCGAATTAATGGAAGAGGAATAAAAAGGATAGCTGGGACGGTAGTTGCCAATTGAAAAATATAACAGTCGGCCAAACTAGATTCGGCTGAAGTTGGGTCCCACCTGGCCTTGTCTAGTTTATCCCCTCCAAACATTATAAATTGATGGCCTAGGCTACAGTAACATTCGAATATGGTCTGGGGACTTGGAGAACTTAGAGTTTGGAGAATTTTGGATTTTAAGGTTAGTGTTTTTATTTTAATTTATTTTATTCTTTTGTAATTAGTTTCTTTTATTTTAATTCAAGTCTTGTAATTTAGTTCCATTAATAATATTATAATTTTTTGTCTTTAATTTCTTCAATTCAATGTTAGTGTGATTAAATTCAGTTATAAATTAAAAAAGTCCATGAGTCTTTTTGTTTTGTTTTTATTTAAATCCAAAATTCCAATGCATTGTAATTCTTAATTCAAATTTTATTAATAAAAGAAAGGTGGATTTATTTAGAATTATGGTCGTCCAATTATTTAATTTATGTATGATGAGATTTTGATTTTGTTTTTATTCTTTTTATAATTTTATGATTGAAATTATTTAAAGAGATTAGAGGAGAATGGATGAAATATATAGGAAAGGTAAAACTTGATTTTTCCGATTCAAGGCTCTTTTTAAAGAGTGGATGAAATATTTGGAATTTGGAATTATAAGTTGAAATTTTATCTAGACTAAGCCATGAATTGAATTTTCTTAATATAATGGATTTTATAATTATTATAATAAGAGTTTTAATGAATGAAAAATTGGAATGCATGATTAATAATTTAAGTGAGCTCCATATTCTAGGCCTTGATTTTATTTTTTAAAATATGAAAAATAAAGCCTCCATAATTCTTTGATCCAATTCCACTGTAAATATGTATAGAGGTAGTTTAGGTGTTTATAATTTTATTTTTGTTTATAAATTCAAAAACTTTTGAAATTGATGAACTAGGCTGGAAATAATTTAATTGCATCTTAATTTTGTATTTTAAATTAAATTAAGATTGTTTATATTTTTAGATTAAATCCACCATCTTAATTAAAGTTAGTTAAGTTGTTAGATTCTATAATTAAGTTTAGAATATTTCTAAATTAAAACTAAAGTTCATAGGTTAGAGAAATAAGTCCATATTTATGAATTTTCTCCATATGGTTGAAATTTCTTAAATTACATAATTCGGTGGTGTGTTTTTTCATGGATATATTTTCCTAAGTTCCGATGGGTTCGATCTCGCACTCAGTCGCTATACTATCTAATGGTTTGTGCAGTTGCGAGTTATAAATTTAAAATTTGCACAACAGTGTTTCCCTAACATGATACAAAACCTCCCGCCTAATGGAGAGAGTCGGGGGTTCCATTCCTTTAATGCAGCAATGGGGGTTCGTCTATTCCTTCCTCAAGAAAGTTTTCTGAAAACATAAGTGAGTGAGCTAAACAGGCCAATGACGAGAAACAACAAACATACAAGCAGGTTATCAATCAAACATGTTAGTTAATCTAAGCATATTTTCAACAGAACATGCAACTCACACTCAGTACACTGGGTCAACACCCTTTCTGCATGCAATTTCCAAATTGTCGACTTGCGAACCACTGCCCTAAATTGTAGACTAGTATTTCACTCAGTTCGTTATACGTTCTACATTGTGACTGCCCACAGTCCAATGCGTCACCCAACACGTATTACGCTCTACATTGCAGATTTCCATAGCCTAATGCCTCACTCAGTGTGAAAATGACATTTTAGCTCAATCGCTCCGTCATGCATATATTGTAACACCCCGCCCTTTTTCACTCGCTTTCTCTTCCGAAAATCAGAGTCTATTTTTTTTTTTATAAACAAGGAGTGATAGAGAGCGAGACGTCACGATGCGAGCTAAGTCCAAACTTCTAAAGTCCGACCCTTAATTGGCCAACCTTATGTGTGCATGGGCAAAGTCCATGAAAATGGTTCACACATAACAATATAGACTTGCGGAATAAAATCATAACATGTGGAATTATAATATAATTATAATAGAACCAAGTTTTATTCTATTCAGATAGCAAAGTACGTCAAGTCTTTATCCATAATTAAAATATCATAATTATCCAAGCTCCTATGCCTGGCCCGTTTTGCGTTCCTCTTTCTCCTTATTTCCTGTATCATCCACTAGGGTAGAAGTAGGGCGTTAGAACAACGCGCTCAGTAGGTATTCCAATTAGAGCTAACACATGGTTAGTACAAAACATATATAATAATATCATAATGTCAAAAGCCATATAAACCATGTCATGCAATGATGACAAATGCAATGAGTCTCACCCATCACATGTACATAAAAGTACCCCCACATAGGTCTTTCGGACACCCCGACAGAGTGTGGACCCTCCGGTTTCTTCTTGATGGAAAAGCACATCAAGGTATCCCACATAGGTTTTTCGGACGCCCTGACGGAGTGTAGCCCCTCCGGTTACAAATCCTTCACCTCATGCCATGCATGAGATGCCAATGAAACACATGCTATTTTATAACATAAACATAACATTTAAAATCACCTTTTGAAACATATCCAACACATGTTATTTTATACAAATAAACATAGCATTTAAAATTCACATTTTGAAACATATCCTTTGCAATATAAATTCATCAAAATAAGATAAAACATTGTACATTCAACCCATGGTTTCAAAGAGGTGGAATCCTACCAAAGACCACTAACGTGTCCTTGCGTCTTTCGTCCGATAACCGCTCACGATCGTAAACACCTTATGAGGTCCCGCTACCTTATAATATAACAATCAATCAAAACCAAGGTCCCACTTGATTTACAATATTTTAAGTCCATAAACCAATCCCCATGGGGTTCGGCCATACACCATGGCCGAACCCATGGTTTATCATTTTCAGCCGATATTACCAAATTGTCATTGGTCTAATCTTTAATTAACATTTTATTCATTTAATCCAACATACGTAACCCTAGGTCCGCCAAATATTCTCCATGGGGTTCGGCCACACACCATGGCCGAACCCATGGTCCCTTATTTTCACTTAATTACCAAAATGTCATCCATGGCTTTAATACACCACGCATAGACCCTATGTCCACCAAATAATTCTCATTATTCTCACCTTTCATCTCTTGGTCTGGTGAACCATTCATTAAAATTATACAAAGACCCAAACATGGCCCATTAACAAATTCATGGGGTTCAGCCATACACCATGGCCGAACCCTTGATGTTTCTTTTCCAACTTTTCTTTTAAATGGTTCACCATCTTAGATCCATAAACCATAAGTCTATACTTGTATCCTCCGTTCATTTATACATAAACATAAACCCATAAAATTGGTTCATGGGGTTCGGCCATGTGATGTCTAAGTTCCAATATATACATTGCATCCATTATTAGAAACTTTCTAAATTTAGCAATTCCATTCTTGAATCCATAATTTAAGGTTCCTTCCATAATTAGAAAGTCCATAATTAGAAAATTTCTAATTTAATCTCCACCTTCCAAAAATAAACCCTTGTGGGGTTCGGCCATACACCATGGTCGAACCTCACCCATAGAGACAATCCAACCTTTTCCATTCACTTTCTAAATTAATGACAACTTCCATGGGGTTCGGTCATACACCATGGCCGAACCCTATGGTTCAAGATCCTCTCTTTAAAAATTATCAATAACATCCAAAAACCATCAACCATACATCCATTTAAAAATTATCATAATCGTTCCCTAATTCTCATTCATGGAGATCATTATTTCCATTAAACTAAATGATAACTTCTTTTAAAATATAACCAACCTCTTTTCATTTAAACCCTTTAAAATCATAAACCTACACCTATGATTTTCATCTTCCAATTCCATTAAAATAACTAATATTCTTCATGGTTTTCAACCATAAAAATAATCATGTCTTTCCATGAAATCACCAAAATCCCTCCATGGGGTTCGGCCATGACGGTCCATCTTTTCCATTAACACTCCATGATTATTTCCTCAATTTTCTTCCATGAGGTTCGGCCATACACCATGGCCGAACCCTATGGTTCCTTTTCTTAAACAAAAATATCAAAACTACTTATCGGTTCCGCGACTCCTCCGGTTTTCCCTCGGTTGTTCTTGCTCTTCCAATCCTTTTCCTTCTTGATCTTTCCGTCTTGTTGGCTGCCTTCTCTTCCTCTTTGTTTTGCCGTGAATAAGACTTGAAAGAGAGATAGAGAATTCGACTATGAATGTGTAGGTGCCGTGTGCCCTTGCTATGCATTTTTTTTTATAAAACCTTCTCTTGGTCCCAACTTAGAAGGTACCAAGACCCTTTAAATTAGCCATTGCTTAATGCCGTGTGTCCCTTGCTGAATTTGCCATTGTTGTGTGCTCCTCTTATTGCCTCTTTTAGAAGGTGCCATGCGCCCCTCTTAGCAATTTCCTTAATGCCATTCTTAATCAAGGAAATACCCCTTTTAAAATGATCCTATGCGCATCACATAGATATGGAAATCCCTACACAAGGGCCAATGTAATCCTTATTTATTTACTTTTAGACATAGTGCATTATTAATTTATTTAAGTCCCATTTAATTTTATTGAAACCATTTACCAAAACCGTTGCGTCTTAATTGGGTAATGACCCAACACTTTACCCATCTAAGATCTATATCTAATAATTCACAAATTAAATGGGTAATTTCTATTTATATTAATAACTTGAAAATCCGGGGTGTTACATAATCCCACGAGTTCACTCAGTATATTAATCCTCATTTAGCATGATTATTTCACCCAGGTTTATGATGTAATTCACACTCTATCATGTCAATTAAGATGAAATTCCATCGAGCATGTTACAAAACACAGTAAAACATGCATTTCTATTTTGATTCATAAACCAGCATTTAAATGTTCACTAATCATTTACTTGTAAATCCCGTAGCAGGATAACTTTCAAAATAATCAACTATTTGAAAGTAAATAACTGTAAGTATATGACGGGAGCGTAAATAAAGTGATAAATGCTAAAAAAATAACAAAGAGGTAAATTACCATTTTACGCTTTTATCTTAATTTACATCATCTACGTGCATTGTCCAATTTGGATACCGGAGATGCTTCACCTGTTCCATCCAATAAATTATCAAGTCCCTGCATACGGTCGGATTCACGTCCAGGTGCAAATGCCATGTATTCAATGATTGTCAGATTCAAGTCCAGGGCACAGTAGTCGCGCTTTGCAGTTCAAGTAAATTCTAGTCCGGGCACAATAGTCACAAATTGCAGTAATAATTATGCCATGTTTTATTACATTCATACATACTCTAAACCAAATACATTCACGAAGAAAACATACACTAAGTAAAATATGCACAAAGTAACCATACACAAAGCCTAAGTTGGAGAGATGCTCGCACACACTCATCCAACTAAAAAATCAATTAATCTCTCGGGCCCATGACTGGTACCCATACTGCGTTTATAGAAGGTTCAACTCCCAAATACCATTTTACACCCACGTCGGTGTCCAGAACCGATTTATTAAATACATTCCCTTACGATGAGTGGTATTTGGTCTCGCGTTTTGGTCTTGTTCACGTCTTTTTCCAATTTTATTAAATCCATTGGTCTTATCATTATGGCATCCAAATTGTAGTTTTTAATGCACTATGCGATGCATTTCAAAATGAAAAGTGTGTAGTTGGATCTCCCTACCATCATTGGCAAGTTCCGAAAAGATTGAAGCAATAAATAAATGTGGAAAGTAAGATGTGTAAATACATACGTAAAGTAAGCGTACAAAGTAAAAATGTAAGTACGGCGCGTAAAGTAGAAACACTTAATAACGTGGTATTGAAAGCGAATACTAAATGAAATTTGAGATTCAGTAAATATTCAGTGTAGGGCCTCGGATATTCCCTAAGAAGAGCATTCAGCAAATCTAAGTGTTTATGTAGTGACCCTACCCAAAGCAACAGGTCAATCGTAATGGCTAGAGTTGGTTTAGAAAATTAATTATCTATTTTTATTGTGTTGGTGTGTTCTTTTTTTTTTATCAAAACCATTTTTTAGAAAAACACACTGACACTTAGAAATTTATTTAATAACTCCTGAGTTGCATACACCTTCTCCTCAAATAGATTACACAATTTAATACCCCTTTGGTTTAAAATTTTAATTCCCTTGATTTTGAATGTTTAATTAAAGATAGAAAATTTAATTAGGTAAATATAGAGTTGGAGAGAAATTAATTAACTAATTTAGTGGAGAGATAATTTTAAATCAGCAAAATTTGTGTGGTTAGAGGGGCCCACACCCTTTAACTAATTTACCATGTAGTTTAAAAATTTTATTTCAAAATTTAAATTAATATCCTAATTTTAAAAGTATTGTAAAAATATTCAAATTTAAAAGTTGAATTTAATTTACCTAAGTTAGAAACTACCCATTGGAGAAATCCTATCCATCTACACGTTCCTCTTTCTTTGTTTTGCAATTTTCAAGATTAGCTACTTTTAGGCGTATTAGGAAAATCCCATCCTAAGATTAGTTTTGGTCGAAAATACATATTATCATTATGCATTGGAAACCCTCTTTTATTCTTATGCACAGTTTTCCTCCTCTCTTCTCCTCCTTGGTAGAGACTTGAAGACTTTTCTTAGACTTTGTAGGTATGGGTTGTTCTTCTTATTCTTCTCCTTCTTTCATGACCGATTTCGCCATGAAAACCAGCCCTTGTTGTCCTATCTTTGAGAGAAAATTCAAATCATGGAGAGAAATTGTTCTATTTTTCCTTCTATCTCTGTGAACTGTCAACTATCGATCTAGACTTATTGTATTCGACCATGAGAGATGGATTTTTAATCTGTAATTAGGTTGTAGAAGGAAAAATAAACCATACACATGTTCGGCAATAGGAGAGAATCAAACCAACTTAGTGAATTGTTGAAAAAATGTACATCAGACTCAGATTTGTTTTACTTTCTACATGCTATCGCAAGAAAATTCATAACTGGGGCTACCAAACTCCATTGTTAATAAAATTTATATACTTTGAAAAGTAGACAAAAAGAACTATTATGATTAAAATTTGGGATCCATTCAGTTAGGATTGATACCCAAAATCGTGTCCGTAAGACAATCCAAATTTTGGATGAGGATTTGGAGATAGTTTTACAGCAGTTCACTAAAATAATTATAACTTGACTTGTAGATGTTGGAATGATGCAAAATTTGTATCTATTGTCAAGCCCACGAGGAGAACTATCTCCAGTAAAAATTTGAGAACCATTGAAAATTATTTGATAGGTCAAATAATGTTTGCAAACTGAATTTTCGTTCATAAACTACAATCTAACTGAGAGTGTCATTGTTGGATGAAAGTAGCCATAAATTGGGCTAGAAAACTCTGTTTGAGCCAAACAAGATATCTCTAGAAATGCCACTAAAAGACATATCTATTGAAAAAATATGAGAATTTATAAAAGATTGTGTTGTTCCCAGAAAATTCTGCAATATCATGGATTTTTGCATGGTTCAGCTAAGAGATTTGTAGACTTAAATTCTAGTTCCTTAATCGCATGTTTCAGATTGATTTGTGACCAATAGTTAGACTGGAGACCTAAAATCATTAATGGAGTATTTCTAGTGTTTTAGAAGAGTTAGACCATTTTTTTTAGAATTCTGTTTTAACTCGTTGGTCAATTAGAGCAATTTGGTGTTTTAAAAACTATCATATGATTTTCTGAAAAACCAATTTTTATTCGGAATTGTTTTCAAATATTATTTGCAGCAAACCTTGAGTTTTGAACTTTAAGATCGTGACAAAATTTCTGGATTTCTCATAACACCAGTACACTTCACAAAATTCTAGGTGAGGGGAACAATTCACTACATATTAGTTTTCGTTTAAACATGCAATCTTCAAAATTTGCACTGTATTGTTGTGTTGCTTGGAATGTGATTGTTGGACCTGGAAATAGACTGAGTAATCTTTAGAATAACGATTGGAATCCGGTGCAAAACTCAAAATAATGTAATGGAAATTTGGGGTAAAACATTTGGATAGCCGTGAGGAGACTCTGTCACGCCTGGACCCAAAAACATAAGCACGTGACGGGAATAATTTTACATTTTCAAATATCACACGTGGGAAACACATGTGTACTCACAACTCAATCATCGAGATCCTAAATGAACTCAAATACAATTAATATCTCAAAGGGGATATAAATTCTCTACTATAAATGGGCTCGTCATTCAGACACCCCCAAAATCTGCCAACAGACACCGCATTTCAATTTTCAAGTGGAAATTATGTTTCTGCCCTTCTCCGTGGAATCGACCGAACAAATCGGCAGTCATTTTCGCTTCGATTGATCGATCTTAGGTGTATAGAATCGTACGATTGAACAGACAGTTCATTTTAGCTTCATCCGATTGATCCTCACAAGTGCTTAAAAGCGATCGCAAGATCCCATGGGATCGTGCGATCGATTTTACTAGCCTGGCGTATTGTAAATTTACCTGTAAATACTGTCGCTTTCTTCATCAATAAGCCAACCTCTCTCTTTTTCTCTCTCTCCTTCTTCGTGCGATCTCCATGGAGGACAATAGTTCAAAATGCCATCGCAATCTTCTGATGAACAAAATCTGTTCCTCATGCTTTGAATTTCTGAAACTGTTTGCTCTGCTCCTTGCCAGTTCCATTGAATGTTGCCTCATTCTGTACAAAATGAGACCCATTTACCATCTACTTCCTTTGAGCTGCTTGCTTCACTTTTCAATGGCTCAAAGGAAGTAGATGGTAAAGGACGGCAGTAAAGCCACCAAGTCTCAAAGAAGTCAAACATTCTTTTTAGGGTCTTTTCCAAATAATCCATTTTCTCTGGGTTGCTTTCCAAAAAAATTGGGAATTTTGTGCAGTGGCGGCAGTCGAAGGAAGAAGGAAGAGGGCGAAAGGGGGAAGAGGGAAGAGGTAGGAAGGCGTAGAAACTTCTACAGGGTGGTTTGGTTTGGTAAGGGGTCGTCCCTTTTCCCAATCACTGGGTTTGGGTTTGTCTGCTGCAATTCCAACATCTACTGCCGTCTATTGAATGATGCTCTCCACCGGCTGGTATGCAGGCAAAGACCGACGTAAACTTCTTCTCAACTGCACCTTCCAGAATGGAAGCTCTGCCGTCCTGCTTACCAATAAGAAGGAAGCACATTCAGTGTGTTCAACATGCTAGTAAAATCGATCGCACGATCCCATGGGATCGTGAGATCGATTTTAAGCGCTGTTAGGATTAATCGGACGAAGCTAACATGAATTGTTTGTTCAATCGCACGATTTTATACGCCTAAGATCGATCGATCGAAGCGAAAATGACTGCCGATTCGTTCGGTCGATTTCATGCGGAAGGGCAGAAATGTAATTTCCACTCAGAAATTGAAATGCGGTGTCTGCTGGCATATTTTAGGGGTGTCTGAATGCCGAGCCCATAAATGCTATCAAACATTGTAAGTTTTATTACAACCAAATCCACAATGAATAAAATGGTATAAACAACATAACCAAATCAAATCAAATAAATAAAGCAATTAACTCAATATGTAGAGCGTATAAAGCAATATGATAAACTAAGCTCTTCCTCGGGGTCCCTCGGACCCAGCTGGTGCAACATTACCTGAAATTGCAAGGACGTGAGTGTAAACAATACTCAGTGAGGAAATATGAATACTACACACTCACGCACCCACATAATTATAATATATGAAATGGAATATAAATAAGACTATGCTCTCATGTCATGCTATCAATCTTCATTAATATAAACACAATGTCCACCCAAGGACACCAATCTCACCAACGTGGACACAATGTTCACCCAAGGATACCAATCTCATCAACGAGAACACAATGTACACCCAAGGATATCAATCTCATCAACGTACACACAATCTCCACCCAAGGATACCTCTATGGAACGGGCTGTCAAACATCATGATCCCTTAAGGGAAATAGGCCACAACTTACAAGTGAGAGATCTCCATATACCTCACCATGCGTCCCTTCACCACTTTGGTGATTAAGTCAGCTCTAAGGTGATCAATATACGACTTACCAAGTTAGTACCACCTAAATAGGGCTCACAAGTATCTAACCCTACGCACAATCTGTACACCAAGTATACAAAATAGTCATGAGAGTGACCTATAGCGCGAATCATGATAGGAGTTATACTCCTTCAACGACAACCACAAACAGTCGTGAGAGCGACCTACAGCGCGAAGCATGATTGGAAGCTATACTCCTCGACGGCAACTTCTACAAGACAAAGTCTCATAGCCAACGCTACTGTTCCAATAGAGTTCCTTAAACAAAACAATTATCCTATCACACCAACCTCCTCCAGGGAGTGGGGACTCATACTTGTAGGACTCAAATAAGAGAAAGGTACATCATGAAGTCCTATAAACTCTTTGAGTCTCATCCTAACACCTAGTAATTCTCAATATCATCATGCATATTAACTCAATATCTCATACTCATATCCTAAATAACCTCCTAGGTACATATCAGTGAGTAATAGAAAAAATATCATATTCACAATTATATAGGTAACATATATGTCAAAATCACATAATGACCATAATTTTATAATAATAGCAGCATAGCACATTCCATTATGTTTCATACATTCAACATAATTATCACATTAGATTATTTTAGAGACATGGACTCCACACCAACCTTGAGATACATACATCAGATTTATTTACACATATTTTTTGTCCTAAAAAATTATTCAACCCGTATCATGGTGGTTTAACATCTTAAGTCTAATAACTCCATTTTTACAGCACAATCCAATTAAATTCATCAATAAATCATCTCAGTCCTTCATAAGGATCTCCAATAATTAGCACAATTTTTCTATCATTATAACAAGATAATAGACATGGTACAAATCACATAATAGGGAATTAATAACATCTCATGCATAGCATAGGGCACATCCATATTTTTTTATCATGCATTAAACACATTAATAACACAGTACATTCCCTAAATCAATGAAATAGCATACATGCATTCATACAATATATGTGTATCAATCCTCACCTCAAAATCTCGATGTCTCGGGTTGATCTTCAGATCGTACGTCAGCAGGTTCCGGGTTCAATGGCTCCAATCAATAAAAAAGAACATAATACTTCTCTATTAGTTCCTCGATTAGGCCAAAACAAAGCTTAGAAGCGAAATCTCCAAATCTAGACCCAAGATTTACCCCTAATCTGGTTTAATCCCTTCAATCTAAGGGACATCTCCAAATCTTCTCCCATGAATCATCTCCAAAAATAGCATATACCATTTTCCCTAATTTACTTCCCTTTCATGGTTTCAAAACTCAATTTCAATTCAAATCTATACCCAAACAAGATTCATAACAAAAATCCCTAATTACTTCCATGGATTCCTCACCAAATAAGGCCTAAAAGTCATCACATACTTCATTCTCAGCATGTCCCATTAAGATCTCATCAAATAAGAAAAAGAGAAAGATAAGGATCATAGATCTTACCTTTGGAGGAAAAAGAACCGTGCAAAGGGGCGCTCCAAGCGTAGGAAATCCGAATCCAAAGCCTTTTGTAGGTGAAAATCAATCGAGAGAAGGTAGAAGATGCAAGGGTTTGTTGCTAGGGAGAAGGGTTGGCTTGTTGGAAGAGAAAGGAGGTGAAATAAGCCTAATTTCGTCCAAACACAGACTTTTGTACGAGACTTAATATTTTAAAATTTTTTTTTTTTTGGTTAGGGTTGGGCCATTACAGACTCATTCCACCTAGATTTGTGGAAACATGGAAACAAATTGTTAACCTTTTTGGAAGGTCTAGCATTCATATTGGATTGGACGTGGTCAAGATGACTTGTGGTATTGTGTGTTGTTTTTATGATAGATGAATTTGAGGGATGCAATCTATTCATTGGAATTTCTGAATTGTATTTAGCATGTTATGAGAATATGGATTGTTTATAACTTAATTGTGATAATTGTAATACCCACCCACCCAAAGTCCCACATTAATTGTGGACTTGGGTGATGTGGGATTTAAAAGAGATGGCAGCCCTTTCCCTTGCCTTTTGGGCCTTGCTTCGTGGGTCAGGCCTAGAAAAAAAACCATGTGGGTAGAAATGGGTCCAAAGTAGACAATATCACACTCGGAAAATCTAGGCGGGGTGTTATAAGTGGTATCAGAGCACGGTTCAAAACTCGGATTGTGTGGGCTCTCTACTTGTGTGATGTGTTGCCTGTGTATACCTCCTGTCAATGTGACACGACAGAGCCGGGGATGGCTCTGGTCTTAAGGGGGGTGGATTGTAATATCCACCCACCAAAAGTCCCACATCGGTTGTGAGCTTGGGTGGCGTGGGATTTAAAAGAGAGTGCAATTGTTTCCCTTGTGTGAGGCCTTTTGGGATTGGCTTGGTGGGCCAGGCCCAAAAACAAAATTGTGGAGGCAGAAATGGGCCCAAAGCGAAGAATATCACTCGGAAAATCGAGGCTGGGTGTTACAGTGGTATCAGAGCACGATTCAATACTCGGACTGTGTGGGTCCTCCATTTGTGTGATGTGTTGCTTATGTAGACCCCTGTCAATGTGACGTGACAGAGCCGAGGATGGCTCTAGTTTTAAGGGGGTGGATTGTAATACCTACCCATCCAAAAGTCCCACATCGGTTGTGGACTTGGGTGATGTGAGGGCAACTATTTCCCTTCTGCGATGCCTTTTGGGCCTGGCTTGGTAGATCATGCCTATAAATAAAACTATGCAGGCAAAAATAGGACCCAAAGCGAACAATATCACACTCAAAAAATCGGGACAACAGTGTTACAATGATCATGTGTCATAATACAATTATGCTTATGATATGTTACTGATGCATTGTTGAAATCATATGCATGTTGTGGTAATGGAGAATATGATGTGTGGTATTGAAGCTGCGTTGAGGTTGTAGACCATGCTTACCTTGAAATTCTTAAAGCATGTTGTTAAGAGTTATGGATGGTTATGGTATATTGTTAGAAACTAATGCATGTTAGGCACTGCATTGAATATGGCATTCTCGTATTCATGGGTTTGCACATGGGAATGAGGTTTGGAGCAAAAAACTAGTCACGTGTAGACTGCTACGTTTTGGTGTGTATGGTGTTGCCATAATGGCAATTACATTGATAACCACGTGCAGTGGATTCTGTCATTTTCTCATGATGGGCACTTGTTTGAATCTCTCCAGTGAAGTGAATCTTATATTGTTTCTTTGAATTTAATTTGAGTTTGTGTTTTAGAATTGAATTGAATTTAAGTATTTGAGTTTTAATCTTTGTACAATGAATTTCATGTCTTGCATTTTTCTCATTCTTAATTAAATTACAATTCTTCAACCAAATTAGTTCTCAGATAGTTCAATGAATGTCAAATCGAATTAGCGTCGAGTTTAAGTTACATGCATGCATGTGATTGTTTATTTTGCATTTAATTGTGGATCTCAATTAATTGCATAAATCAATATATTCATAATACAATTCATGTTTATTTTGCTTTTGATTTAACACCTTATTTCTTCGTTGAATTTTGACTCAATCAAAATTATCCTATTGAAATTAGTGCAATCCTTTTTTTTCCTTGAAAGTGATCGAGAGAATTGAGAATTGATTTTCTTAGAGTTCCTATCATTGAAATCCTTACTCCGGCAAAACTCCCACATCTAAATCCTATTTTTTGTCATCAGAAGCCTATCCAAGGTATTAAACCTATGTATCTGATTCTAAATGGTTTATATATTAATTAACTTGACAACTGTGAAAAGATTTCTCACTTTATATATCCAATCTCGTACCCACGCCCCCATGGGCGACAAAACTCAAACGAAGCCCACCTGGGCTCCATTTACCCTTTGAATTAGATTCTTAACCAATTTGAACCAATTCTAAATTCATTACTGTTAGATTAAAATTTATATAAAACTGCCCCACTATTTACCATTAGAAATTATAACTTCTGAAATCCAATGAACTTAATTTTTAAAGAGACAGCATCCTAAAAATATATTTTGAATGGATCTAACCCTATCACCAGGACCTCACCCCAGTAGGCCCACCTGTGCAATGTCACCCATGCACGATGTCACATGGGAAAGCCTTCCTCTCTAATTTCGTTCGTTAGAATCTAATTCTAGAAAACCTTTTCATATTTTTAAGTCTATTTGTTGAACATTTTTTTATAATATTAACATGATAAAGAGAGATTAAAACCTTCAGAGTCGCTAATCAAACCTTATTTAACCCAACCTTCTCCTAAAGACGATTCGGTAAGATGGCCGGTTTTTAAACATTGATCAAAACCATGTAATTCAGTGTCAACAAAATCCACCATTCATGGAATTACTATAAATATTGGACCAGATAACATGTCCTGATGGCCGGGCAGCAGAGAGGAAATTTTCACAAACCAGAAGGGCAACAATTAGTTGACAACTATATATCCAAAATCTGATCAATGAGTTTCTTCACTGTGAGATCAAAGAACGATGACTCGCAGCAGCACTGGTAGAAGTGCTCTCAATCAGTTGTGATGGAAGCATCTGCAATGGCTTGAATCTCCTTCATGCTCTTAACCACACACCTTTTCTTTGATTCAATATCAAGTTTATCCAAGTCCTCTGCAATTGCCATGTAACCATACAGAAAAAGCTCCTCAGCATTCTCTCTCTGCACTTCATTGCCACCATTGCCATCTGCAGAAGTGATTTGAAGGACTTCCTTCCTCCCACGATTTCTTCCTGCATAATATTCATGAAGCCTTTCTGCTTCTTGCAGTCCAGAAAAGGTCGGCATGAACTTCACTACCAAAATGCTATGGTTTGAGGTCTTCCCAAGGCTGACTTTGGTCTTCTCTGGACCAAAGCCCATTCCTGACCACCAGACATGAAAATAAACCAAAGAGACAATGAAGTTAAGGTGCTAAAAAAGGCTAAAAGTTCACGTCTTTCATTTTAAGAAAGAAAACCTCACCCATGAACCAGAACCCTTGTTGACATATAGAGAATTACTAGAACTATACACATTCTGACATCAACTTTGTAGATTCTAAAGTATCCAAGCTCACAAATGCATGGAAACAAAAACCAATACAGAAGTAGAGAGATACTAAATATTGAATCATTGATAACAAATATAGGGACAGATGAACTATTCTGGAGTCTGTATCATAGAAGTAGGAGAAACATAGCATTCTGCAATACAACCCAAGAGGGAGAACTATCATCAACTGATGCAGGGGCAGGTCAATGTTGATGCTTCTTGTTAATTTAAAACAAGAAAAAGGACAAAGCAGCACAAGTAGATGATCCACATCAGTGTTGTAAAATGGATAGTTAGAATAAAGTGGTCCAACCATCCATATTGTGGGACCATCGTTAGAATCAAGCATCAGAAAGAGATATATATGTTGGATGTGAAATTTTGTTAGACTTTCCCAGACAAAAACATGTAGCACAACTGGTAAAGGCTTATGGTTGCAGCCTAGATGTTGTTGGTTCAAGTCCCATAGGCATCAGATAGACAGTCGGCTTATGAAAATAATATGCCAAACCTATATATCGAAGTCAACCCTAGATTGATGAGATAAATTGCTTAGATGATGATGACGATTCCCTTATCTCTATATGAAACACTGAAACACCACTATGGGAGCAAGTTTGATTTAGTAAATTGCCAATAACATATCTAGAAAGATTTTTTCGCATGCTTTCCTCTGCATGTAAGATGCACAGACTTTTTTATTGGTAGATGCATGGAGTACACTAATTATAACATCAATGGTAACATGTACCAGCCTAGGAAAAAATGATTTTAGGTTTTAAAAGAAACAGAAAAAAGAAAAACAACTAAATTCCAAGAAATACACTCCCTCTGTCCCAAAATACTTATCCTATTTCAGAATTTTTTATTTCTTAAAGATCGTTTTCATGAGGAGTGCGCCAAAAGCCTATTAATAGATTCCCTAAGTCAATATAAACCTGATGAAAAAAAAAGGTCTAGATGGTATCTCGTTGTGTAGTTACTGCTCAATAATGTTTTACTTACTATACAGCAATGAATAATTGAGACGATGAGAGTTGGAGGTGGAAATAATTACAAAATGCTGCATATGGGCAAGTCAAAACTTATAAAAGAAGGTTTGCCTTCCCATCACGTCAGAAGGTGATTTGGAGCTCATCGAGAACGTTAAAGCTTTGATTTAATGTGAAAATAAATAAATAAGACAAGTAATTTAGGACAATTTCGAAATGGCATATAAGACAAGTATTTTGGGATGGAGTATAAATTATTATTATTAGTACTACTACTATATTATTATTATTATTACTGCTGCTGCTGCTACTATAAACATAAAATAATAAATGGAGTTGCTTGAGGGAAAACTCTACCAAAAAGACCTTAAGATGCTAAATAAAATCATGGATTTGGAAATGAAATATAAAGTGAATATCATATTTAATCATGCCATTGATGTGTCAAAGGAAATTTGAACATAAGCAGATGCAAACTTTAATTAACGCGATGCAAAAGAAGCAGGGAAGCGAGAAAAGGAGAGAGAGAGGTACACTACACTATTTGGTCAAATCTGTTTGGTTCCTGAAAAGCAACATAGAATGAAGAGCTAACAAGCAGAAATTGCAATTCTAATGCTACTATACATTAACCAAAAATGAGCAGCTTAAAGTTTTAGTTAACCTATATAAGCATGTGACAATATAAGAAAAGAGCCCAAATTTAAGCAGCAAACTAAAAGAAACTCTTATTAACCAAGCTCCCAATCCTAAAATCATTCCCAATTATAAAGGCAGAGAAGTCTAGAGGAAGGATGTGATCAGGGCTTCCCATTCTCACTAGATGCTCTAATAAACTAAACGCTTCTACGTTCCCACTCCCCCCAAAGAGCCACTCCCCGTAGTTTTACCCAGTGTGTGTAGATAGGGAGGTTTGCACATGCCCCAAGGATTAGTCAGGTGCTCTATGAGTCCTGGACACCTTGGTCTTCAAAAAAAAAAGAAACTAATCACTACAACAGCTATGGAACCTAGAACAAGTTCAAACCTGAAGGATTTATCACTTATACTCAGATTGACCTAATTATTTATCTAAAGCCAGATATAGAATTCTATCAAGGTAGATAGGAAAAGAGATTTAAGTTTATATTAAAAGTATTTCTAGAAATGGAGTTCACATTTATTTATTTTTTGAACTGGCAACTATATTGATAATAATAAAAATGGCACCACAAGCGTACCAGCAAAAAATATAAGAAAAAGGAAAACTGCAAAGGCCCAAAACACCCTTTACATCCAAAAAAACAAAAAACTAAAAACTAGGAACCCCAAAAATCACCAAAGAGCAAACATAAGCCAATACACTGTTTCCATGCTATAGACATATCAGAAATGAAAAGACCTGGAACTCTTGAGGAGATGAAGCACAAGCAGCACATTTGGTCTTAACCCTACTACTGACGTCTTGAGGGCTCACTACATAATTTATGAAAACCCTATGGTTGTGCTCCCACCAAAGACTTCAAATAGTAGCAAAAAGAGATAGGGGCCACATCTCTGAAAATCTAGAAGTGTCCTAGTAATCATCCACGCATAAGATAATTGAGCAACCATGGGGGGCATACACTACTGAACATCGAAAAGGTTCAAGATGGAGGTCCAGACCACGGAAGGGAAAGGACGATTGATCAGGAGATCCACATCTTTGAAAGCTTAGAAAAAGAAAGGATAAGTGCTAACTAAGATTCTCCCCCTCTTACGTAAGTTGTCTTGGGTAAGGATTTTCCCTAGTCCGGCAGTCTAGAAGAGGTTGATAGCACATAGAGGAGCTTTTGAAGCCCAGATGGAAGGATCAACCATAAAGACAGAATCACGCTGATTACTGCAAACAAAGATTTCACCGAAAAAACACCAGAAGAATCGGGCCTCCAAGTCAGAGGGTCTTCCGCAAGGGGCATGATACAAAGTTACAGAGCCGAAAAGTCATCCATTTCCAGGTCAATTAGATTTCAACGAAAGCAGATGTCTCACACCACCTAATCACCAAATACAGAGTAGAAATCTTAGATGAAAACAGTTGGAGAGGAGGACAATCGGAAGAGGGAAGGGAAGCAAACAGCTAAAAGGAGCGAATCACACCATAAATTTGTCCAAAACCGAACTCTATTTACACTACTAAACTAGATGCCTTGCTTGAATTTGTCAACATAAGCACAGATAACCTTCCACATCCCAAAAGCCTTACATAGAGTAGGCTTGACATCCCATTGACTGTTTCTGATATTGTACTCAACAATGAGTAGAGACTTCTAAGGATCTTCACCCTCAGACCAAAGTCGCCACAACCATTTGGTAAGCAGAGCCTCATTAACATCTTTGATGGGCCTAACAAGGGGAATGATACAAAGTTAGTAAGAAGCAGCAACAAAACCAAAAAAGCCATCCAATTCCTAGTCAATTAGATTTCAACGAAAGCAAATGTCCCACACCACCGAGTCACCAAATACGAAGTAGAAATCTTAGATGAAAGCAGTTGGAGAAGACAATCAGAAGACAAAAGGGAAGCGGATAGCTAAGAGGAGCGAATCACACCATAAATTTGTCCAAAACTAAACTCTATTTACACGGCTAAACTAGATGCCTTTCTTGAATTTGTCAACACAAGCGCAGATAGCCTTCCACATCCCAAAAGCCTTACATAGAGTAGACTTGACATCCCATCGAACGATATTGTACTTGGCAATGAGTAGAGACTTCTAAGGAGCTTCACCCTCAGACCTAAGTTGCCACAACATTTGGTAAGTAGAGGCTCATTAACATCTTTGATGGGCCTAACACCAAGACTGCCAACTTCAATGGGGTGACACACTTGCTGCCAACTAATGAGATGATCTCTCCTTTTCTCCACTTGATCACCCCAAATGAAGTCTCACTCTTTTGATAGTTGATGCACAAGGAAGAAGATAGCTCAAACCTTCTAAGCAAGGATCTGAGATTTCTAACTGCTTCATCATCTGCTTCACAAAAGATGATGGTGTTGTCAACAAACTATAAATGGTGAAACTCAAGAATAAAATGGTCGATACTAAAACCACAAATAAGAGAGGACTTTGCTGCTTTAGAAAGAAGAAGGTTGAGGGCCTCTACAACCATAATGAACAAAGCAAGAGAAAGTGGATCACCTTAACAGAGACCACGGGAGCTACAAAAGAATCCTTTAGAATATCCATTGAGAAGCATTGAAATATAAGAAGTTGAAACACACTTTACCATCCAAATGCACCAGTTTCTGCAAAAGCCCAAACAAGAGAGAACAAAATGGAGGAAACTCCAATCAACCATATCATAAGCTTTCTCAAGATCAATCTTGGAAATCACACCCTTCCTTCTAGACTTGTGTTGAGAAAGTGCACTTTGCCTCCCTTCAAAGGCAGCAAGTTGATAAAGAGAAATAAGGTTGGGGAGAACAACCTTTAATCTATTGGCAAGGACTTGGAGAGAATTTTATAAGAGCTGCTGAGAAGGCTGATTGAATAAAAGTCTTTGAGAAGGGAAGCGACATCTTTTTTTGGAACAAGGATAATAAAGGTAGCACCAAGATCCTTGGAGTGCCCCTTCAATGAAAGCTAATAGATCTTACTCAACAACGCCCTAGAATACCTTGGAAAAAAAAAAAACAATAGGGAAACCATCAGGGTCAAGAGCTCTATCTTTGATAAGGTCCCAAACTACACTTTGATCTCTTCAACTATGAAAGACCATTCAAGAGAGGAAGCATCTGGAGGGTCAAGAGCTCTAGATCTTGAAAACGCCCTAGATCTTGAAAACTTTGATCCTTGGAGTGCCTCCTTCAATGAAAGCTACTAGATCTTACTTGACAACGCCCCAGAAGACCTTGAAAAAAGCAATAGGGAAACCATCAAGGTCAGGAGCTCTATCTTTGATAAGGTCCCAAACTATAACTTTGATCTCTTCAACCATGAAAGGCCATTCAAAAGAGGAAGCATCTTGAGGAAAATGGACCTGAAAGGAAGCCCTGGAATAGGTAATCTATCCCAAGGATTAGCAGTATATAAGGTCTTGGAAGAAATGATAACATCTTTGTCCACTGCAGTGACATCATTGATGGTGAGAGAATTAATATGATTTACTCGCATATGAGTGGAAGCAAAGATATGGAAAAATTAAGTATTTTTGTCACCTTCTTTAATCCACCTTTCTCTAGACCTTTGCCTCAATTAGATCTCCTCTTGGATACACTTAGATCGATACTAGTCTTGGAGATCTTATCTAAGAATACAGCCTTCCTCACTAATATTGTCCGGTTGCTCACTAATATCAATTTGGTTAATGCCATTGAGGAAGGTACGGGACAGACAGAGATCCAAAGCAAGAAATGCGTTCAACTTTTGGGCAAGGATGAAACCTTTCCTTCCTTGAGGATTAAAATCTGCCTACCAAATAGCAATGAGCTCCTTAAAACCTTTTTCTTTGAAGCCAAAGAGCTCAAAACGAAAAGGAGAAGACCCCCAAGATTCCACAAAAGAGTCAAGCAACAAAGGCCAGTGATCCAAAGTATGTCTAAGGAAAACTGTCACATGGGAATCATGAAATAAATCCGACCGTTTAGTCAAAATAAGGAATCTGTCAATTCTAGAAAGACTAGGCCTCTCTTGACCATTGAACTAGGATAATTCTCCTCCAGAAAGTGTAAGGTCCACTAAGCTAAGAGTGGAAATGCAATAAAAAAAAACTAGCACATAATACTAGTACATCTAGTGACTCCCGTTTCATGAGGGAATCCAATAATGTTAAAATCTCCACAAATGCACCAATTAGCACACCACTTGCCCCTAAGGGATGCCATTTTTGCAAGGAAAGTAGGTTTTCTAGGATCTTTGCAAGGGTCATACACTGAAGTTAATGGCCAAGGCTGAGCAGAAATGCAATCTTCAAGGTGGATGACCAGTGAAGCTATCTAATTTGTTGAAATTACCCAGGTCCCAGTAGATGATGATTCCTCTTGATGCTCCTTGAGAAACATTTGCCTCCCAACTGTGCACCGACCACCCCAAGAGGACCGAATAATTTGGTTGGAGGGATCTTCCAACTTTGGTTCTTGAAAGCAGATGCTGTCAAGCTTGAAAGACTTAATGAAACTCTTAATGGTTGCTGATGGGTCGCCGAGACCCCCGACATTCCAAGATAGGATCTTCATGGGGAATTTGAAGTCACCTCTTGAACACAGTTGTCCATTCCTGAGGATTCACCAGCCAAACCTTCCCTCCGCCTACTGTAATTTATTGACAGACTCAGCTTATTAAGCTCCCGTGAAGTTTTGTCCTTTCTTTTGGGCTTTGATTGGAAATGCCCAAAGGCCCAAATTTCTGTGAGATAAAAGAGGAGACCTTCTTGCCCACTTGCAATTAGACCGAGTCTCCGCCCCACTTCGGCCATTCTTTGTCGACCCAATTGGGAGAGGAGTGAACTTCACTCACTTGGCCAACCAAATTTATTCCTCTACCAGAAGACTGTTAGTCTGAAATGCCTCTATTCTAGTTTTGCTAAAAACTTCTCCATCCAGCAAACTACCGCAAATTTCAGGAAAGAAGTGATTCGAGACCTGGGCCAAAGAAAGAGAAATCTGCAACTAGCGAACTGAATCCACTATGGAAGTTTCTGCAACAATAACTCCGGTCTGAGTGACTGAAACAGACCCAAAAGAGGGACATTCTGCAACAAGAATGCCTAGGCCTGCAACAGGAGAGCAGGGGGGGAGTCGGCTCGAAGGATAGCCACGGTAAGGGATGGGTACAGTGGCTGGGCTCCCTAACCATAGTCTCGCCAAAGGCAAGGGAGGGTTCGACAAAAGCAACACCAGATGGGTGCTAACAGATCCGATGAACAGAGCTCTGGTAGGAAAGGATGTCTTCTTTAACCAGCACACCTAGCTCAACTCAGTTGTCTCCAACCTTCAAAGAAATTAGTTTTAATTCTAGGAGTCCTGGCAACCAAACAATCTAGAATCTGGAGAATAAGAAAATCTCCAACGGCATTAAAAGCTTCGGAACCCCTGCGCGAGAGGGAATACCAATAACCTTGACTCAGAAAGATCTAACATCAAGGCTTTCCTATGAAAACTCAAGCTAAGAGAAAGGAGCATCTTTGAGTATTAAATCTCAGGCAGCCACCGAAGGCTTCATCAACAACTTCAAACGACAGCTGAGCATGAGAAGGGTCAATTCTACCAACAGAGACTTCATGAATGCAGCCCCAAGATGAGATCCAGTCTTCATTGGCTGGGATGCCGACAAGAGGCGAAGGGAATGCCACCAGGCACTTCTTCAAGGATGCTGACCACTTCTCAATGAGACGTTTCCCCAGAATAATGGATTGACCTTTGCCAGAGATGATAGTCTAGATGGGGGATGACACTACTTGAGAACAGGTGGCTGGATTTGGATTTTGAGTTGTAGGAGGATCTTGGCTCTCGGCAGGAGGACCATTATGAGAACCACAAACAGCAAGTCGAGCCATTTGGACCTTAAGTCTTGCCTCTTTGAATAGACAGTTGCTGACATCAATGATGGCGCAGAGAGCTTCAATTACTGATTAAAAACAAACAAAAGTGAAACCACAGTGCTTCTCGGAGGCTCTATTAGAAGGGATGAAGCTACCAACTATCATCCCAGATTTGCAGAACAGAGAAGATATCAAGCTTAGAGAATTAGTTAGGTATGTTGGAAATGAACAGAGGAAAGAGGAGTGACAACGGTCCTCCCAACAATTGGGAGGATGATGGACCTCTCCCTCAGCCATCTTTTGTGGTACAATTGATCAAAAGAAATTATTTGATGAAAAATGCTCAAGACATTATTGTTTTCAAGGCCCACTTTGGACGACGATGATGAGTTGGCTAGAAAAACCCAAAATGAAATGCTTCTTAATGATAGAGTTGAAAGTTCTAGAAGTGATAGAGTTGCTTTGAATTCTTCAGAACCATGATCTATTCCCCACCTCTCTCATTTTCAATTTTTTTTTAATTAGAGCCTATGCGAAAGGGGTTGTGTCCACCCTATTCTTGTGCATGTTCCATCCTAGCACCATGTATGCATGTGCACATGAGCCCTACAAACAGTCTGCATCGCATGCTCCACATCATCTTTCTTTAATGGAGTGCCTAAGACAATTGCCCACTTGTTTAGGGACCTTACCACTCTCATCAACCATCTTTTTTGTGAAAAGCCCATTAATCATCTTTTTAAAATAACATGGGCATCCCCACGCCATATAGAGGTGAGATTGATCCCATGGATACACAAAGCCTCTCCCAAGCATCATGTATCAGGTCCATCAATCATCCTTCTCTAACGCCTCATTAACTTTATTCTCAATCTGGTCACAGAGAGAGAGAGAGAGAGAGAGAGAGGGAGAGAAAAGAAAAGTATTACCTTTCAAAAAAAAGGTATTAAAAAAACCTCCAATTCCATCTCTTTTTGGAAAGAAAAGCATTCCTTTGTTTTAGAAGTAGAAAGCTCTCTCATTATCAAGGCTCCCAATATTGCAGCTCTACTCTATAGATAGTTCCACCGTTACTAATACTCCCGCTAGAGATACCGCTAGCCTAAAAATTTTGACAATACATGCATGCCATGGGATACCATAAATATATAACTCTCTAGATTTCAGTCATATATTGCAGCTCTACCTTATAGATAGCTCAGCTGTCCCACCTAAGATGACACCTGGCCTAAAAAAATTTTGACACCATACAGATGCAGTGGGATACCATGAAAATGTAATTTTCAAGGTTCTTAAGGGCAGCATTCAAAACAATACAAGGTACGTGGCCTTATTCTCGTAGCTAACATGTTAAAATGATGTGCAACCTTCAATGAAAGTGTGTTTTCAGAACTCTTCTTACCACCTATGTGAAATCTTAATCACTTGCAGCCTATTGGTGTTTGATGTCAACATAAGAGATCTCATAAAGGTGTGTAAATGGGGTACTCATAATGGAACCAATATGCAGTGAGTAAAACTTCTGATTTAGAATCATAAAAATTATCATGTAAATTGCAAATATTCTTAAAATAAGTTGCAAATCTAATGAAGATTTCATGTGCAACATGTTCTTAAAGCAGATAAAAATGTCATATTAGTAGACATGTCACGACAAATGAAAGAATGATCTAGCATTTTTTAAAATCTTCTATCACAGATCAAGTATTTTTCTTTTGTTACACATCCTAGTTTTTAAATTAATACACATTCTAGCATTTGAGATGGCAATTCTGCAATCATGTAAAATTTTAAAATCCTTTTCGTCTATCTTCAAGAAGTTGGCAAATTATGGATAAATGGAAAGAAATTGCTCAAGGAAGTTAGAGATCATAGACAGGTGGAAGAAGCCCGTTTCAGGTGTGAAGCTCAATGTAGATGGGGTGGCAAGGGTAAACCAGGTTCAGCGGGGATAGGTGGCATCTTCAAGATTGGGAGGGCCAAGTGCTTTTCTTCTTTTCAAGACCTACAGAGATAATTGACTTAAATAAGATAAAGCTCAGGGCTATTAAAGCTCTAAATATTTTCCGGGATCACTTCCACAGAAAGCTTATCATAGACGGATTCACTAATGCAATCTGATGGGCTCAAGGCAACAGGAAGACCCCTTGGAAGCTCTTGCCTCTTTTCAATAATACAGATGAACAAAATTTGGATGTGTCCTTTATTCATGTTAGGTGGTTGACAATGGGGCATCTAAGCACTGTTTTCTATAGGGATTTCTCCCTAGATTGAGCTTTCTTTTTATTTTTCACTATATTGTGTCTCCTTTGGTGGGTTCGGCAGTGTCCACCTCAGTCTCTATCCCCTACTCCCATTGTATATTTTCTTCTTCTAATGAAATTCTTGGTATCCTTTCTTTAAAAAAAAAAAAAAAGAATTAAAAAGAAAATGGAAAAAGAAAGAGAAGAAATGGATCCCCTTGGGGAACTAACAAGAGAAGGAAAATGTTAGACCCGGATTCTTTATTTTCAACAGTGACTGAGCTCAAAAAACATTTGCATAATCAATATTAACATGAGCTTCTAGATGTAAGTTGCAGACCTCTGAGGATCTCTTCCATTCTTTCATTGGTTATGACGATACGTGTGTCCTTGTTCTTGCTTCCAATTGAACTGTTGTGAATGATTATGAGTGGAGGCCAGAGAATCAAGTCCTCCTTCAGAGCTGAAGCTTCATCAGCATGCATAGACTGGTAGGTCCTTGCACTATCAGGGGCCACGAGACTGTTCCAGCCCATCATAACACAGAGAGCTTTATGAAGACCCACGTGATTTGTTCTTAAGCCAACTTTGAGAGAGTTGAATGCATGGGTTACCAAGCTGTGTGTATCCACAAAATCCTTTGACAGGCTGCCAAATACAAATATGTAACTATTTTAGAATCGCATTCAGATAAAAATCTTGGTAACTATCTTACTTTTCTCTTTTTTTTAAAGAGAGATCATGGTAGTGCTATCATTCAAAAGAGAGGAGAAAAAAAAAGGGAAAGACAACAATAAGAAACAAATCCCAGTCCCTGATGAAATTGGGTTAAGACCTGAGCGGCAGCCTTTTAAAAGCTCCTACCATATACTTCTTAGATTTTGAAAAGAAGCATTTCCATGTATATTTAGTAGAGAGAGATGGAAATCCTTGCATGCTTATACTTCAGAAATAATAAAAAGAAATTCAGCATTGACAATAGGTCATTCCAACAAAAGTACAAAAAATGATCCAATGCAGCATTACAGAAGCACTATGGAGTAAAGCAGGTCTTGTGGGGCCCACTTGGGAGTCTAAGAACTCCTGTTTGCTGTCAATGATAGATGATGCATAGGTGACACCATAACTTCCTAATCTCTAAATTGATGAATTGGTAACCTAGAAGGCACATGTCGACCACCTCAAAATATGATAATGCTCTAGTTTTAAGTGCTATTTAAAGCTACCTCCACAACTTTTATGGTGAGCTGCCACGACCATTGCTGGAGGGCAAAAGAGAAATAAAGTTGACAGTGAAGAACCACTTCCTTTCAATTTTTGTAGAGGAAGGGGGGTTGTCCTTGATGCATGAATCTCTTTGTTCACATGATTTATATGATGAAAAATAAGTATGAGGTGTTTGATTTTTGCACCTTTTACAAATGAGTTAAAACTCAATTTGCTTGTAAAATTCAAATTTTGCATAGTAATAATGGGGGGAATATCTGTCACATTCATTTGTTCAATTCTTGCAACACTATGGTGTCGAATCCCAACTTTCCTATCCATCTACACCTTAACAAAATGGTGTAGCTGAACGAAACAACCGACACCTACTTGAGGTAGCCCACTCTCTTCTCTTTATCATGCATGTCCCACAGTCGTATCGTCCTGAAGCAGTCCTAACCTCGTGTTACCTTATCAACCGCATGTCATCCCGAGTGTTGCTAGACAAGTCACCTATTGATCTTATCTCCCTACATAAAACCATCCACATTCTTCCTTTGCATGTTTTTGGGTGTGTATGTTTTGTTCACCAATTTTCTGGTGATAAACTCTCCCAGGGCTGTGTGATATGCCTTTTTGGGCTATTCCCCTCACCAAAGGCTACGAGTGTCTTGATCCCCTACTGGCAAAACATGTTTCCATGGATGTCACCTTTTTTTAGAAGGTCCCTACTTTTCCGCACCATCTATGTCTTCCCCCTCTCCAATTCTCCCTCTCCTCCCTGCACAGACGAGTCCTTCTAGCACTGCCAAGCCCACTCTGGTGTATCAACGCAGGCAGCCCAGGCCTCCGAATCCAGCAAAAGCCACCCCCTCATCTGCCCCTGGTCTAGATCCATCCACAACTGATGAGTCTGATCTTCCCATGGCACTTCGGAAAGGTAAGTGTGATTGTACCAGTCACCCCCTTGATTGTTTTGTATCCTATCATGTTGTTTCTCCTTCTTATCAAATTTTTCTTACAGCTCTGGACAGCATTAAGATTCCAAAGAGGATTGACACCGCTCTTCGTGATCCCTCCTGGAAAGCAGTCATGGACGAAGAATTAGTAGCACTTGAAAAAAATCATACCTGCGACATGGTTCCTCTCCCTCCAAGAAAGACTTCAATTGTGTGCAAATGGGTCTTCGCCTTAAAACATAATCCAAATGACTCCATTGCCAGATATAAAGCTCATTTGGTTGCCAAAGGCTTCACACAAACTTATGGGGTGGACTATCAGGAAACCTTCTACCCTGTGGCCAAGATTACCTCTGTTCTTGTCATGATTTCTATTGCCACCACTCATGACTGACCTCTTCATCAATTAGATGTGAAGAATGCCTTCCTCCATGGTGATCTACAGGATGAAGTATATATGTTCCACCCTTTGCGGTTTGTCAAGCAGGGGAAACCTAACTTTGTCTGTAGACTCAAGACGGCTCTCTACGACCTCAAACAGTCTCCACGGGCATTGTTTGAGAAGTTCAACAGTTCTTCGTTGCCTTATGGTTTCTTCCGATGTCAGATGGATTACTCAGTATTTATCTACCGTCTCCACTTTGTTGTAATGATTCTAGATGTGTATGTTGATGACATTGTCCTCACATGTAATAATGACGATGCCATTTCTATATTTGGTATTAAAGATATGGGGTTACTACGTTACTTTCTTGGGATTAAGGTCACTCATTCTTCTCGAGGTCTCTATCTCAATGAAAATACGTCCCCGATCTCCTACATGATGTCAGGTATTCTAAATGCAAACCTGCTGATACTCCACTAGATGTCTACACCAAATTATCTGCTTGACTCTCCTTGATACTCCGGCGTTCTATCAGAAATTGGTTAGGAAATTAATTTACCTCACTATCACATGGCCTAATTTATCTTATGTAGTTGGTGTGGGCAGTCTGTTCATACATGCTCCACGGGATACCCATCTTCATGATGTATTTCGCATTATTCGGTATCTTAAGGCTCATCCTGACCGGGGGGTTGTTTTTGTAACGGCAGTCATCCTTCTCCGTACGAGGGTAACTCAAATGCCGATTGGGTTGGCTCTCCTAACTAACCACCAATCCACCTCTAGTCATTGTGTCCTCTTGGGCTCTCATTTAACCTCCTAGTGCAGTAAGAAGCAATCTATTGTTGCTCGCTCTAGTACTATAGTGGAGTATTGTGCAATGGCCAATACTGCGGTAGAGTTACTTTGGATCCAACTTCTTCTTATTGAATTGGGTTTTGCTCCTGCCGATCCACTTATCATGTTTTGTGACAATCAAGCAATCATCAACATCGCCTCCAATCCGATCTTTCATGAAAGGACCAAGCATATTGAAGTCGATTGTCACTTCCTTCGTCAGCATATTTCTAAAGGCCGATTGTTTACTCCTTATCTGCACTCTAAAGATCAGCTAGTGGATATGTTCACAAAGGCTAATTCCTCGCACTCAACTCACTTCTGTTGTTAGCAAGCTGGGTTTAGTAGATATCTTCAAACCAGCTCAAGGGGGAGTGTTGTGAGACACAGTTGACCATGCAGGGCCCACCTCCACACAAATGTTAACCAGAATTCTCCTATTTTGGAAAGTCAACTCATTAGTTGTATGATTTATTGTACATAATCATTCTTCTATTCTTTTCCTTTTTAGCCACCGTAATTGGCTCTCTTTTTCTTATTTATTCATTTAACCTCTGATAGGTTAGAATATAAAATACATTCAAAGAGAGAAATTCCTCTCTTCTCTTTTCATTATTTTTTTTAAAGACCACGGTATCCAGGTATCCAAGCCTCTTAGACTCTTTTCATTATTATTCTTCCTTTCTCCAATATTACTTTCTAAACTAACCCCTAGTGCACACATAGTGATACAGGACAGGGGATAGGGTAACCCTAATTGCCTAATGTGGTTATGAAAAGATTAAAATGGTGCACCCTAAATTTAATATGGTTGAAATTAAATAATCAATTAATATTAACAATGCAAGAATATAAATTAGTCACCAATACTCAAAACAGTTCGCAGAATCTGAAATAAACAATTATATGACAATCCCAAGCCTAGTAACACCCGTAAGAGGGTCTCTCAAAATATCAGGTTTGCAGGTCACAAGGTAACATAGGCCCACCAACAGGATGCGTTCAGTCCCTAATGTGAAAGATGCCACAAATATGGCAAGTAATATTATGGGACAGCATGAATATGATGGGAAAGAGGTTACGTATCTGCTGTATGTGATGGTATGAGGCTGTAACAGCCGAAAAAAGGAGTGGGACAGCAGTATAAGAGGGTAGAAATTTAAGGATTTGAGGTCTATGCAGGCTGTAACAGCAGCACAGGTGGTGGCTAAAGAAGGGATCAGCAGCAGGAGTAAGGTTAAGGATGGAATGGAAGGGTGTGTTAACAGCAGATCTGGGCTCTAGAGGGGCTGAAGTGGACTTAAAGTACAGATCTGAAGGTGCTGTGGCAGATCTGGGGGTTCTAGTACGATATTGCAGCAGTTTGGAAGGCCTAAGAAGGGGCGGCATTGGGTTTGGTAACAGGGAGAATGACGGAAGTCAGTAGAGAGGGAAGGGAATGGTGGCGGCACTATGGATGGGTGTATAGACGGTGCTTTGGATTGGGTCTGATTTTGAGAAGGCCAGCAAGAGGAAGATGATGGATCGGCTAGGGTCTAAGTTAAGAGAAAGTGAAGAAGAAAAGAAAAGTGAGAGAAAGATATCCGGATTTGGAAGGGGCTTCTCACCTTTTTTTCTTGGCTTCTTGCCGACCTCAGTTTCCCACAACGCTATGCGCATGGAGCAGTTTTTTTTTTCAAGCCAAAATCATGTGTTCTTTCATTGATCATCTATAGCCATAAGGCTTAAGGAGTTTTATAATAACTTACATAGAGAAGAGACCAAAATACCCTCAAGTGAAAAAGACAAAAAAACCCTCAAATAAAATAACAACTACATCAATTGATCAACTAAATAAATAAAAAGCTAAATCAATGCTCTAATCAATCCAATGCTCTGCATCACATAGATAGGGGTTTTTGTTCCTTCTCTTATGAACAGATACAACCTTTCTGTGAATAGGGAGCTTTGAGTCACAATTCCCCATTTGGAGATGCAGTAGGAGGCTCCACCATTAGTGGCAGCAGAAGGCACTTCTAGGAGTCATGAGGATGTAATTGGGACACTGACTGAGGCGGCAATGGCGTTGAGACTGCATACACAAGTGATATATCCTACTTCTGTACCGATGTCGGCCATAATTTGGGAGATTCTTTAGCTATATCTAGCATGGGGGGTAGAAACGGATTCACCCATGATAGGAGGCGCCATTCCCATAAATAGAAATAGGAATGATCAGTCTCAAAGGAATCTTGCTACCAAATTAATGTCTAGGACATTGGATACGAGAGGGGTAGGTAGGTCGTTATTGGAAGGGGTTATTTTAATAGGATTTCAGATGAGAGGGCTACTTGGCTGGAGAGAGCATTCGAGGAGGAGGAGATATTGGAAGCTTTAGGGAGTATCGATGGGAAAAGGCTCCAGGGCCGAATGGCTTCAATTTTAGGTTCCCAAAAGCTCGTTGGGGATCCTGCATGACAATTTCTTGAGGTTTCTCAAGGAATTTCATTGATGCATGACAATGTATAGGGTGACCCTAAATGCCTAATTTGGATTTTCTAAATATTAGGAGAGATGAAAATAATATACTCTAAAACTAATATGGGCTGAAATTAAATTCCAATTAATAAATGCAACTAATGAATATAAAAATTACCACAAATAAACATGCACATAACATCCCAGAATATGATGTAAACAAATAAAGGATGGGCTGAAATGGTTTTGAAGGTAATGGCACATGTGACTTTAAATGAAAGACACATAGTTTTAAACAAAAGGGTGTACTGGGTGCATATAAGACTTGAACTAATGGTATATGGACTTAAATAATAAAAGGGGTAAAGATAGGTGACGGTAGCAAGGAAAAGGAAACTAATAAAATTAAAAGAAAGGGGGTATGAATGGAATTCAATGAAAGGGGCACGGATGGAAGGTTTGATAGGAAGGGACTGTTTTGGGACAGAGAGAGGACTGGAAGAGGTGGCGATGAAAAAGGGGTTGCTGCAAGAGTAAATCTGGATGGTGGCGAAAAGGGTGGGGCTTCAAAACAGTAGAAGGCAAACTGTGGGAGGGGTTTAGAAGTCATGGAAATCACATAGAGAAGAGATGTGGCTCACGGCAGTATGCATATGGTAATGGCAGAAATAGCAGGGGAGATTGGGATGGGATCTGGTTAGGGATTAGGACTTAGGGAAGAACAAAGGGAAGAAGAAGAAAATGGAAGATGAAGAGAAGTACCTGAAGAAGAAGGATGGGGATGGCCTCATACCAAGCTTCATGCCAAAAGGAATCACTCCAAACACTCGCAGAAGGTTTGCGAAAATCTCAAATCTTATTTTTATTCAACCGTATGTCTGCATCAGAGGCTACAAGGCTTTATAGACTTTTATCTTACTAAACATAAAACCAATAACAATTACTAAAATTACCTCAACTAAATAAAGTAAATAAAAAAATAAGAACTATGGAAACAAAGCATGGAAAGCACAGAAATAGTATAGGAGTAGAAATCACATGGATATGCTCCACATCAAACTCCCCATCTGAAAAATAACTCGACCTCGACTTCAAACAGATGAGAAGACACAAATCTACTTACGCACGCGTCTTCCCAGTGTGGGGTCTTCAAAGTGCAAACACGCGCATGTGAAGTCTTCAAATGTCAGCCAAACAGGCTATCATCAAGCCACAATAAGAATGCTGGATTAACTCTCCTCCACCATCGATGGCATACTCGAAAACCAAAGCGGATGTCACGAGCAACTTTGGGTGTCGGCAGCAGAAAAGTGTGAACAATATACACCTCCGATGAAACAAGACTCTGATATCATTCCAGTAGAGTTAGAGCAAGTTGTTGAGATTCTCTCACAGTCAACCAAGTGGCACCAGTCATGGACTTGGTATTCCGCGTCACAGGATATAGTTGGTGTCCTTCTGCAGTGATGGAAACATCTTCCTCTACCAGGATAAATTCTATAATTTCTCTTTTGGAAAACAAGGAAGGAAAATAAGGACAGAACGGTGAAGGTTCCATAGGTGGGACAAGGTGATGGTCTGGATCAAAGAGAGTTCCAGATTGTGTGGGTGGGCTAGATCATGGGGATGACAGGACAGTGTGAGGGTCAAGGTGAGGCAGATGTGGGGTGAGACTGGTGGGTAAAACCACTGGATCATGGACAGGTGCATAGCATGGGTCCTGGGATGGGTCAGGAATGTCAGGTTGTGGGTCTGGGTCATGCTGATGTGGAGTGGGGCTTGGAGGTGCAGATGTTGGTTCTGGATTGGGTGTGAGGTCTACTACATTATTATCCACATCAATTTCCTTGGACTCACGTTGAGAATCTGTAGCAAACTCATATTTTTCATCGCATCCATTAATATGACTTTTAATTTCAGCATGCGATTCATGAATATATGGTGCAAATGTATGTACAGACTCAAATAGACTGGGTGACACTAATACCAGAATAGGATCTGGGGTGGGGATGGTATGGGGACACGCCTAACCTTCTTAACCTGAATAGGACACTTTCCTGGGGAATGCCCATAGATTCGACATTGAAGGCAAAATGCATGTTTCTCCATTTTGGCTTCGATGTTGATTAAACTCGTATTAATGTCTTCAATAATCTTAACAAGTTGTGCGGTGTCCATGTTGAATGTCCTAAAATGACCAACTCTAAGAATGATACAATGCAATTTTTTTTAGAATTAATTTAATTATTTATTTATTTATTTTATTATGCGATGCAACTTAAGACCGTGGGTGTTTAACGAAACAAACCAACCTTACTCTGATTGGTTTTATAAATATTAGGAGAGATGAAAATAATGCACCCTAAAACTATGGGCTGAAATTAAATTTCAACTAATTAATATAAAATTTATCCACAAATAAACATGCAAATAACATCCCAGAATATGATGTAAACAAATAAAGGATGGGCTGAAATGGTTTTGAAGGTAATGGCACATGTGACTTTAAATGAAAGACACAGTTTTTAACAAAAGGGTACTGGGTGCATATAAGACTTGAACTAATGGTATATGGACTTAAATAATAAAAGGTGTAAAGATAGGTGATGGTAGTAAGGAAAAGGAAACTAATAGAATTAAAAGAAAGGGGGTACGAATGGAATTCAAAGAAAGGGGCACGGATGGAAGGTTTGATAGGAAGGGACTGTTTTGGGACAGCGAAAAGACTGGAATAGGTGGCGATGAAAAAGGGGCTACAAGAGTAGATCTGGAGGGTGGAGAAAAGGGTGGGGCTTCAAAACAGTAGAGGCGAAACTGTGGGAGGGGTTTAGAAGTCACGGAAATCACATAGAGAAGAGATATGGCTCACGGCAGTATGCATCTGGTAATGGCAGAAACAGCAGCGGAGATTGGGATGGAATCTGGCTAGGGATTAGGACTTACGGAAGAACAAAGGGAAGAAGAAGAAGATGGAAGAGGAAGAGAAGTACCTGAAGAAGAAGGTTGGGATGGCCTCATGCCAAAAGGAATCGCTCCAAACACTCGCAGAAGGTTTGCGAAAATCTCAAATCTTATTTTTATCCAACCGTATGTCTGCCCCTACAAGGCTTTATAGACATTTAACAATTACTAAAAATACCTCAACGAAATAAAGTACATAAAAAAATAAGAACTATGGAAACAAAGCATGGAAAGCACGGAAATAGTATAGAGTAGAAATCGCATGGATATGCTCCGCATCATTCATAGTATAGGAATTCTCAATGAGGAGCTGAAAAACTCCTTAATCTCCTTGATATCGAAGAGAGAAGATGCTTCTCTCCCACTTCAAGCCTATAAGTCTTGTTGGATGCATTTATAAACTTCTAGCCAAATTGCTCGCTACAAGAATTAGGACCGTCATAGGAGAGGTAATAGGATAAACGCAGGGAGCATTTATCGAGGGTAGACAAATCCTGGATAGAGTCTTAGTAGCCAACAAAATTATACACGCTAGACGCAAGGATAAGAAGAGTGGGGTGTTGCTAAACTAGACATGGGAAAAGCTTATGAGGATGTAGAGTGGGGTTTCGTGTACTTCCTATTTGGCCATATAGGATTCAGCCTCACGATGAGGCAATGGATGAGGGACTATGTTCAGGGATCATTACTCCATTCTGGTGAATGGATCCCTGACTAAACCAATAACTGCTACTGGAATTTAAGACAGGGGGGTCCTTTCCCCGTTCTTATTCACTATGGTAGCTAAAGCCCTTAATGGACTGATGTTAAAGGCTAGGGAGTTGGGTATAGTTAGTGGTTTAGAGGTCATTTTAATCAAAATTCCATTAACCCATCTTCGGTTTGCGGATGATACCCTCTTGTTTTGTGATGCGTCAAGAGAGGAATTACTTGGTTTGAAAGCAGCCTTGAGATGCTTTAAGTCGGTATGCGTCCTGAGGGTAAATCTAGGGAAAAAGCAATAGCATTGGTATCGGCTTGGAGGATGAGGCTACGAAGTTGTTGGCGAGAGAAATGGGATGTGGTGTTGGTAAAATCCCATTCTCTTACCTGGGCTTACCAATCGAAGGTAACCCAAGATCCAAATCCTTTTGGAATGCCGTCATAGAAAGGGGTGCCAAAAGACTAAATGCTTGGGGTTAGAACTTTCTTCCCGGGGTTAGCTTAACTCTAATCAAGTCCGTCTTGTAAACCTCCCCACATATTCCATATCCTTGTTCGATATGCCTAAGGGACTTCCTATGGGAAGGGAAAGGGGAGAGGAGGCGAATTCAATTAGTGAAATGGGAAGAGATCATTAACCTTAAAGAGAAAGTGGGGCTGAGGATATTTAGCATTAGGGATGGGAACCATGCCTTGTTTTGCAAGTGGACATTGAGATTCGCATCAGACAAGGAAGCTCTGTGGAAGAAGGTATTGGTAGCTAAATATGGTGTGGACAACCTTGGAAGGTGGAAATTAGGGAATACGGCCACTAGGGAGGATTCATCGGTAGTTAGGGCCATCTTCAAATTAGGAAATGGAGAGGGTGGAATAGGTGCAGCATTCAAGGATGGCCATAGAAACTTGGTGGGCAATGGCAATAGGGTCTCTTTCTGGAAGGACAGTTGGGTGGGGGAGAGAACTCTTAGCGATGTCTTCCCTAGGCTATTTAGAGCAGCAAATGAACAAGGATGCCTTAGTCAACGACTATTATAATGAGATCAATGGTGAGCCTCAATGGTCCATAACGTTCAAAAGGAACCTAAGGGAATTTGAAGTGGATCAACTTCATTCATTGAAGAGGTTACATGGTGAAACTCAGATGTGTTTGGAAGAGGAGGATAAATGGATCTGGTTCATTGATCTTTCAGTTGTTCTCGGTTAACTCCATCCTGAGGACAGTATACTCTCTTGGCCAGAGTACACCCCCACTATGTAAGCTAGCCTAGAATAACAAGATTCCTCCTAAAGTCCAAGTTTTTTATGTGAGCTACAATAAAAGGTAAAATCTCGGTCAAATGCAACTTGAGGGGACAAGGTCTCCTGCCAGATGGAGACTTGGAGTTATGTGTTTTACGTGGGAAGGACTCTGCGGACCATTTAATGTGCAGGTGTATATTTACGGAGGGTCTATGTGGCAATTGTTCTTGAATTTGATGGGTTTTTCGTGGGTCCAAGATAGAAGCGTGGGAGAGGTTGTATCGGAGTGTGCAGGGGGGTTGTTTGTAGGAAGGAGGGAGGTGGTGTGGAAGTTTATTCCAGCAGCGATTTTCTGGTCAATATGGAAGGAAAGGAACGGTAGAATCTTAGAAGTAAAATCGAGGGCCAAAAGGGAGGTCCTTGAAAAGATAAAGTGGAATCTTGTGGGTTGGCTTTCACTCTACAACGAATCCATTGGTTGTTCCCCGGAGAACTTCTATCTGTCATGGGAAGATTGTATGAGGAGGGATAGAAGAAGTAAGAAGCCCAAAGTGACATGGAAGAGGTCTAAGTTAGGGTTTTGTAAGTTTAATGTTGACGGTGCAATGAAGGGTAAACCTGGTCTGATTGGGATAAGGGAGTGGTTCATGATGATAGAGGTAGGATGTTACTAGTTTTTCAAAGCCTACAGGGGTTATGGAATTAAAAAAAAAAAAACAGAATTGCTTGCGATTAGGAGAGCTATCCACCTTTGGGCAAGGTATGCGAATGGTAACCTTATTATCGAAGGTGATTTTGTTAATGCCATTGCCTAGGCTAGCAGTAGAAATAATCCCCCTTGGAAATTGGTTAGCATTGTTAAGGGGCATCAGGTGAATGAGTAGGAATGGATGAATTCTCTTCAAACACGTTGCACGGTCAGCTCACAGTGTCATAGACTTTCTGGCTAAGGTTGTAGTGCAAAAGCGGAGGTCGGCAATGGAGCTTTTCTGATTTTGGACTTCTAGGTTGGAGTGTATGGGGTGCAGGACCCACTATACAGCACTATGTGAGACCCACCTCTGGATATAGTTGATGGAAATCATCCCAGCCTGGAAAGTTGACTTAGAGAATATTGTAAGCTATGTAATTTAGTGTAATTGATTATTCTTTTATTTCTTTCCTTTCTAGCCATCGTAATTGGCTCCTTGTAATCTATTTATACTTGTACTTATACTCTTCTTCGAAGATAAAATACAATATATTCAAAGAGAGTGATTCCTCTCTCCCAATCCGTTCTTCTCTTTTCATTATTATTTTTCATCTTTACCAATATTACTTACAACACCTAGAATATGTGCTTCTCTTCTCTGCTCGGATGTATATTGTTTGATTTTCAGGTCTTGTATATTACATCTTCTTTTAATAAAATTTATTTCCAATCTCCATTTCAAAAAAAAAATGGCCACGATTGTTTAAAGCAGCAGCAACTATTTCCTCTAACTTAACTAGGATTGTCAACAAGTATGTATATACCTAATTTTACCGTCTCTGCTAGCCTAAGATGACAGCAAAAAGTTGATATTGGCTATTCAAAGCATTTGGGATGATGATGCAAACACAAGACAACATATTGAATGTGGAAAAAAGGCACATATCATCAGTATGTGAAGGAATACACTGGAGCCATAAGAAAATAATGATGAGATAGATAAAAGTTAGTTTAATTAATTGCAAAATAGGAAACAAAAATTAGGTCCGTACATTAACCACCATAACCATATAAAGATCATAGGTTCAAGTATGTACCATTTTATAAAGGCTATATCAAGGCTAACTTCAAATGCTAATACAGAATACTAGGGTGTGAAATACATGATCCTTCATGCATTAGTTGAATTCTTGGATTAAAATGGAAACCATAAATACACATGAATTAAGAAAACTAATAACTTTGGTGACAGGATTTCTAGATTCAAAATTGTTATAACAGCCACTCAACCATATCTAACGCTAGAATTAGTGATAGAAATTAGGGCTACTGCTCTACTTTGTTTATAGTGCAGCTTCTTTTCCTTAATATTACAGTTCTTTTTTTTTATGATGGAGAACCCCAAGACCCTCACCTCTCCCCAAGTACGAGGCAGTTGGGTAAAACTCCAGGTAAACGCAGACCCCCGTAAGCCACATAGATCGGGTTACTACGGGACTCGAACATGGGATCTCTACTTCCTAAGCTAGTGTGTGTCAATTGAGTTACCCTATGCGGGGCGTATTACAGTTCCTATATTACCAATCAATAATCAATAAATTGAAAAAAGTGATAACAATGTTCTGCATTTGAGCCAGATTGCATGAATGTTAAAGTCCACAATTGTTCCATGAATCTAAATCATTGTGAAGCAACATTCTCGGTAATAAATATAAATGGAAACAAATGTAAAGGCAGCTCTAGAAGTCCCAAAGTGCAACGGAATTTGCAACAAGAAAGTCAATCTCGACCTGAAGTACCAATAGGGGTGAAACTTGGGCTGGGTTTTAACCCGACCAACATTGCCCGACCTGAAAATCAGTGGGTTGGGTTATTATTTCTATATTTAGGTCGGGTTAGGAGGGAGGAAAAAAACCAATGAAATTCGAGTCAAGTTGGGCTAAGAAATTTAAAATCAACCCGACCCGACCCGAATTCCATAAATATAAAATAATAGATTTTTTTTCTTCAAGCCCTAACTCTGCAATCGTTCTTCTTCGAGCCCTAAGCCTCTGCAGTCGTTCCCTTCCTCCTTCAATTCCTCAGTTGTTCCCATCCTCCTTTGATTCCTCTCTACAGTGTTCCTCTTCAATCGTTTCCTTCCTCCTTTGATTGCTCTCTGCTGCCAATGCTTCACCATTCTCTCTCAGCGCCCCTCCTCTAAGTTCTCTCGAGCGACTCTCAACGCCTCTCCTCTGACATTCGCAGTGATTTCTTCATTCGAGCCCTAGCCACCCCTCTGTCGATCTGAAGGTACGCCCTCTCTCTTGCTTCTCTCTTTCTATATCACTCTTTTATGTTCTCTTTGTCTCCCATCTCTCTCTCTTCTCTCTTCTCTCGTCTCTCCTCTCTATCTTTCCCTCTCTCTTGTTTCTTCTCTCAACTCTCTTCTATATGTCCGTTTCTCCCTCTCTCTCTCTCTCTATTCTCTCATCTCTCCTGCCTCTCCCTCTCCCTTCTTCCATTCATCTTCTTTGTCGTGCTCCCTCTCTCTCTCTTCTCTATCTCCCTTGTCTCTATCCTTCACCTCTCAATTTTTTTGATTTTTCAGATTTTTAAATCTATTTTTTATTTTTAACAAAATCTATTTTTATTTTAAAATTGAAAAGATCTCTTTCTTTTAATTTTTCTTTTTTTTAAGATTAAGACACCTCTATCATCTCGCAATCCATCGTCCAATCACCAACATTTCAAATCACCAAATCAAGAAAGGTGCATAATCCCTCTCATTCATTTCTTTTAAATAAATTTGTACTTTTAGTTGCTTTTGGGTTTTGAAAATTCAATCAACCAGAAATATGGTTGCTGCATGTCCGAGTTCGGTCAGGTCGGGTCGGGTTCGGCCAACATTCGGGTTGAGTCGGGCCAACAATTTGGGTTGGGTTGGGCCAGGCCGGGCCCAATAAATTTTTATGTGTTGGGTTGGGTTTATTAAAACCCGACCCGACCTGCTCGAGTTTCAGCCCCAAGTACTAATATGAGAGGAAAGCTTCCAGATACCCTCATGATCCTCCAAGATCGATTCAGCTGGATTCCTATCTAGTTTTCCTACCTGCCAAGTTAAAGTTAAATCTAAACAGCACTTGACAATGTCGTTGGTTACCAATTCCAAGGGGTAGATTTAGTCCACAAGACACAATAAACCATCACTTGGTATAAGATATCATGTTGCTGAATAGAACTCCAGAAAAGACATACACCAACCCAAATATAACTTCACTCATTGAGCACCAAAAGCTGAGATGATGGATTCTCCATCTATGAAAATCAACAATCAATTAAAGTAAGACGGGATTGAAGAAAATCTGAAGCATCTCCAGGATGTTGCACCCAATAGAAATCAAACTTCATGTTCCTAAAGATTTGTTTATCCAAGTTGAATCAGCAGCCAAACGAATCCTTATTTGCAAAATGGAATTTTGATGATCCCAGAAAACTCCTCGACCAAGAAGACATCGCTTCTGTTAGAAAAAAAAATGTTGACGTTTAGCATAGTTTCAATAACCAAAAGAGCTGTCCAACCTACAGTGCAGATTTTGTAGTCCACTAGGCAAAGGATCATTTACAAACTACAATACTGTGCAGAAATTCTTCACATGAATGCACGTTTCTGCAGCGTCCCAGTTCTGTGAATTTCCCAATTTCACTACCTAACAAATAGCCACATACCAACCTTCTATATCTTGTCTGCAACTAGATAAAAAACGACGGACGCAAACCTAAAGACACGTCCTAAAAATAACTGCAGTTCCATTAACATAAGCCGAAATTCACTTGATGCAGCAGTAAGAGTAAGATTCCTCATATAGATCATGGATTAATCCTACCACTTGGAGGCAGGCAACTGAATTAACTGCATATTAAGTAACTTCTGAATCAAAATATAGTTAGGAACGTGCGCTCCACTTTCAGAAACGTATCACAGATTAGAAGACACACCTGCCACACACGTTACAAATCAGGCTACCAGCTTTCCCTTGTTCTTTGTATCTTTTTTGCTGTGATAGACTCTCATTCAACTGCTTAGAAAACCGAAGAAAAGCCCTATGAACTTGTTGCTTGAACTCCTCTGAGCCTTCTGGAGGATCAGTCTTAACAAGTGATTTTGCATCTTCTTGTGAATCTTTATCATGTGCAGTTGCACCATCATTCCTTCCATCATAGGATCCTTTTTTAAATTTGTGTGCTCTGTAAAAGAAATCTTGTCTTCTGTCAAATTGGAATGAGTTGGGTAAGTCTGAAGGTCCTGGTTTCATACGCCTTTTCAACATTGAAGCTCGCCCAACAGCACGACGTGATTCAAGGAAACCACCTCGAACACGATCAGATATGGTTACTTTACGTGAGCGATCATGTGACCTCCCTTGGATTTTATGTGGAGGACGCCCAAAGCCCAATTGATTAGGACGCAATCCAACCCGACCTTCATGATCATCATTGCCACCCCGCTCTAGGATGTGCCTAGATGGTTTCCAAGTATCCGGTCGTGTAGTTCTTGAGTTATGCATATTTATCTCATCTATAGCACTGCTTTCTTTTTGTCATGTTCACAGATGGATTATAAACATCCAAATCCTCCATATCTGACCTCCTTTTGGTATCCATATCCAGTCTATAAGTATGATGATCATGGTCTGAAATGTGGGGACTCTTCAATCTTTCGTTGTGCCCCAGTAGACCAGAATCTCTTCCAAAGTCATAATCGCCACCAGAATGCATGATATCATGATCTCGGGATACTTTTGTAGCAAAATTATGATGTACATCTCCAGAACCAAAAGGTCTATAACGATCCATTGCCAATGATGACTCTCTATTCACATCATGGAAGCTGGCCATTGGATCACCTTGCAGTGTTTGGTGATTCGCGAAACTGATTCCAGTTCCTACACGGGTTCTACTTGAAATCTCAGTATCATCAATCCTGTCTCTAATATGATCAGAAAAAGTTGAACGCATTGGGTCCCTATCAGAATAGTCCCCTCGAGTACTTGTCTGCATCTTCCTATATAATTCATCAGATAAAAAGCCCGAGCTGCCCTTGTCTCTTTGATCAAGTTCAAGAAAGCTGTAACCATGGGACTCGTTCCTTGTTGGACTAAGCAATCCCCGGTGGTACAGTGGTTTCACATCTTTTGACTGAAGCACAGAGCCATTTGCAGAGTCAAATAATTGTTGGCCCCTACCATATCCATTGTGGTCCATGGGATTTGAGAAATTACCACCAATGCTTCTACCATATCCATCAATTGATTGCAAATTCAGACTATCCCGGTATAAACTGAAGTTGTCTTCCCTCGAAAGGCCACTGGATGTACTACCAAAAGCTTTTGACTGTGATAGCGATGACTGACGGTAACATAGAATATGAAGCATGTGTAGAATAAAATTTCCACTGCTTCTCTTCATCTTCCTCAAAAGGCTCTCCGGCAGGCATCTTTTTTGACACAAGGCGGCTGTGGTACCGATTATCTTCGTCCCCATGGTAGCCAACATTCATATTACCCCCCAACGATGATGCTGTTGACGGAAATGCACTACTGCCAGCAATTTTGCTAGGATTCAAACCCAACGATGAATACCCAGTATCCAGAGGTAGCGTGAGGAAGGTCCGCACTGACCCATCTTCCAAAGACATGGATTTCTGAACCAACATTCCGTCCCCATCAAGACCAGATGACCCATGTGCCTGAAAATCCTTATCTTTTGCAGCTCTAGAATTACTGCTACCACTACCACCATAACCACCTCCTGCTATGCTACCAATTCCTATATGCTTTGTGCTTGGGTTTGCTTCAATGTCCAAATCAAAGTACTTCCGTGGATATGGAGAGCCATTCAATGCCCACGACTGGATTCCTTCAAACCGAGCCTCATCAAAATGTCTGGATATATCCCTCCTCTCATCAAAATGTCTGGATATATCCCTCCTCTCGACAGAAGTGCTTCGGTGGTCCCCTATGCCCAAAGCCCTATGATGTGGCCTTTCATGCTCTCTGGGAGGGCTGAAACGGACCCTCCTATCAGGGCTTGGTCGCCAATCAGAACGGTGGTGGTCACGGACAGTCCACGGTGGAGACCGAACCCTAGCTCTACGACCACCATTTTCAGACTTTCGAGATCGCATCTTATAAATTGCAAAAGATTTAGCAAAGCAAAAAGCGGTTTCTGAAGCTCAGATTGATTCAGGGGGCACCACTGAATCCAAAATCTAAAATGGCTTACTGGAGTTGTGAACCAAAGAAATCAGAACTGAAAAGAAGAAAAGGAAACAAGCATGAAGAGAAATTAAAACCCTACAAAGGTTGTTGCCTTCGGGTTGACCAGACAGAACCCTAGACAAAGAGAAAGAATGGGGTTAAAAAAATAACCCTAATTCTCTATTCGAATGCTTGGAAAGGAAAGCAATTTCTAGAAAAAATAACCAACAAAGACCAATTTTCAGCCATTTTTGGTTAAATTTTTTTTTTATCATTTCCCTTCCCATACATCCAAACAGAGCCTAAAAAGAACGCAAAATCAAGCATTAACCAGAACTCCCTAAACGTAGAAGTAGAAGAAGAAGAAGAAGAAATGAGAAACCCTAGCTCTAGCAAGGAATCGAGGATGACAACAAAGGCATGAAAATTAGGATTTCTGAATGCAATATAGGGAGTCAAAATCTGACCTTGCGCGAAGAAATAATCAAAGCGAAAATGGAAATGGAAATGGAAATTGTATCCATATGGGATTTGGGGATACGGAGGAATGTAGAAATAGCGCCTCACAGACGTTGAAGCGAGGGGGCCTTCAAATTTATACCGTCGTTATGGACGTAAACCGGTCACTAGCCTGTAAACGGGTCTCGATCCGGCACGGCCTCGTTAATAAGTAAACGTCCCGGATCCTTGGAGTCCGTCCATGATTTTGGATTAGGCCTAGAGAGTCCGACTGTTATAGGATTGGGCCACGGATGGTCCATGGACAGTCCAATAACCCATTGTATCTGAATAAAACAGTCCCGCCTCTAGAGTTTTCTATCGTATTCCTCTCTCGTGTCTCTATCTGTCAGTTCTTCCTTTCACTGCCAGTGCTCTCTCCGCGTTTCTCTCTCTCGTTCTTCCTTTCACGCTGCTGCTCTCTCTCGATCTCGATCTCCGTTCTCTCGCCGTTGCTCTTGGTGCCTCTCTCTATGTCTTCCCTTCTCTCACTGCTGGGTCTCTCCATCTCTTCTCGGATTTCTTCACTTCTCTCACCACTCTCTCTTTTTCATTTTCTCTATGGTTTTCCCCTCTCTTAGCGCCTATTCCTTTCTCGGACCTTTCATTCTACTGTTTGTGGGGTTTGAAGACCTGGGTCTTTCCTAATTTTTCTCTCTAGACCATTTTGATTTTCCTCTCTGCTCCTGTTTTCGATCTCCACCATTGCTAAGCCCAAATCTGATTGCTGCTAATAGTATCTACCAAATCCATCCCATTGATTGTAGTCTTTCTTAATCACAAAGATGTTTATGGAGCTTGGGAGAAATATCTTGGTCTGGAGGACTATGACACTAGCTTCAAAAAGGGCTTATACAGCCAATCAGGTAATGTGCCACCTATATACTTGTTAATTTTCATCAAATGGATTGCTTTGTACTACAAAGTTTCTCTAATCCCTTTTAATGATCAGATACTTTCAATGTTTAAAGAGAAGTCAATTCTCTCTAATAAGTCAATTTCTAGATAATTAGTTTCTTCGTCGACTCTATAAGGAGATGTGAATAAATATACATGTTCTATGATTTAATCCTTTGGAAGTCGAAACATGAATGGTAAACCAAAGATGTAGAGGTTCTATGTGTAATAAAGATTTGATTGACATAATAAAAAAGGATGCAAAAGATTTGAGAGTCTTGGAGAATGTAAGTTGAGTAAAAAAGTAGAATTAGGAGATCTAACCCCAAAAAGGGGATAATGGCTTTGATTGCTATACTTGTTACTTGTTCTTGTCATGGTTATATATCCATTTTGGAAGTATCATGTAACATATTAATGGATATGTTTCCTATCCCATCTATGCTATTTCAGTAGAGTTCTATGATTTTGATAATTTTAACAAGTGGGAGAGAGATTGAAGATGTCAAAATATGAACTCTGTATTTCTTTCATATAATAATCATGTACAAAGGTCCCCTTATATAGCTAATACAAGAGAGCTATATGAGGAATACACACCAGCTATACAAGCATTTTGCCTATACAATAGGTAACTGTCCCTTATATTTACGGTCTTTAATTCCTAATTGACAACTCATGTCAACACTCCCCCTCAAGTTGGTGCATAGATGTCTTCGATGCCCAACTTGTCGAGTGAGTTGTAGAATACTTTACTGGAAACTGCCTTGGTTAGCATGTCCACTAGTTGATTTTCAGATTTAACAAATGGAAATTGAACAATATTTGCCTCGAGCTTCTACTTGATGAAATGTCGATCCACTTCAACATGTTTAGTGCGGTCATGTTGAACTGGATTATGAGCAATATCTATGGCTGCCTTGTTGTCACAGAGTAGACTCATTGCAGAGTTGGGTTCATAACCTATTTCTGTAAGTAGCTTCTTTAGCCAATGAAGTTCACAGAGACCTTTCGTCATTCCTCGAAATTCCGCTTCTGCACTAGACAGTGCTACTACCTTCTATTTCTTACTCCTCCAAGTGACTAGGTTACCTCCCACAAAGGGAAAATAACATGAGGTAGACCTCTTATCTGTAATACTTCCTGCCCAATCTGCATCTGTGTAACCACTGATATCTAGATGATTATTCTTTGAGAATAGAAGTCCCTTCCCTAGGTGCCGATTTCAAATATCGAAGAATTTGAACAACGGCATTCATGTAATCCTCACTAGGGCAATGCATAAATTGACTTACTATGCTAACAGTATAAGCAATATCCGGTCGTGTATGTGACAAATAAATTAGTTTTCCAACTAACCTTTGATATCTCTCTTTATTAGTAGGTACTTGATCAGGATACTCACCCAGATGATGATTTTGAACAATTGGAGTATCAGCAGGCTTACAATCAAGCATTCCTGTTTCAGAAAGTAAGTCCAACACATATTTTCTTTGAGATAGAAATATGCCTTGCTTTGATCGAGATACCTCAATACCGAGAAAATACTTGAGTCCTCCAAGATCTTTCATTTCGAATTCAGTCGCCAAATACTCCTGGAGTCGAGAAATCTCCTCCACATCATCTCCCGTAATTATCATATCATCAACATAATTATCAATGATGTTACCTTTCCACTTCGGTGCTTCAGGAACAGAGTATGATCGGAATTGCTCTGCTTAAACCCATAATTTCTCATAGCCAAACTAAACCGTCCAAACCAGGCACGGGGTGATTGCTTCAAGCCATACAATGTTTTCTGCAATTTACACACAACCCCAGACTGTGAGGGTATAGTATATCCTGGCGGAATGGCCATATATACTTCCTCCTTTAGTTCACCATGGAGGAAGGCGTTCTTTACATCAAACTGATGTAGCGACCAATCTAGATTGGTTGCAAGGGATAGCAGTACCCTGATAGTATTCAGTTTTGCTACTGGAGAGAAAGTTTTTTGATAATCAATACCATAAGTCTGCGTATACCCCTTCGCCACCAGTCTTGCCTTGTATCTTTCAATAGATCCATCTGCCTTGTGTTTAATAGAGAAGACCCATTTGCATCCTACTGTCTTCTTTCCTTTTGGCAGTGGGACAAGATCCCATGTTTGATTTTTCTGTAGCGCCTCCATTTCTTCTTTTATTGCCCGGGTCCACTTTGATCTATTATAGCTCCCTGTACTTTGCTGGGAACATGAATAGAGAACAACTGATGCACAAATGCCTTGAAAGATTTTGATAATCTCTGAGATGATACGTGATTTGCGATCGGATATTTGGATTTCTTCACCTTATACTCTGGGGAATACCGATCCGTTGGGTTTCCACGATTATGCCTGCAAGGTAATTGATAACCAACAGGGATATCATATATATTGACAGGTGAAGTAGTAAGAGAACTTACCTCAGGGATATTCCCAGGAGATTGATCAGCTGGTACTGGAGAATGAGAGGGGGGGTTCTTCAGGTTCATTTCCAAGAAAAACAGTCGGTCGGTCTTCCTCAAGTAAACCGTGTGGGTCTTCAGTCGGTCGGTCTTCCTCATGTACCGATCTAATGTCCATGTTGTCACCACCTGTCCAGTTCTGCTCTGTCCAATTATGTTCTTCACTCGATATCTCCCCCTGAGGAGGAGAATTGGTTATCGGGGCAGGAAAGAATATTTCAGACTCCAGGAAAATGACATCCATAGTAACATAAGTGTGTCGGGTGGAAGGATGGTAGAAATGGTACCCTTTCTGATGTGTGACATACCCCAGAAAAATACAGCAAATAGCACATGGATCAAGCTTAGTACGTTGATTTTTATGAAGATGAACAAATGCGACACATCTGAAGATACAAGGAGTAAGCATCAAAACTGAGGGCAGCGGTCCATGCTGAGAGAGGACTTGAAGTGGAGTCTGAAACTTCAAGACTTTAGAAGGCATATGGTTAAGCAAGTAAACAGCCGTGACAACTGCATCGTCCCAATAACTTCAAAGGACATGGGCACCAATAAAAAGAGCCCTAGCTGTTTCCAAAATATGTTTGTTCTTTCGTTCGGCAATACCATTCTGTTGAGGTGTCTGGGGACAAGTGGTCTCATGAATAATAACGTGAGTATGAAAATAACTCCGAAATTTGTGGTTAACATATTCTCCACCATTGTCCGAACGGATTATTCTCAGTTTAGCTGAAAACTGAGTCTGGAGCATTGTATGGAAAGTCTGAAAATTTGTAAACACCTCATGTTTATTTTTCATCAGGTAAAGCCAGGTCATACGGGTACAATCATCGACAAAAGTTGCAAACCAACGAATGCCAGATGATGTAGCGATAGGAGAGGGGCCCCAAACATCAGAATGGATTAATACAAAAGGAGTGATACTTTTATTCAAACTTAAAGGATAAGAGACAAGGTGACTCTTGGCTAAAATGCACGAGTCACATTTAAACTCAAAGTCATGTAATTCTGAAAACAAATCAGGTAACAAATGTTTCAAACAGCTAAATGATGGGTGCCCTAACCGACGGTGCCATAACCAAATATGCCTCTGCTTGACATCCAACGAATGTTGCATACTATTAGCTTTGCTTGTATTGAAGTTGTAATAACCCGACCCTTTAAATTAGAAATAACAAATTTTTTAGAGTTATTAACTCGGCTTTTTGACCGGTTAATATGATAGGGTACGGAAAGAGCTTCCCGAAAAGGGAGTATGTGACCCGATCAGAGGTCATTTGCTTAGTGATTTAGCCCGACGAAGTTCGGAGGGCATTTTAGACATTACGTAAATGTCTTTTGTTTTACATATAAAATCATGAATAGTATTTTATAGACCTCTTGAGTGTGAAAGATCACTCTTCTGATATATTCAGACCTTGAAACTCACACACATATTAAGCTTTTAAGTACGCTACTTAGTGGTATTTTCATAATTTCACGAGTATTCCTCGAAACATGTATTTTACATATGCTTTTATCTAAAAGCCCCGATTTTTAATATACCCCGCATTTTGAAAATTAGCAAACTCAGATCAATTTGATCTGTATTTTATCAAACTCTTTGACATATTTAAAATGTCGAAAATGATATTTTAAACACTGGTTTTGAAGTGTTAAAATCACGGTTATCATAAGCCGTCTATTTTATTAAAATGTTGACTTTGTGAAAAATGCCCTATTTTTTATATCAAAACAAAAAGAGAACATTCCACCGTAGGTAAACCCTGTGTTCTTAACACACTTACGGTGTCGGATTTTTACGAGTTAAGGTCTAAAATAGACGAACAGAAAAAGGGTAAAGGTAACAGTAATTTTTACTGTTACCTGAGATAAGATTTTTTCATCTTATCTTTCTGTCGACAGTGTTAACAGATAAGATTTTTTTCAACCCTCTGCCGACACAACAAACGGTCAGGGATCATCCAGCAGTTTTCAATAGTGGTTTTCAAAACACTATAAATAGGTGCAGTGAATTTAAGTTAAAATCACAAATTTACGAAACTTTTTCTCAGTTTTTTCATATCTTCTCTGCTGCCAGAGGTATACTGTTGCCTCAAGCGGTTGTCTTAAATTTTTCAGAAGATTTCTGTAAGTGGTTATTTTGAGTTAATATTTTTAGTTTGTAGATCTCATTAAGAGGAAGCTAGATATTTAATTTCATCAAAAAATGACTTACGGTTTGCTCTATAAAAATCGGAGAAGAAAATAGAGAAAAATAGAAAAATCTATCCGTGAATAGTGATTTGCGGCGCACTGTGCAGGCCCTAAAAGGTATTTTGGTAATTTGTTAATACGGAAGAACAGTGCCCCGTGAACAGTATTTTCCAGATGAACAGTGCCCCCGTGAACAGTATTTTTACGTATGAACAGTGTCCCGTGAACAGTATTTTATGGATGAATAGTGTTCGTGAACAGTATTTTGGGTGAATAGTGCCCAGGGCATTTTGGTGATTTTGGATTTTTTTTGGGGGGGGGGGGGGAAAACGTAATTTTTGAAAAAATTTCAAAAATGAAATTTATGTTATTTTAACTTAAAAATACTTGTTTTAGACCACTTGGGGGTTTATTTTAGCCCGTATTAGGCTCGGGGGCAAAATCGTAATTTTGGCAAAAGTTCAAGAAAACTCTCTAAATGTATTGTCATGATATTCCAAACGCTTAGGAGTATAAATTATGGCTAAATAGTATTATTATACGTTGTATTTATCCTGTTTTCCGTTTTAAACAGATTATTGAAAAACACTCGCTGACCGAAGGTGAGGAGATTCAACCACACTATGTGTTTACTAAAATGCATCTCATTTTGCATTCAATACAAATGTTTCTTTCACCATTAGCCCTACGACAATAAGTGGATATCCGTGGTCATCTTAATTGACGGAAAGGACGTAATAGGATTAGAATGCGATACCGACACTGTTCACATGTAAGGAGGTGATTATAAGTTTCAACATATGAAACGTGAACTTGAGAATGTTTCGGGATGTCGAGATCTAGTCATCCTAAAACGGAGTACAGAACCCACTTATTCCTAGAGACTACTTGGTATTGTGATATGGGTGATCTGATGATAGATTAGGTATCCAACAGTGATTCCGATAAGAATATGCATTTTGTGTATAACTAAAGATTTGCAGGATAATTAGTCTATGCAATAAATGATGGGTATAGGGTAGACATACCCGATTGGAGATAACGGTAACACTTATTTGTGTTATAATGTAACCCGTTGGTGGGCTTTTAATCTGTGTTTAGTTTTTCGGCATATTATATACTGATTGCTGATATTTGTATTATGATTCCATGCGGGAGGGCTTAGGAATCTATGTTAGCTGAGTGAGGTTATTATGATCATATGTGTGAGAGATATTATGTGGGTTGATAATTATGTTTAAATCCATGTATTGATGTGCATATTAATTGGTGTACTGTGCATATCAAATTACCTCACACCAATGTATGAAGTACCTAGCTCATGGAGGGCACTGGTACGAGGTGTATTCAAAATACGGGCTGTGTAAAGCACTGAGCATGAATTTGCCGGCGGTGTAGGAAACGTATTACTCGCGGTTAGGGGAAAACCGTAGACGTCGTTTGGCGGGGGTATCTTTTTGAGAAATGAAGGACATCTCATGGTAGATAACTGTGTTGACATTATTCTACATGATTTCTGAGTGTATAAACTGTTGTTTGATAACATGTCTATAATGTTGACAATATGCCTTGTCATCCAGAACTTGCTGTTGTTTTCTCTTCATTGAGTTTGTAAAACTCACACTCCTTACGAAACAGGAAACCCGGAGGACGAAGGACAGGAGGATCATCAGCTGTAGTTTAGGGTGGAGACCCTTTAGCTATCTACCCAAATGTTGGGATTTTATGTTTAACTTAGTAGACATTATACGTATGAACATGTAATGTAATAAACCTTTTATAATGTTCGTTTGAAATACTGTACGATGTAATAAAGTCTACTTCGTTTCTGATGTGCAACTCTGATGTTGATGGGATCGATTAATGATAAATGTTAGGTAGATCATATGTGACATTTTCTATTTTGGACTTTCCTAAGAGGTTAAGTTATAGATTACATGTTGGTCAGTAGTGTATCCACATACTATGCGTCGATGTGAAATCTGTCGAGATTTTGGGTTTTAAGCGGGCCCATGGTGGCCCCTTCATCTGCCTGGGATTTTTACCGGCTAGATATGGCTGGGTCCAAGGCTGCCAAATGTTAGATCCAAACTTATTCATAAGAGATGTTAAAGTCCATAAGATGATTTCCGCAAAGGCTCAATATTGTATTAGAAAAAAAAAAAAAAAACTCATGTTAGTGGGCCCGGAGGGTCGGGGCGTGACAGAAGTCATCCACATAATATAGCCCCCCTCTTTTAGTACCACGACCAATGGTCTCCTTGGTGAGAATATCCTTAAGAAAACAAAAGCCGGGGTATATTAGAGCACAACAATCTAATTCTTCAGTAGCTTGGCCGACAGATATCAGTTATTTGAGAGAGAAGGAACAAGTAAAGTGTTTGATAATGAAAGAGAGGAGGAGATGGCGACAGTGCCAGCTCCTTTAACTGGATATGTAACCCCATTGGCGTTGGCAATATTAATTCGTCTCGGAGGAGACGTACTAATAAAGTTATTAGGATCAAACGTCATGTGATCAGTTGCTCCTGAATCAATTATCCAGCCATTGTAATCCCTCTGATTAGAGCTAAACAAAGCAAAACCATAGTTACCTGAATCGCTGAGTAGTAGACTCATCACCAAGGGGTGAAGCACGTGAGGATTCTACTTGTGAGATAAAAGTCAACTGAGGTTTTGCATTTATCAAAGCAACCCAACCTGAGCCCTTATTTGGAGGAGTGCCACGTGGCTTGCGGGCCTTGAGGTCATTCCACCATTCTGGGTATCCATGTAGTTTAAAGCAAGTATCACGGGTGTGCTTTGGATTTCCACAGTGTGTGCAACCCCCACTGTCCGACTGAAAATTGGGTTTAGGAGCCAGAATGGGCGGCCCAGTCTTGGCAGCATGTTGGACAGAGGCCCACTGTTCGGGTCAGTTTGAGTCTGCACTCGATCCGACCTTGAGGTACGAGGGACAGTCTTGTGGGAGAACTGTTGGCCTGACGGGGTTTCTCCCTGAGATGTCAAACCAGCACCAGTAGGTATGTCGACTCCTGTCATCATCACAGCCTGTCTGGTATCCTCTCGTCGAACATATCCATACGCCTGTTCCACCGTAGGAAATGACTTCATTTGGAGCACATCACTCCGAACTTTGTCAAGACGATCATCTAACCCATCAAGGAAGATATAAACTCGATTGTCCTGGATAATTGAATTAAAATGGTGAATATCTGTTTCACACTCCATCGGGTTCGGGCGACTGAAAGTCAATCTCCCTCCACAGACCTTGAAGTCTGTTGTAGTATGTCTTAATGGATCCTCCATCCTGCCTCAGTCGAGTTACTCGCCTTTTCAGATCATAAACCTGAGAGGTATCGGTTCTAACAAAGTATGTCATGGCAATGACGTCCCACACCGCTTTTACCGTCGGAAATCGAATGAAATTGCTAATCAAACTTGGCTCCATAGAGTTGATCAACCACCCTTTCACAATCGAATTTTCTGTTCACCATTTTCTAAATGTCGGATCGGTGTCCAAGGGTTGTGGAAAATCGCCATTAATGTATCCCAATTTGTCTTTGCCGGAGATATACATCTCAACAACTTGGGACCATAGGCCATAGTTAGCACCATTCAACTTGATGCCGATCTGTGCAGCGGAAGAGTCGTAGGTCGGAGTCGGGGTCGAGGGCTGGTTATGGCTTCAGTATTTGAGCAAGTCTGGATGACAAATCTTCGAGGAGTTGCGGAAGTCGAGGTAGAACCCGACTGTTTTTCCATGATTGTAAAATGCTCGAAGGACTAGGGAGAGAGAAGCACTAAGACATATCTTCAGTCGTCTGCTGCGGTATCGGAGAAATCTGATCCCAGAGCTGGCTGCTCAGATTTTTTTTCTCTCTCGAGCCTTCCTTTTTCAGATCTGCAATTCCTAGTTTTTTTTTCCTTTTCCTGGTGTGTCTTCTCAGAACCGAGAGACAGCCCTTGCAGATCCGAAGGAGAAAAAAAAATCCCTCCCTTTCCTGTGTGCCGCCTGCCCTCTCCGGTGTGCCACCTCTGTTCGATGCTTGCAGCCGACCGAGAGGAAATCGTTGGAGAAGAGGGATGGACGTGAATCAGTGACGGCTCAGAAGCAGTAGGGATCAGGTGGAGCAGCGGCAGCAGGCGCCAACGAACCCAGATCGGGAATCCGATCTGCAGTTCAGGCGAGCTGACAAAGGGGCCGAGTTAAAGAACAAGGTTGTTGGTTTTCAGAGAAAAACTAGAGTAGATCGAGAAGCCCCGGTCAGAGGCAGGAGGCAGCAGTCGGCAGTGTCTCCAGATCCGAGTCCGATCTCAGATCTGCTCCTAGATCTGAACGGAAACCCGACGGCGGGTGCTCGGCGTCAGTCTCAGGTCCGTATGATGTGCGCTCGGTATGCGCTTGGCGTCGGTCTCAGGTCAGTACTAGATCAGCCGATCAGCAGGACAGATCTTCCTCGGCGATGAAAGCCCCTTCTGATGGGCTCCACTCGCTGAGGAAAAAAAAACGAAAAAAGAAGAGGTTGATCAACGGTGGGATTTGTGTTTCTAATATAACATAAAGCCTAAGATCGGTGTCTCTGATACCATGTCAAAATATGAACTCTATATTTCTTTCATATAATAATCATGTACAAAGGTCCCCTTATATAGCTTATACAAGAGAGCTATATGAGGAATACACACCAGCTATACAAGCATTTTGCCTATACAATAGGTAACTAGTCCCTATATTTACGGTCTTTAATTCTTAATTGACAACTCATGTCAACGGAAGAGACAGGGTTTAGTTAATGTAATAGTGACTACATTGTTGTGGGTGGAATTGGTAAGAAGGGTGAAATTACATTTTGCACAAAGAACATTCTATCACCAAATTTATAATATTCGGAAATAACATGTTTTGTATCTGACGTAGCACAAAGAAATATTGTTTTATGAAGGGGGGTTTCTTACGGTGGGTGGCTAATCTTAATGAGAGATACAGCTTGGAAAAATGAAATACATGTATCCAGGTGCTCTGTTATAAAGTATGACAAAAAAACATTGTCTAGACCAATTGGCTTTCCCATGGTGATCTATCTAGAATTTTGGGAACTAGTTGCTATTAACTTACTCTTTTGTCTTCACTTAGCCGCATGTTCTTTCTCTCATATCAAGATCTCACCCTTTCTCAATCTCAGCCTTTTTTGTCTCCGTCTATCAATCTCTCACCTTTTTTTTTTTTTTTTCAGTCTCATATATTAAAAAATGAGAGAAACTGTCACACTCTGACCCGATTTGGGTCTAGGACACGACTATTTTTTTTTTAAAATAAATCTACTTAACAAAGTCCCTGGGCCTCTAGGTAATCTCAACTAGGCCCAGAGGAAATGTCACACATGCTCATGTGGACACTAGGTATGATTCATCACATCGATAAGCGATCCAAACCCAAAAAGGATCCCAAAATTATCATCGCACACTGTTAGGGTCAAGCCCCTCAATAGGGTTAAAGCCCCTCGACCAGAGACAAATTCTGCATTTTTGGTCTGCTCCTAGGTCGAGCCTCTCGACAAGGGCTTGACCTGAGACCTCACTGTCATCTTGTGTTGCTCCCAGCTCAATCTCTATCAAGACCATGAAAAGATGGTAGAAGATGTAAAAGTGCTGGCTTAAGTTCAAAGGTAACATTTGTTGCAAGTATAATTATACCTGATGGAGTATTGGCTGTGACCTGTGAGAAGTAGTCTTGGAGAGTTTTCTCCACAACTTCCTCTACATGGGTGAGGATGGTAGTGATGAAAAAGATGATGTTGATGGAGTAGATGGGGATGCTGATGATGGTGAGCTAAGTGATTTGTCTATGTCTATGACTAAGCTAGACTGAGCTCTGGACGCAACAATCGATGTATTGACGGGAAGTGCAATTCTAACCAAGTGATTGTGGAGTCACGTGACCAGTTAAGCATACATAGACACGATCACACACATTCAAACAAAAATCACACAAGAAATGCTTAAATCTAGATTTGAATTGCACTTATGCAATCCGATTTTTATTTGGCTAATAGGACCTAAAGATTGTCTCTAGACTTGCTCCTATTTTTCTTTCCGAAAAAACTATGTCTCCAATGAGAGTTCAACCACAATCATGGCCAGGTAAGTACCCAGGTACGTGGAGGAGCACTTGACAATCTGCTTATATTCCACTTATCTTTAGGCTGTTTACACCTTGGTGACAGAGCTAATCCTAGACACCATGATTGAAGATGAACTAGTCATTGGTTCTAAAAATTGATTTGAATTGAAAAGGTTCCTAATGAGCATGAAACCCTAAAATAACTTAATGGTTCCTTAATTAATTTTATTAGGAAATGCATGGACCATTTTTACTATCTTGTTTTTCTAGATATTATGAATGCAATCCTACTTTACCATACAAACATCAAACAAATATGCAAAACAATAGTAAAACAATTCTAACTAATGAATGAATCTAACATCCTAATATGCATGAGCAATTTAATGTGCAAACTGATTAAAGAACACCATAAAAATTCTATATGAATGCATGATAAAATGAAAATTAAAAGAAAGCGATTAGGCACTCACCTTAGTCTAGCATGCATGTTTCCAGCAATTTTTAAGCTGCGCATTTTAAAAATCTTGCAAAACAAACAAACTTTGGTGTAGAGTCTAATCAAAGAATGCATGATCCTAAACTAAATGATGTTTTCCTATAACTACAACTAGTGAAAGAAATATACTATTCAAAATCCTAAACCGCAATTTTAATCAAGATGAGACTAAGAAAATTAAATTTGAGATTCACCAATTTGATTCCAACATTTGATTTGATTAGATTCACAAGTTAAATAATACTTTCTAAATCTAGAAAACTTCTAAGTTTGGGAATTTTCTAAAATCGGATGGTTTCCAAAAATAGAAAACTTTCCAAAAAAGGATTTTAAAAATAGGATTTTTTCCAAATAAAATAGATTTTCAAGATTAACACATATTTGCTAAAATAAGAAACTAACAATTAGAAAATTTCCAAAAATAGAAAAATTCTAAATATGACAGTTTCAAAGGTTAGCAAATCTTCAAAAATAGACTTAATCCAGAAATTGATATTTTCAAAAATCTCTTATTAGAGAAAACTCTCTAAAATTAGAACTTTCCAAAAATAAAAAGTTTACAATTTTAAAGAGTTGCCAAAAATAGAAATGTTCCAAAAATATCAATCTTTCCAAAAATTACATACTTTTTAAATGGCATATAATTTAATTTTGATTTCCCCGGCAACGGCGCCAAAAAAACTTATTGATGTTTTAAATTTGTAAATCTCGCAAGCGTACGAACTATTTGTTAGTATAACATATGAGTGCGAGGTCGAACCCACATGAAATCACAAAATATATGCTTAAAATTAAATATGTACCTTTAAAAAGATGTAATCTTGAGAAAATTAGATTATGTTTAGATTTGAAATAAAAAGGATAAATTTTAATTGGAAAACAAGTGAACACCATCTTTTAGTTATCATATGAATGAAATTAATTCCTTTATTTTTTATATTGGTGAATCAATGGATATGTAGTCATCTCTCTTGAATTAAAGTTATAAAGTTCTAGATTAAAATAATATATTCACAGTCCTAGTTAAAGAATCTTTTGAGAGAGAGGTTGTTTTTTTATAAAGAATGAATAAAATATTAAACAAAGATTACAATGTTAAACTAAGAATTAAATAAATAAATACATGGATTACAACACAAATAAACATACATAAAGACAAAAATAAACTAATTTACATATATACAAGGTGGATAACATAACTAAAAAAAGTAAATAGCAGAATTGAATTGACATGAAAAATAAATGACAGATTAAAATAAAAACATAATTTAAAGGTGGCTGTAGAATTATTCTCTCATCGCCCAAAAATTATTAAATAAACAAGAAACTTAGATCTGAAATTTAACGCATAGAATTCAAGATTCATTTTACACCTTTTAATTAAAATCTATACTCTTTAATCTAATTAAAGTTTCATCATAGGTTCAACATTCACAACCTAAGACTTTAAATCAAATTAAAAACATGAATTAAAAATTAAAATGAAGCATAAAAGATAATATGAATAATCGGACGTTTCAAGAATAAAAAAATGGACGTTTCTTATTTATTAAATAGAAGAATTCAATGTACAAAAGATGAAGATTCAATGCATGAAAGACTTAAAAATAATTTGCAAAATAAAATAAATCTCACTTGCAATTTTCGAGTATGCTCCTTTTTCTTCAGTGTATTTTTCCAACTTCAGGTCCTCTTGAACTCCAGGTCAAATTCGAATTTGGCTTTGGGGTAGTGGAGTATTTATAGGCTCAAGGTTGGAATGGACGGCTGTGATTAAATCAAGGCTTAAGTAACAAAGGAGTGGCTTGGATTAAATCTCAATGGAGTTGGATGGATGGGATTAAAGGTTGCAAAAGGTTAGGGTTTACAAGGGTGTGCAAGAATTTGGAGTTGTGTGGTGGCTTGGAGTGGAGTGTAAGAAAAGTTAGAGAGGATTTAGGATGGGGATAGGCTTACACGAATTTGGAGTGTTGGTTTAGGGTTTAGGGTTTAGGCTGATGATAAATGGATGGTGGAGATTTGAAGTTGAGATGATTGAATGGATGAGATGAATTGAAGTGATGTGGAGGGTTGACTAGGTGCATGCGCATGAATGGGATAAAAGATTGCAAAAATCGTGTGGGCTTGTGGATGATGAGGAGGTGATGTGTACATGAATGAATCTAGACGGAAAATGGGTTAAAATGCATGGAGTATTTTTAGTGCAAAAATCGTGCATGAGCTATGGAGATTGGATTGGGTGATGTGGCAATGGATGATGTGGCAAATTCGAATGGAGGCTAGCTTGTACCTCAAGTTGTCTATACTTTAGGGTTTAATGAGTGGATGGCTAAGATTAAATGGGGGTTAAGATCTAATGGTTCTAAACTTAATTGGGTAAAATTAAATATAGGAAATGAATGATGATTGATGGAGGGTTTGGATTAAAGCGTTGATCATAGATGGATATTGAAATGCATGACCTAAATCTAAGATAATGTATGTATGTATGTGGTGGATGTATGTGGAGGCTCTAGGGTTTTAAGAGATGAATGAATGAATAAGATTAGATGACCTAATATCTAATGGCTAAGATGACCAATGCATAAAATGAATGCATGAATTAATAGGTGATGCATGGATGAATATTATTCTAAGGTTAAAATGTTTATGGTTGATGAATGAATGGTCTAGATTATATGGAGGCTTCTAGGGTTTACTAATAATGCATGAAAGATATGAAAGATGGAGATGAAAGATAGAGGTTAGAGGGCAGATATTGAATGCGCATGAAAGATAGTCAGGGTTTAGGTATTGGAGCTGACATTGGGTAAATGGATGTGGGGCTATGGTTTGTGGACTTAGGTGGATTCAAATATGGACCATGGAGCATTAGACTTTGGCTTGGACTGTAATACCCTGACCCGAAATTAAGCATAATCCATTTTATAAATCCTCCTTAGACCAGGTAAATCTCAAAGATTAAAGTTAGGGCTTTACGAAAAAGCCCAGGTGTGGCCCAATCTGAGCTCGCAAACTCAGTGATCCAGCTCGTCCAACTAGAAGGACAAAATGGTAATTTACCACTTATTGATATTATTTTATTATTTATGTCATTATGTGGTTACTATTGGATGATATTGTTTTCCTTAATCAAGGATTTCTATTTCTGAATTCAGAATTATTTTATTTTCAGAAAATGGTATTTAAAACCGCCCGTAAAGACCCTGAAAAGTGGAAATAAATATTTTTAAATGAGTTTAAAAATAAGAAAAATTTGAGACAAGCATTTTATGTTAGACCATGTTAGTACGGTCTAGTTTATTTCTTCGAACCCTGAAAATGAGGAATTTAATTCATTTTATTTAACACAAGTTAAATTAAGTAAATAGTGTCAAATTATGGATTTTATTTAAATCTATGGTTTTTAATGAGTTTTAAATCTTCAAATTTTTATGGTGATTAGAGTTTTTAAAAACTCAACTTATCTGTCAAGTTGGATTAAAATTAATTAAGCTTTTTAAATCATATTTTAGTTAAAAATCGATTTTTATAAAAAATGGACCTATTTGCAAAAACCATAAGATAGCAGGGAGGACTTATCTGCAAAGCAATAATTTTTACTGTAGCCGTTACTGTGCTGGAACATTGTTGCCCGTTGGTAAGTGGCCGAGGGACGCCATGCAGCCGGTGAGGTGGTCCATGGTGATTTTCTATAAATTCACCCTCTCAGCTCAGCTGGTTTCACTCCTAGATTCATCTCAGTCTCTCAGCTCTGAGAACCAGACCAATCACCCTCTCCCTCTACCTCTGATTTTCAAATTTTTCGGTTGACTGGTAGCTTAAAGAGGAAGATTTTTCAAAGTCGGGATTTTCAACCCAGGAACCAAAGCGAAGGTAACCTTTGTGTTTTTTTTTTTTAAATTTCAGTCAGTTTAGAATCCAGAAAGAGCAAATTTGACTGAGTTTTGAGTGAGTAAAATGGAATTGAAGTTTAAGGAAAAACCATGGATTTCTTGTGTCAACTTGGTTTTGGTGTTAAAATCCGATGGTTTAATCACTGTTAAAGCTTTAATTCATTCCCTAAGGTAAGAGGACTCACTGAGGAGTCCATCTGACCGGTTGGATGTGAAAATCGAATCCAGAAAATCCACTGTTTCTGGATTCATATTTCATGTGTCACTGTCCGTTGCTGTCTGTTGTTGCAGACAGAGGAGGAAGACGACTCTCAGACGGTCCAAGAGTTGTGCTTCGGACGGTCCGAGGGTGACCCCCTTCGGATGATCCGAGAGTGACCCTTCAGACGTTCCGAGCTTCGGTTCGAAGTCCCGAAGCGTCCGAGGCTAGCTGTTCTCCCGCCTTAGCTCCGGATGTTCCGAGCTATCTTCGGAAGGACCAAGAGGTTCGGACGATCCGAGCTTCTTGCGGCATGTTCCGAAGACACCGAGACCCACCGAAGCCTGTTTTCTTCTTTTTTTTTTATTCAGAAAGAGCTTCGGATGGTCCGAGACCTGACCTTCGGACGGTCTCAGGACAGATCCATATTCCGAAGTCTGTGGACTAGTTTAGGCCATGGTTCGGATGATCCGAAGCCACAGTGCCTGGTTCTGAGGCATGTTCCAAGGAACCCAGTTTTTGAATGTCAAGTCTTGGTTGATTGATGATGCATATGTTAGATCCTTGGTTTTCATGTGATGTTTATACCCACTTGATAATTTAAAAATTGTATTAACCCCTTCTTCTCTCATTAGTATAGTGTATTACTTATTGTATTCACTTCCAGGCCGGTACTATTTGTCGGGCACTGAATGACTTCACTTCTAGGCCGACGCTATATCTGTCAGGGCACTGAGTGACCTATAGGCCTAACTCAATATGTCAATCTGGTCATATCTAGAAGACAATACGAGAAGTGACCTGAGCATCTAGACCTATCTCAATACGTCAATCTGGTCATGCCCAGAAGACAATATGAGAATTGGTCTGAGTACCTATTTATTTTATATTGAGGATTATTGTAACTTAAAAATGGTTAGAAACCAAGTAGGAGACTCAGTTCCATTTACCTTGGAGAGTTTTGGAAAAATAGTATGGTTTTGAAATACTACTTGTATGTATTTATTTGAATGCTATGTATGTTGACTGATTATTGATTGCACACTTGTTTGCATGTTGACAGAGACTGCGATACCACACAATTTCGGTGAAGGGACTTAACTTTACAGTAGGTGTAAATCAGGTTTAATGAGATGGATTTTGAGCAATGAGTGGTTTCAAGTTTTGATGAACCCACCCATGTGCCCAGACATGATGCACTATTGTAAGAAGTGCTTATAATGATTGTAAATGTTTATGATGTTGATCATATGTGTTTAAATACTGCTTCCACGTGCCCTTGACTATTGAACCAATATCGGCCATGTGTGTGAGATGGTTTACGTCTACTGGACCAGGGGTGTCGACAGTTGTTGACTTGGGGAGTGTCAGTATCGGCCATGTGAGGGCCGAAGATGTACTTGCAAGGATGTATTTTGATCGTGTCGGGACTTAATACAATGGTCTCAGCGTAGTATGTAGGTGTTACGATGGATGATAGCAGTTATGGAATGATGTTGAGAATTTATTGTCAAACATGAGATATCATATTGCAAATGTTGATTATTTAACTAACCTGATGTTTCATTAGACTGAATTGTTATATTTCTTTCACTAGGCTAGTTAGCTCACACCACTCACATTTCAGGAGATGTGCCTGAGGAGGAGAACCCTCCGTATGAAGCTTAGGATGGATAAACTGCTGCATTGCCTTGGGATTCCCACTGAGGGGAATTCCGCTATCTTTGTCTTTTGGTTCCTTGAACCATTTGTTTTTGTAAAGTACCATGTGTGGTACTTAGTTTGTATTAATGTTATTTATTAAATCACTATGTATTCCGTAGCTACTTTGGTTGTGATGTAATAATAATTCATTCATGGAATTTGTGTTTGTGATTGTGTTGTGGGTAGACTTATGGTATGTGTTTGAGTCCACATGTTGAGATCATGTGTGACCTTTGAGCCTAGCCATTGATCCGGCCCATTTAGAATCTTGAGATTAGTTTCCAAAAAAAAAAAAAAATCAGTGACGTTCCGGGCCCTACTTTCGGGTCGGGGCGGTACATGGACCTCAATTCTTGGACTTGTTTTTGGGCTTACTTAGACTTGAGTTGCACAATGGCCTGGCCCACTGTGTGAAGTGTGCATGGACTGCCTGTGGCCTGGCCCAATACTGGCTTATGGAGCTAAAGCTTGGCCCATTTGGTCTTTGAATTTCAACCTTTGCAATTGGATTCGCAGTTTTTATCAGTCTATGATTAAATAATTATTCAGCCACTTAAAATCTAAAAGTTATTAATTAATTTAGACTCTCATAACTGGATCTAGATTAATTAATTTACATGAAAGTCCTAGAAATGGAATGAAATAATTATAAAAATCCTAGGTCTTCACTTTCAAGCTCTAATCTTGCAATTATCTGCTGAATTAGCATGGTTTTCTTGAACTGTCCATTTTTATCTACAAAACTAAGAAACTACATTAAATGCATCATTATATACAAACATGAGAGCTAACTAGTCCAATAATCAGGGGTAAAAATGTAAGATTTTAGTGTTAAACAGAATTAAACACATGTACAACCGATATATAGTGGTTCGGTTAAGCAACCTACATCACTAGTTGAGATTCACCCAACCTTGGGTTATCTCCAAATAAGTAAGTGGGGAATTACACCCTCACTAATAGAGTAGGACTTTCACCTATACACTCTTAGTTTTGAAAGGTTCGACCAATCCCGGTCTACGTCCTTTTCCCTCTATTTTTTTATAGTGGTTTGATCGCCTTGATCTAGTCCACTTCACAATCATGAATTGAAAATAAAACACAAAGAAATACTTTTCCTTTCAAGCTTAACCTTGGTGAAGTGTGTTTCTTGAAAATCTCTCCCAAGGATCTTGTTGACGATGAAGATGTACCTCTTGTATGAAGCAATCACAAGATAGGGAGAGGGTTCCTAGGATTTGTGATTTGACAATGTAAATCCTAGAGAAGTTTTCTTCTTCTCTCTTGATCTCAACTAACTAGGTGATTGAATCTCTAAATGATTTACCAAATGTATAGATTAGAGAGAGTGATGGAGGAGTGAGTCTCTAAATTTTCTTCAAGTTTTTCCAATTACAAATGAAAACTCTCTCCCCCTTAACAAACTTCGGGCCTTAAATAGAGATCATAAAAATCTCGACAAGGGTGATTGATCGTCCTACACTGATCGATCGTGCATTCAAATTTACCATTGTAATGACCGTTGTGCAGTAAATGTTCTTCCAATGGATAGAAAATGTTCTCGCTCGATTGATCGTGCCACGCGATTGATCATCCGTGTTTACTCGTGATTGATCGTTGCATGGAGAATGAATCGGCCTGAGATTGGCTGTATTTTCTGAGTCAAGTCTTATCCAGACCCAGGGCGATTGGTCATGGGACCAATGTGTTTCTGCCCTGTCTCGCCGATAGGTCGTACGACCTGATTGATCGTGCACTACACCACACGAAAGGTCGTGGCCTAAATGAATGAATCGTCTTGAGTCTGATTGTAATTTCCAGAGGGTGTTCAACCCAGGCTCTAGGCCATCGATCTCGAGGGCGATTAGTCGGCCCTTTACCTAGATGAAGTATCGTCTGCACGTTTGGTCGTCCTGAGACATGACTGTGAATGACAATCTAGATTTCATCCTAAGTCCTGCTGATGGATTGTAATGCACAATTGGATTGGCCCTGTCCCAACAATGCATCGCCTGCATGAGTGTATCGTCCTGGGACCATAGGTGTTTGACAAACCATTTCCAACCAGAACCTTTGTTTTCTAAGGCGATTGGTCTAATGCCACGATAGATCGTCCATTATCAAAGGCGATTGATCGCCAGACACGGTGTGTTGACATGACAGTAAAACAAATTATTTTCAACCTCTAGGCTACTTAAATTATCCAGATATTATTTCTAAGCCTAGGCAAGGTTATCCTAAGGTGTGGGGTCCACCTAGAGTCTTTTATGGCCAATTTACCTTGTGTGATTGCCATACATGTTGATGATCCGTTTAATCTTGATTGATCTTCCATCCTGAGCTTGATTCAACCACCACTTGATTCTTGATTCTTGATTCTTGAGCTTTTAACTTCAAGGCAATGCTTCACTCAAGTCATAGATTTGACAAACAAGGGACTCAACAAGTCAGGGCATTAACAGAAGATATGCCGATTTTTTCTCTCTGCTACACAATTTTGTTGTGGTGTTCCCAAACAATTAGTTTGATGAATAATTCATTGGCTATGAATATAGTCAGAGAAAAAAACATTGGTATATTCGGTACCATTGTCAGATTTGAAAAACTTAATTTTGATATTAAATTGAGTAGCTACCATATTATGAAAATCTTTAAAAGTAGACGAGTGGGATGAGTAAATGGGGTCAAAGGGTTTTTATAATCTCCAACGTCAGGGAGGAGTTAGGTTCTTGTGAAGGAAAGGTGAGTGGCAGCATGGCACTAGGCTGGGTCATGTGCTATGGGAACAACAAAAAACAGGTGAAACTAGGTGTGAAGGGCATGCATGACGAGGGTGATTGGCGACTGAAAAATAGATCTGAGCGAACCAGATCTGAAAAACAATGTCTGAAAAAGCTGCGAACTAGATCTAAAAGGCTGCAAAAAATGACATAGGCTAACAAAAACAGGAAAAAAATCTGTGCAAGGTTTTGGGTCAATTGCAGGTGGAAGGTTTTGCGTCGATTGCAGGTGGTGAACAAAACAAATTGAAGGTGAAAACACTTGAAAACAACTTGTAGAATGAGAGAACGATAGATCTAGGCTTCCACTGATTTGAAGATATGGAAGAACGACAGATTGGATAAATCTGGGACGGGGCAACAGATCTGGGCTTCCTCTCTGATGCAACAATTAAACCCGAATCAAAACCATTTCCCAAATTGAAACTCTGCTCTGATACCATTTAGAAATTAATAGACTAAACACCATCATAATAAGAGACACAATGATTTATGTGGAAAACCTCTAAGGGAAAAAACCACGGGAGAAAGGGAAAGATTTTATTATATTATATGTCAAATGAGATGTAGAGGCAATATATAAGTTACATAGAGAAAGTCAAAGTCAATCGTATCACTATAAATCTCTTTTTTTACCAATAGCTTTTGTTGGAAAAACCAAATAAGGAAATAAAACGAGAAGTGGATGTGGTGTATTTATGTCTCATTGGAAGAAAAAGTAAAAAGGAAATATACATCAATCTCATTTGTTGAAGGGACAAATGATTGAGATTTATTTGATGGACACTAAAAAATGTTTCCTTATGTATGGATAAAGGAAAGAAAAGCTCTCCACTATTAGGACCTAGTATCCAACCCAAAGACTAGTATGTTAGGTGGAGTGATCAAAGTCCTTTACCAGTCCCTAGATTTCCATCTACACTTCTAACGTGAGACTCTTTCGCCAACCCCAACAATCTCCTTCAAATGAGGCCAACCATCTCGTTCCCTCTACACTTCTAATGTGAGACTCTTTCGCCAACCCCAACAATCTCCCTCAAATGAGGCCAACCATCTCGTCCGTCTAGGGGATCTCCTGAGTCTAATGAGGTAGCCTGAAACTTGGCTCTAATATCACTTATTAAGACTTGAGTATCTAGTCCAAAGACTATCTTGTTAGGTGAAGTGACCCAAGTCCTTTATAAGTCCCTAGATCTCACTCTACATTTTCAATGTGGGACTCATTCACCAGCCCCAACATCCACATAGCTAAGGGATCTGACCTGATTACTATGTCAAGAACTAAAAGCAACTACAACTCAACCATTGGCATATTGTAAGTCAACTTGAAGATGGTTGTAGGCACAAGCTCAAGTATGAGTTATTTTGAGATTCTTATATGGGTATAGTCTATATCTAGCGATTTCTCTCATAGAAACATTAAGAAATTTCTAACATAATAAAGATAAAAAATGTAAATGTTGTTGAACTTGTTGGTAAGTTTAACATGTATTTGTTTTTTTTTTTTTTTAAGATCAAAGTGTTCAGGTCTCTTAGAGTACCTGACTAATCCTTAAGACATGTGTCAACCTCTTATTTACACACATTGGGTAACATTATGGGGAGTGGTCCTTTTGTGTTGAGAGTGACTTGAATTCAAAACCTCCTGCATCTTAGGTGTGTTCTTGACTGTGTGTTGAGTGACTTTAACCTATATTTGCTTTTGGTTATTTTCATTATCTTATGTTGTTTTGTTTATTTATTTATTATTTTTTCTTCGAAATCCAAATTTCTTTGAGAAATTACCTAAATCATGGGCAGCCTACTGGGCGTGGTTGTTGTAAGACTAAAAATGACCCGCATAAAGATTTGAGCGTCACATACATGATCTTAAATCAGGGAAACTGTATTTAGATAAGGAAGATCGATTTTAGGAGAGTTCTAAACGGGGTAGTTTCATATTTTGATGGGAAGTAGGAAGGATAATTTTATTTGCCTTTTGGTCCTCCCTCTACCTATAAAAGAGTCTTTCTCTATTCCAATTCATCATCTAAAGCATTATTCACGAATTTGGGAGAGGGCATTAAGGAGGAAAGAGGTAGAAACCTGAGGCGCACTGTATTCTCTTCAGTTTTGATCTTCAAAAAGCCTTAAGGCATCAAAGGGAAGTTCTAGATCTTATTCTCCTCTTCAAACGGATCTAGGTATGTATTATTATTATGTTTATGATTTCCTCATTAAGATTAATTCATGTATCAAGTATTGATTGATCCAGATCCTATGATTATGTTGTTCGGGTTTGTCAAACATGAAGTTTAATGGTGAATGATTGATTATCAATTAATAAACTCTGATATATAATGAAGTATTATATGTGGCATAAAGAGCCTGGTTTCATAGAATCGATTATTGCTTGAAATAAGGACAAATTTAAGGGATAAATTTTCGGATCTCAAAAAAGAAAACGACTTTGCGTAGAAACGGACGCACTGCTAACTTTAAACCGGTGAGTCGGTTCTTCCCCAGAACACTGAAATGTGGGATTTTCGTGCAGAACGGCTAGCCAGTATGTATAGACCGACGACCCGTTTTAAACTGGGACCTAAATGGAATCACTGTCTCAGAACCGGTGAACCGCTGAAGGCAAGTGGTGAGTCGGTCTTCTTCATTAAGTTCAGAACTAGCGAACCGCTAAGTTTAAGCTGTGAGGCAATTCAAACTAAAATTTTCTCCATTTTATGTTTAATAAATCAGTGAGTTGGTCACTATAGACTGACAAGCCATTTTGAACCATAATATAAATTTTGGATTTTCCACTTATGTTTTTGGCAAACTGATATACACTAATGAGTAAAGTCATTATTTTTTGACCTAATACCATATTATGATATGGTTAGGATAGTCACTAAAGTAGACCAATCGGAATGTGTTGGACATCAGGTCATATAATTATGGTCCAATATTCTTCCCATGTGTTGGATAAGAATGACTTTTCGAATCGCAATCTCTAATCATAGAGATATTAGGTTGGCCGAAAGGTGCACTGTTTTGACTGGTTAACGGATTGAGATAGGATAATTGGTGAGTACCTGTGGTTGGTATTTGTCCTGACACCCAAAGGTGAGGGCGGTATTTGATCGTTTGTATTTTGTTGGTCAGTCCTATTGGTGACTGGGAATCACCATAATGAAATGGTATGACATAAAATCACCCAAAGGTGGATCCCGGTAGCACTATTTACTAATGTCGATTGTTTGTGTATTTCAATTAAGTTTAACTCATAATATTATGTAAGTGATCATGAAATTATGTAATTTTGCAGCGTCTCTTCCTATTACACTTACACACGCAGGCTTCGTCTGTCCCCATGTTGTTTGGACTTAATTTCTCTAAATGGAAAGAGCAAGTCGAGTTTCACATTGGTGTGGTCGATCTTGATAAGACACTAATTGATGATAAGCATACTATTACTGACACCAGTACGGCTGCAGGGAGAAAGTCCCATGAAGCATAGATCAGGTTAAACAGACTTAGCCTCATGTTCATGCGCATGACAGTGGCAAATAATATCAGATCTTCACTGCCCAAAACTCATAATGCCAAGAAATACCACCAGAATGTTCAAAATAAATTCAAATCAGCGGACAAGTCATTAGCAGGGACGTTTATGGCCAGACTGACCACCATGAAGTTCGACAGAAACTGTGGCATGTATGAGCACATAACGGAGATGACCAACATCGTTACTCAGTTGAAGAATTTGGGGATGAGTGTTGATGATACTTTTCTTGTCCAATTCATTTTGAATTCTCTGCCTCCTCAGTATTGGCCATTTCAGATAAATTACAATATTATAAAAGACAAATGGCAAATCAACGAACTGTCAAACATGTTGATTCAAGAGGAAAGCAGACTTAAGCAAATGGGACAAAATTCACTCCATATGATAAATCAAGGACCCAATAAGAAAAGAGAATCGAAGCCCAAAAAATTTAAGAAAGCTAGAAAGAAACCATATGAGTCCAATATGTCTTCCGGGACTCAAAATCAAGGGACAGGTAGTGTGAGGTGCCATTTCTGCAAGAAACAAGAGCACTTCCAGAAAGCCTGCCATAAAAGGAGAACATGGTTCGAAAGAAAAGTAACCATTCCATTCATCGACACTCGCTACCGCATAGATTTGCTTGATTGTCTTTATGTTCCTTCTGTTGTCAAAAACCTTATTTTGATTTCTAAACTTGATGTAAATGGTTATTATTGTTAATTTGGATATAATGGCTTCAGTTTATTTAAAAGTTATTCCTTTATTGGGTCTAGATTATTAATTGATAACCTTTACAGTTTAAAGCTTGATGATTTCTTTGCTAATTCTGTCTTAATCCTCCATCATAATGTTTGTATTAAACGTAAGTTGATTAATTAAAATTCCTTTATCTTGTCGCATAAACTTTTAGGACTTACATCCTGCAAAAGAATTGAAAGATTGGTAAATGATGAGATTCTCCCGAATCTAGACTTTACTGACTTAGATGTGTGTGGAATGCATTAAGGGCAAGCAAACCAAACACAGCAAGGAAGGAGCCACAAGATCTAAAGGGTTACTTGAGAGACCAATTTTATCACCTTTATTGATGATTTTTTGCGTTATGGTTATATTTATATGTTGCATGATAAATCTCAAGCAGTTAACACTGTGGAAATATTTATCACTGAAGTTGAAAGGCAACTAGATGAAAAGGTGAAACTCATAAGGTCAGATAGCGGTGGTGAATATTATGGAAGGTATGATGAAATGGGTCAACACCCAGGGCCTTTTTCTAAACTATTAGAAGGTCGCGGTATAATTGCAGAATACACAATGCCAGTTACACCTCAGCAGAACAGTGTTGCTGAAAGGTACAACCGCACACTTATGGACATGGTTAGGAGTATGTTATGTAATAACATTGTACTCATTATGTTGTGGATGTACGCATTAAGAACTGCAATGTACTTGCTTAACCGGGTTCCTAATAAGTTACTTCCAAAGACTCCTTTTGAACTGTGGACAGGAACGAAACCTAAATTGAGACACCTACATGTATGGGGTTGTCCTGCAAAGGCAAAAATTTATAACCCACATGAAATAAAACTTGATGAACGGACAATCAATGATTACTTTATAGGTTACCCTGAGAAGTCCAAAGGGTACATGTTCTATTGCCCGAACCATAGAATGAGAGTCGTGGAGACCGGTAATGCAAGATTTATTGAGAATGGTGAGGTTAGTGGGAGTGACGTAACGAGAAACGTTAATGTGCAAGAAGGGAGGGTACAAGTCCCTATACCCTTAACTTCAAGAGGCGTAGTCCTTAATGTCACCGAACAATCTGATGAATAACACCTGAATAACAAATCACTCCATGATGAAACCATCACCAATAATGAACCGATTGTGAAACAACCACAAGAAATAGTATTAAAAATGTCCGAAAGACAAATGAGAACTGCTATTTGAATGACTATGTGGTATATTTACAAGAATCAAATTATGATTTAGGGGCTATTAAAGATCTGATCACTTATGAAGAAGCCATAGAATGTGATGATTCTAGCAAGTGGTTAGATTCCATGAAGGATGAGCTAAAGACCATGTCCCAGAATGAAGTCTGGGATCTAGTAGGAATGCCTCATTGATACAAGAAAGTTAGATGTAAGTGGGTCTTTAAGACCAAAAGAGCTCTAAGGGCAATATCGAACGATATGTCAAAGGCTTTACTAAAAAAGAGGGCATTGATTATAAATATATTTTCTCTCCTATATTTGGAAAGGACTTTTTCAGAATCATTATGGCTTTGGTGGCTCACTATGATTTGGAGCTACACCAAATGGATGTTAAAACCGCATTTCTGAATGGCAGTTTAGATGAAGATGTGTATATGGATGAACCTAAATGATTCTCCATAGAGGGCAATGAACATATGGTATGCAAATTAAAGAAATCAATTTATGACCTTAAGTAAGCCTCAAGCAATGGTACCTCAAGTTCAATGATGCCATTACCTCCTTCGGTTTTAAGGAAAACACCGTTGAATGGTGTATATACCTGAAGGTCAGTGCGAGTAAGTTTATCCTCCTAATATAGTATGTTGATGATATCTTGCTTGCCACTAATGATCTTGGTATGATGTTCGAGGCCAAGAAGTTTTTCTCCAATAATTTTGAAATGAAAGATATGGGAGAGGCAACCTACGTGACTGGAATAGAAATATTCTTTGACAGAACTCGTGGTATGTTAGGGTTGTCTCAGAAAGGCTAGATAAAAATAATCTTGGAGAGATTCGGTATGTGAAATTGTTCCTATCAAGATTTCCATATTCAGAAGGGAGATAAATTTAGCTTAAAGCAATGTCCGCAGGATAAACTTGAAAAGAAATAGATGGAGGAAATCCCTTATGCCTCAGCTGTGGGTAGCCTGATGTATGCTCAGACCTACACCAGACTCGACAATGACTTTGCCTTTAGTATGCTGGACAGATACCAAAGCAATCCTGGAATGGATCACAGGGTTCTAAAGACTTCATGCTCACGCTTAAGAGGTCCGATAATCTCGAGGTCATTGGCTACTCGGGTTCAGATTTTGGTGGTTGCATTGATAGCAAAAAGTTAATGTTTGGCTATTTGTTCCTCATGGCTGGCAGAGCAATATCACGGAAAGCACCAAACAGACTATCACTGCAACGTCAACCATGGAAGTAGAATTCTTGACATGCTATAAGGAAACTATTCAAAGAATGTGGTTGCAAAACTTTATCTTAGGACTTGGAATTGTCGACAACATTGCCAAGCCTCTGAGAATTTACTGTGTTAATTCTGCAGCAGTATTCTTCTCCAAGAATGACAAGTGATAAACACAAGAAAATGATAATTTTACCCTTTAATTTTGAATTAGTTAGTTCTTGAATTTTATTTATTTTGTATTATTATTGTAAGATATTTTATATCTAAAATTATTATTGATAGTATCTCAGTTTATTTATTTTTTTTCTAGCTTGTGTATTTTTGTGTTTTTAGGTTGGTGTACTGCATTTTCTAATTAATCTACAAAAAAACACCAACCAGAGGAAAATGGGACAGCAAATCAACCCTTCACATGTTACAGGAAGCATCTCAATAACCAGCTGAATCACCTTCTACAAGATGCTGCATCAACCAAACATCATCCCATGCAAAGCAAATTTCATAAAATATTGAGCTTGTCATCTCATTGAGAAAACAAGCATGACATGGCAATGTTTTAATCCACCAAGGCTACCTCCACATCACCAAGCTTATTTTCTTGAATCTCTAAGCTAGAGGTGTCAATGCTCCATCCATGCATTAAGTCTTTTGACCAAGTCAAGTTTTGGAATGCCGAAGCAATGGTGTGGCCAATTGTTGGCCAAAGTTGAGTCATTTTTTTATTAGTTCTCTTGGTTTTTGTAAACTCAAAAGAAACCTATATAAGGAATGCTTTGGGACCAAACGAGAGGAGAGAAGAATTAGAAGAGATCATCTGAGGCAAGAAGGGCTTCGAAGCTCCGACGATTTATCGGGTTTTATTTCTCCTACTCTTTTGTTTTAATCTTTTCATGATGTATTTCTAAACTTCTAAGTAAGGTTGAGGAGGAAGCTTCATTAATGAAATATTTTTCTATTATGTGTTTATTAATTCCCATTGGTATGTATTTAAATGTTTATGATTTTGGCTTCACATGATTATCAAATATAAATTATTTTCACCACTGATATCATGTATTTTTTGTTGTTAATAATATTATTTGATTAATCAGGGCTTAGCATTTTAAATATTAAATGTTATTTTCTTTGATTTATTGTTTTTCATTACAATGGAACACATTAGATGCTTAGGATTTTACACATTTAAGCGAAGGAAAATCTATATTTGAAAAGTATATTTATGAGATTACATGATCAAATCTTGAGAAAACAGTAGGTTGAGTTCTAGATTGTTACTCTAAAATTGGGAATTAATAAATAAGTGATTAGAAAATTATGGATTTAATGATGGTGGAATCCGAAACCTTAGTAATTTCTCTCGACCGCTTAAATTCTGCTTTTATTTATGTTGTTTAAGTCTTGTTTTTATTTATTTCATTTACATTTTGCAAGTCTAGTGTAATTTGATCATTATCACCAACTATTCATTACTCTTTGGTTTAACTAGATTAAGATTTAATTAATGACTTTTAATTAGTTTTTCCGATTTTCCTACACATGTTTCTATGGGTTCGACATCGTTCTTGCATTTCTATACTTCAATAGATTCGTACGCTTGCGAGTTAAAGTAAAATTTTCTACACATCAACAAGTGCAGATCGACATCGGCGACGGCACAAGGAGAGAGGGTTTTTTCCAGATGTAGATTTGGTTTAAATTTAAACCACTTGACTTTGCAGAGCAGCCGGATCTGGGTTGAATTTTTTAGCACAGAATCGGCAAGACGAGGGTGGCCAGCAGCAGGCTCGAGTGCAGAGCACGGTTCAGTCATGGCAGGCCCAATGTGAACAACAAGAGCATTTCGGCCAGTAGCAACAGTCGGTAGCAAGCCAGATTGGAAGAGGCTTCCACACTGCCGTTCGGGTAGCACCCACATCTGCTGTAGATCTGGGATATTGAGAAGGGGTTTCCAAGTGAAACTAGACAGATTTGGGATTGAGATAGGGGTTTGGATTTCAGGAGGAAATCACAGATCCCGTTGCCAGGTGGAAGGTAGCAGCGAAATTCAGAAAAGGGGGATCAACGATCTCGCTTTCAAAGAGCTGCGGCGGAAATCAAATCTCAGCAGATCTGAGAATAGGCGACGGCAGCAGATCTCAGCTGCGGCAAAAGGGTTTTTCCTAGGAGTTCCCTTCAATCTAGAACCCCATCGTCGGTGTAGGCAAGAGGCAGCGCTGGAAGGAAGTCACAATAGGGCAGCACTTGCTACAGTCTCTCCTCTGAAAAGGAAGCAGATCTGGGTTCAGATTTGTAGGAAGGAGAGAGCCGATCGTGTGAAGTCGGAGGAATAGATCTTTAGATCTGAGATCGAGCGGCGATCGAAGGAAACTGAGACCCAGATCTAGCAGCCAGCGCACGAGATCAGCAAGAGGGCTTGTCAGAGGTGAGCGACGACGAACAGTCGTCGGAGCAGCCACGGTCATGGCGCCAGAGTTGCGGAGGAGAAGGTTGGGCATCAACGGCGAGTATACCTCAGATCAAATAGGAAGATCAAAGGTTTCACTCGGTTGAGTTAAAAATCGAATGGAAAAAAAAAATTTGTGGTCTAGAGGACCATAAATTGAAGGACACCCGCGAGAGGGACTACGGATTCGGGTAGTCTTATTGGACTACTATACTGCAGTATCTGGTAGTCTGTAGGACTACAGTTTCTGGTGATCCCGCAGGACCACAGTTTATGGTACTTCTTCAATCAGATCAACGGTCAAGACTGTTTTGCAGTTTCTGGAGTCATCCGGACTCGGAATTCAGATCCGTTTTTGTCTGTGTCTTCGCAGTGACGTGATCTACACAGTGGCCAGTCATTACCGCCGAAATCAAGAGGAAAGAGTGTTGGAAAGTTCAAGTGCTATTATTGTGAGAATAAAGGGCATAAGATAAAGAACTGCAACAAACTTAAGCGTGATCGGGAAGGCAGATCACAAGACTCGGTTCAATTGAGCGACGCACATAGTGCCTCACCTGAGGAGATTTTTTTTGGAGTTCCTGGAGTGTTGACAGTCATTACAGGTACGGACAATCTAAATGATAAGTGGATTTTAGATACAGGGTGTTCCTACCACATGTGTTCGAGAAGAGAATGATTTGACACTTACAAACTATGCAATGGAGGAATTGGCCAAATGGCAAATGGGACAATTAGCAGTATCATTGGGACCGGGGCAATAAAAATCAAGATGTTTGATGGTACAGTGAAGACGCTAGAGAATGTACATCACGACTCGGACATGAAGATGAATTTAATTTCGTTAAGTATGCTCGAATCTGAGGGATTCGACTTCAAAGCAAAAGATGGGGCTCTTAGAGTGGTTAGAGGAGCTATGATAGTTCTGAAGGAGAAGAGGCAAAGAGGTCTGTATACACTGTTGGGGAGCACAGTTTTTGGCAGATAACACGCATCTTTTAGTCGGGCTGCGGGTAGAAGAAGAAGAACCCGCAACACATCAGTGAAGTGTGGCCTTGGAAGGTTGTGGTATTATGAATGGTTTCCATAGTGCAGGTGAAAGCAGCGATGGAAAGATGAAAGCGTTGACGTCCCACACAGAGAAAAATGTGAAAGGTTCAACAATGAAATGGGTAGTCAAGTTCAAACGGGGCTTGGACTTGGCCGATTCTTCTACTTGGAGAAGAGGGTGGAGCATCCCAGAGCTTGGGGATGCACATCTCACACAGAGATGCAGAGGATAACAGCAGCAGGTGGAGCATTGCCGAGAGCCGCCAATATGCTGAGATCTGTAGATGCAGGACCTGAGTCTATCTCAGGTTATTTCCTAAGTTGGTGGAGTTCGTATTAGGTGGAGAGGTTATAAGTACAACACATCATTCTTCATTGGACTCGGCCTTTTTCGTCAAGGTGGAGATTTACTGGACTTTTGGCTCAGAAGGCTTGATCAACCTTTTGGGCCCAAGCCCAAACTTAGGTCCAGTTAGGTCCAGCCTTGTAACCTAGCCCACTTGTATATAATGTCTTTTATTTCTTTTTAGGGTTATGCCAGAGTGTACACTGTAGAGAGAGGAGAGAAAGAAATGGAAAAACCAGAGAGAAAAGAGAAATGGGTTAAGGGTTTAATCCTTTTGTAATTGGTTTTCTCTTCTAATGGATTCGTGTTACACGCTCCGTGGACATAGGCATGGTTGCCAAACCACGCATATCTCTGTGTTCATCTTTTTCCTCATCATTTCTGTGTGTGTTTGGATGATTGTGTGATTTCTTTGTGGGTTGTTTACACCAACACACATAAGTATTTTACTTATGATAACAGATCCGTTGACGAAATGACTACCTATAAAGGCTGAAAGTCCCCTTTCACACAGTGCTAGAACAACATTATTGACCCGGGAGAGGGGAGAGGGGAAGAGGAAGAGGGGGGGGGGGGGGGGGGGGGTGTCAATCTCATTTTTTCATGGTGTTTACAATTTCTTTGATTGTTTTAGGTGAACGGAACATAAATCAAGAGATTTGTTTAGTCTGATAGATTGTTTCTAATTTCTTTACTCGATGACACTAAGATTATAGTTCTTTACATTTTGCTTGATTATCGATGTTTGTGTACAATGTGAAAAATAAGATAATCAACATGCAAAGTGATTTGTGTTGAGAAGAGTACTTAAATACTAAATACAAATACACAAAGATCAAACACCATAAGACCAATTTAGAGTGATTCGGTTAGCCAACCTACATTCACTGTTAGGACTAACTCAACCTTGAGTTATCCCCAAATCCACTAAGTGGGGACTTACACCCTCACAATTAGAGTAAGAATTCCACCTGACTCAATCGGCTGGGTGATGTGAATTTTAAATTACTCGCAAGCGTACAAACCAGTTTATAGTATAGAGTATGAGTGCGAGGTCGTACCCAAGGGAAACCGACAAAATATATGTATGAAATAGAAATTGGCACTATTAAAAATGATGTGATTTAAGGAAATAATTTTCTAAAACATTTAGTTATAATCTTAATTTAGAACAATGAATAATTTTGATGAATTTTTGAGAAAAAGAAAAATAAATCAAGAATAAATAAATTTTTTACATAATCTACAATGGAATCGGGTCAAACATCGACGCGGCATATTATCCTATTTAAAAATAATAAGATCACGGCCTAGACTATGAAATGTTCTAGAGTTATAAAATATAATTCAGATTTATTTTCTATTAAAATTCCAATTAGAATTTTTATGTTATCAGATTTTTTTTTTCAATTCAAGCCTTAGGCTTGAGCGGGTTTTAAACTTGTGTTTCTCCAAATCTAAAACAATTGTTTTTGATAAGAACCTTAGACTGGAAAGACGGCAAGTCCCACTAATCCTAATAGGGGTTCTACTTTCCTTGAAAAAAAATTCTAAAAATAATTTTTTTTACATAAAGTTCATAATAAGAATTAAAAATAGAATACAAACCATCACAATTAAATATTTTAATAACTGCCATGATTTTTTTATTAAAAAATTGGAAATGAAGTACAATTCTTTTGGACTTGACATAATAATAAAAAAAAAAAATAACTAACAAGAAATTATTTATTTTTCTCTTCTGTCTTTTTGGTCGTCCAATTTCAGTCTCTTCGATGTCTTGCCCGGTTCAATCTTCAAATGGACCCAAACACTTGAATTTATAGGAGAAAAGGGATGGGATAAGAGGTCCTTCAAACTCAGCTAGGATAAAACCCATTTAAGTTCAAATTTGAATTCAGTCGGGATAAGACCCATTTTGAAATCTCCATCGGCTAACACATCTTTTATCTCTCTTTTTTTTTTCTTCTTATCCCTTCTTCTCTATCTGGATCGGCTTACTTTATCTCTTTTGCAAATCTTTGCTTTCGGTTAACCCTATGGATCGGCAGATAAAAAGTCTTATCCTTCATTCTTCTTCTCAGTTTCAAACCTCACTTATATTTCCCAAATCTTATCTTTTCTTTGTTTATCTTCTTGAAACCCAGCTGGTACACGGTAGTTCCCAGTTTTCTCTCTTCTTTAACTTCCTCTCTGCTGATCCTAGCTAAGGATCGGCTAACCCTCATCTTCCTTTCTTTATCTTCATCTCTCCTTATCTTATCCTTCATTCTCTTCTGATTATCTCTCCTTCTTTGCTGGCAGCTGCCTTATCTTTTCTTCTTCTTCTTGCTTCACGCCTCTATCTGGCAGCTCTCTTTTGAATTTCAAAAAATCAGTCACTCGGTAGCTCCTTATCCAAATCTTATCTGGATCGGATAACTCCCAGCTACTACAGGGCATTTGGATGTGGTGCTGGATGCTATTTGTAATGGAGCCCTTCTAAGTTGGCTGTTCTTCTTTCTTTTCTCAACTGCCTCCTTCACTGTTTCGGCTCTGCTGCTGTTCATCGTTGCTGTTCTTCTTCTCAACTGCTGGCTGCCGTTCATCTCAGATGGCTGCCCGGGCGGAACCTTGCTGCTGCTCTGCTTCAGTGCTGAGATCGCAGCTGCTGCTCGTCATCTCTTGCTGCTGCTCTGCTGGTTGCCGCTGCTCTGCTTTGCCTCTGCTTGGCTGGTTGCTATTTTACTGCTGCTCTGCCTCTGCTTAAAAGGACAGAGTCGTCCTTCTCAGCTGCCGTCTTCTTTCTCTTCTTGGCCGCTGCCCACTTCAGCCGGCTGCCTTGCTGCTCTCCATCGCTGGCTGCTGTTCTTTCTCTTCTCTCCATCGCTGCAATCTGCCAGCAGCAGACTCTGTTTATGGCTGCCCTTCCATCCTTGGTTGCTATGGATCAACTTCATTGGGCGTTGTTAAGATTCAAACTTGCAAAACCATATTCCAACGTTATCCTGTTAAATTAGAGTGATTGTTTTTTTAGTAACTGGAATCTGGCAAGTGTTTGATGGCGGGACCCTTCAGATCCACTAATTTCGGCTGGTCTTCTCTTTCTCCCATGAGTCCTGCAACCAAAGAAAGAAAAAAATAGAAAAGAAAGAGAAGAAGAAATGGAAATAATTTCTTTCATGCTTTCCTTCACGTGTCGGGCACCCCGATTGACAGTAAATGAGAAGGGTTGGTAAATGAGACTTGAATAAAATTTAAATATTAATTACATGAGTTACAGAAGAAAAAAACTTTAATTTACCCATTCCGAAGGTGATGTCGATTGAATTTTTGACTTAGCCATTTTTTATCATTTTTTTATTTTCTTTTCTTGTATTTTTCAAAATAAACTATAAAACTAAAAATAACATATAAACATATCTAATATTTATAAAATAAGGACTAATTAACCTAATATTAAGGGGTAAAATTGTAATTTTACGGTGTTCATCACTGGGAATTTCACCTACCACTGTAGAATAGGAATTCCACCTATCAATTTGGTTGGGAATTCTACCCACCACTGTGCCAGAAAAGACATTCTAGAGTTTTTTATAGTGGTTCCGGAGCAAATCTCCTTAATCCACTTTCGGGACAAAGGTTTTAAAATAAAATTAAAGCCAAGAAACACTTGCCTTTGTAGCTCTATCTATTGATGTGTGCTTCTTCAAGATCCACCCAATGTGTGCCGATGCTCTGCCTTTTAGCTGTCGTAAAGCAATCACAATCCAGGGCGACAAGGAAATTGGTTTTACCAAAGGTTTTCTAGTTTTTTATCCTTTCCTCTCTCTCTCACAAACTCAATTCATATGATTGGTTGTGTTAGATTCCCCAAGTGTAAACACGAGATAGAGAGTAATCTTTCTGTTTGCCCTTTTTTAAGCTCAATGATAATGATGAGGTCCAACTGATTTTGCCAAAGGATGCCAACCAGTCACATAAAGATTGCTTTATATAGAGAAGGCAACTAATTGCAACAACGTTAATGTACCGACAAGTCAGGACATCGAGGGGTTGGTGACTAGAAATGTTACCGCTAAAAACCTCACTATTATGTATTAAATGCACTCCCAACGGTAATAATCTTTCCCGGTCGATATGTCGGTGTCGCCGATGGGTTGACAGTCATGGCACTGAGAGGTCAGTCCATGCGAGAGACTCGGTCTGGGGCAACACAATGCTGATAGAGTTTCAAGTCCAGAAAATAGTCTTACCCAGAACGACCTATCGCCCTTTACCGAGGGTTCGGTCTTGGTACTCTCGATCGGTCTTGAATTACCGATATGTTTGTTTTCTCGAGAGCCCTCCTGAGTTTTAATTTCCAGAACTCATAAATCTCTATCGAAGAGTCGTTGACCACGAATGGTCTTTTCAGCCTTTTACCGAGAGGTCGGTGCATAGGAGACTCTTGATTAGAGGCTTTCCCAGAATGACAGTTCTATGATCTAAAACTTATGTCAATCTGGTCGACCAGTCTACGATGGGTCGATCCTATCTCCACCGAGGAGTTGGTGAGAATGACTGATCGAGTTGACAGTAAAACCAAATACATATTTCCAAGTTAGATTTCAATTCACTGTCATGCTTCCTCTCTAGGATTTTTGTGATTTTACCATTTGTTCAACTAAACCTAGGGATGGTCTTATCTAAGGTGTGGGTACCACAAAAAGTCATCTATGGCCATAATACCTGTTTTGTGATTGCCATAACGATGAGCTTTGAACCTGGTGGAGTATGATCTCCACTCTTGATCATCTTGAGTCTTCAAGCTTCTTAACAAGTGCTTCTTCCTGAGTCATGGAATTGACAAATAGGGACTCGACAAAGCCGGGGCACTAACAAAGGCATTTAAGGAACATGCCAATAAAATAAGTCTTGTGCGTAATCTATTATGATGTAATTATGAATTTTTTGACTGCATTATGAATAAATATGCACTATTTGACATTTGAGTACTCATGAATGTGTTTATGATTTTATTCCTGTTTATTATGGTTATGTATGTACATTATGTGTGTTTGTTTTATCACTAACGGGAATAGTCTTTATGATATGATACTTATGTGTACCATTATGAAAAATCTCTCACTTAAGGGCTATATAGGTAGGTCACTTGTATTGTAGTGATGGAAGGGACCATGTCGAGATAAGATGATGTGCAACTGCCATTGTTCGCACTTGTGGTTTATTTAGTATTAGCATTATGATGATGACCGCATTATGTTGCTAAATACGGTTTATGTGTACACCTTATGATATACCTGTTTTAAATCCCATGAAGTGTAAATGTAGGCCAAGTGGGAGAATGTAAGACTAAACATGACCCACATAAAGATTTGGGGCGTCACATAGAGGATCTTAAATCAGTGAAACTGTATTTGGATAAGGAATGTCTATTTTAAGAGAGTTCTAAAGGGGATTAGTTTCTATTTTAATGGGAAGTAGGAATGAAAGTTCAACTTGCCTTTCTGCCTATAAAAGAGTCCCTCTCCATTCCAATTCATCATCGGAAGCACTATTCATGAATTTGGGAGAGGACATTAAGGAGGAAAAGGTAGAAACCCGAGGCGCACGTATTCTTTTAAATTTTGATCTTCAGGAAGCCTCAAGACATCAAAGGGAAGTTCTAGATTCTATTCTCCTCTTTAAATGGATCCAGGTATGTATTATTATTGTGTTTATGATTTTCGCATTAAGATTAATTCATGTATCAAGAATTAATCAATCCAGATCCTGTGATTATGTTTGGGTTTGGTGAACATGAAGTTTAATGATAAATGATTGTATTATTAATTATCAATCAATAAACTCTGATATATGGTGAAGTATTACTGTTGTGTGATTCTGGGCGTGGTTCAGACAAACTTGTTGGGCTAAAAGAATGGATGTGCGGCTGTATTCACGGATATGTGAGCATGGTTACAGGGTTTTGGCTATTTGCATGATTCTGCAGCATGGAAATATGGTTATGGGATTGGCAAAATATCAGATTTATTGACTTGATGATTAAAATATTTATACCTATTAATTATTGAAACTCATGCACTCTAGTATAATATATTTATCCATTTTAAAGGTTTTATTCATCCAAGTTAGATTGTTTACACATCGTCTATTGTTGACAATTATCCTATACACTAGAAGTGATTGTATTCTTATATTTCTTTTCCAAAATTGATATATACATTTTTTTAGAAATTGTATCTTTTAAAGTAGATGGTTAAATAAATAAAATTAGATGCAATTTTTGGCATATATGACGATGCTGGTGGCTAAACCAAATAAAATTACTGTTTTGTTAATTAGCGCAAGTGATGCAATTTTATTACTAAGTAAGTCATGTGCGAAGAATATGTCTACACTAGCTTTAGATCATAAGAAAATTCTCGATCTTCTCTATGAACTACTCCCTCCGTCCCATTTTAGTTGTCTCATTTGAAATATTTGTATTTTTTAAGAAACTCTCTATATAGGCTAGCACTCCATTTGATCTTATCCATTTTCAACACAATTTCTACTATTCCAATATAAATGTGACAACTATTTTGAGATAATTTTAAAATCTATATAGGACAACTAATTTGTGACAGAGGGAGTATAATGGAGTAAGCTTTTCTAAAATATAATTTTGTCCTTAATATAATAGTATATGTGACCATCAAACATCATAATTAGCTCCCACATGCCATGTGGTCCATGATTAAGAAGATAAAATCTCATATATGGGAGTGACTTTTTTATGTTGAGAGAGTAACTTGAATCCAATACCCGCATCTGTGGGTTCTTGACCACCAAACCAACCCTCACAGATTACATACAGTGGATATAATTGTTGTCATAAAGAAGTATAAAGGTCCATAAATTACACCTAAGGTACATTAAGTTTCTCGAATAATATGTCATCTAAATCAAGGTCATAAAGAAAAAGCATTGTTAGATCAAGGTCTACGAAAGAGATCTGTCTTGAATCCTGCTTTTTAGCATAACGAATTGTGTTTGGAGGATAAATTTGACTTAAAAATTAGAATCATGGCAAGGGGTCCAACAATTAATAACCTAGGAAGGAAACTTCCAACAATCTGAGCTTCAGGATCAAAGGATCCAAACACAATAGGTCCTAGTAAATCACTAAGCCTTTCAAGGATCTAGAATCTAATATGGAAATAGGGGCATCAACCCATCTTGTAAGGCCTAAATCAAGACGTCTTAGGAAAAAGAACACATGCTTTCAAAAATCTTTTAGACTAGGCGATCCAATGGTTGCTTTGTCTTCCTAGGGTAGATAGGAATCTGCCCAACATTAGTTAGAACCTTTTTAGACTACAATCTTTGAGGCACTACAATGGTGGATTAAGTGATCATTACTTTGTATTAACATTGATTTTCTCTCCAATTAGCATCGCTAACTGCAGGAGTAAATTGAGGGATTTCATTATGTATTTTCCTTTTATTTATTCATTCCTTTTATGTATCATTTACCATTTTTTATCTTCTGTAATATTTTTCTATATTAATAGAATCCATTCAGTCTCTCTCGATTCACATTGAGGAAGACACTTCAAAATCCAGTGTCTCATTTTAACATGGTATCGAGCCAAGTTCGATTTTCATCTTTTCCTCGATTTTTTTCCGTTTCTGTTGACAGAAATGGACACAACCCTTCCTTCTTTTGAAGCCGATCTCTCTCCGGCCGCGTCTACAGTAGTCCACTCGTGGCCCTTTTACTGCTTCTCTCTGTCTCTGCACAAAGAGATGCCTAACCTGAATCAAGGCCACTCAATTTCTGCCAGGCTTTCGCCTCTTGCATTGCTGTTTTGGACGTGCTCCCCTGTTTCAGATCCGTGCCCCTTGCACCGCTCTTGCAGCTCTCCGCCACTGGTGCAAGCATTTATCTTGGGTGTTTGCTCCTTAGATCTGGCCATTCTTTCGGATCACTAGTTGCTACCCATCGCTATTTTTTGCTGCTACTCTTTATTCTCACGATCGTTTCATACCCAAGGGCCTTCTTTTCTGCAGATCTGAGAAGGACGACAGTAGGAACCATCATAACCTGCCCTTTTGAAGTGTTGTTTTGCAGATCTCCCTCTCGGTTTGTGGCAGCCTACCCATCACCACTTGCAACTTTTTTTGTTTGTTTGATCAGAGCAGTTATTTTCTTTTGGGAAATTTTTTTTGTGCTTCCCTCAACTCTATCCCTAGTTCTGGACCGACTGCATCGTTCTCGCGCTGCTTGCTGCCTTCTGTCGAGCCGCAGTCACCTCAACTGGTGTTTAGATATGTTCCTACCACCGCCATAGAGGATCTGCCTCATCTTATTTGTTGCCCAGTTTTTCCGATGTGGATGATATTTCCTTGGTTGCCATCGCTCCTTCTCAGAAGCAGCCTTGCCGCAGTTTTATGTGTGTCAGCCTCCTGCGTCTGACAGCTTTTTGGACCAAGCAGCTCTTGCATCGGAGGAGACAACCGATTTCCTCTGTTCTTGCTTTTGCTTCCTCTTCTTCACAAGCATGAGAAACCAGCTTATTCCCAACTGCAAGCCGAGGCTTTGCTTGCCACTACTCAAGCTTTGGTTGTTTATCCGATTGGTTATACTCATCTATCTCTGCTCAAGCAATCTTTCAACGCAGTGAGCCTGTTTGTTGAGCCATTACTGGGAACGGGATTCCTAGTATCCATTTAATTATTATTATTATTTGGTTTTGTCCCTCACTACCTTCGCATCTCTTTTATGGTTCCACTATCTTCAGGTATTGTCAGTATTTATGCTAGCCTCGTAGGTATTTCTCTTACCGTTCCCACTTCTTCCGTCTGGATTATTGATACAGGTGCTAGTAATCACATGTGTTCCACTTTATTTTTATTTTCTTCATACAAACTATGTTCTACACCATCTTCGGTTCAACTTCCTGATGGCTCAAATGCACCTATCACACACATTGGGACAGTTTCTCTTTCCTCCTCTATTTTGCTTGAGAATGTTTCTTTATTCCTTCTTTCAAGTTTAATCTTTTATCTGTGAGTCAGCTTACAAAATCCAATACTTGCTTAGTGACTTTTTCCCCTACCACCTGTCTTTTTCAGGACCTGTCAACAAAGAAGCCGATTGGACAAGGTGACGTTCATGAGGGCCTTTACTATTTTCATGCAGCTTCGGCAATGACAGTAATCCAACCACCCACCCTTGATCTTTGGCATTTGCGGCTTGGTCATTTGAATCATCGCAGTTTCCACATTTTAGCTAAAGAGGTACCCATTATCTCTTGATCAAAAACTATACTTTGTGACATTTGTCCACAAGCCAAAAATACACGTTTGCCTTTTCCTTCTCGCTCTATCACCACTAGTAGACCATTTTCCTTGATTCACTATGATATATGTTGTCCATTTTCTCAACCCTCTTTGAATGGCTTTCGATATTTTTTAACCATTGTCGATGATTTTAGTCGATGTACATGGCTTTACCTCATGCATGTCAAGTCTGAGACACAATCTATTTTAAAATCTTTTTTGCAATGGTCCAGACCCAGTTTTATTCCCGCATCCATTCTATTCACTCGGGTACTGGTGGTGAACTCTTTCCTCTTATCCAACAAGTTCGTTCGGATAACGGTACTAAGTTTCTTTCCTTCTCTATACAACATTTCTTTTCCACTCTTGGGGTCATTCATCAACGGAGTTGCGTTGCAACTCCGCAACAGAATGGTGTTGTCGAGCGCAAGCACCGCCATCTTCTTGAGGTTGCTCGTGCACTTCGTTTCCAGGCCCATTTACCTTTACCATTTTGGGGCGAGTGTGTCCTCACTGCCGCCTACCTCATCAATAAGATGCCCACCCTTCTTGAAGCTTTGTTTCACTCCAAACCGGAATATTCTCGCTTGCGTGTCTTTGGCAGTTTATGTTTTGGTCACAACCATGCCATCAAACATAAATTTGACCAACGAGCTAAACCTGGTATTTTTGTTAGCTACCCCTATGCACAAAAAGGTTACCGTGTTTTTGACATAGCGACTAAAACCATTTACACCTCTCGTGATGTCTCCTTTTATGAAGGGACCTTCCCTTATCGTGATTTGCCTGCCCCACCATCCTCTCCTGTTACCGCACTGCCCATATCTAATGACCCTGCCTTTGTTTTTCTTTCTCCTTCACCGGCTACTACTTCTCCACACCCAAGACCATCACCAGTGTCCCCATCAGTGCCATCACCATTGTCCCCACCAGTGCCATCATCATCACCACCAGTGCCATCACCAGTCACTCCATTTACTTCTATTGATCATACTGCCCCGACACCAGTAGCTCACCCTAATCGCATTCGGCGTCCACCGCCTCATCTGGCTGATTATCATTGCTCCACTGCCACTCATGAGCGTCCACTCTCTCCTTCTGCTTCCGAGTTGAAAGGTACACTTTATCCTCTTTCCCATTATCTTCATACTTCTAACTTCTCTGTTGCACATAGCGCTTTTCTTTCGACTATTTGTTCCATAGATGAACCTCGTACATTCTCTCAAGCTATTAAGTCTCCACACTGGAGGGACGCCATGGAAAAAGAAATTGAGGCCCTTGAAAAGGATCACACATGGAGCTTGATGCATCTTCCTGCCAACAAGAAACCCATTGGCTGCAAATGGGTGTACAAAATCAAGTACCGTTCGGACGGTTCTATTGAGTGTTATAAGGCTCGCTTGGTTGCTAAGGGATTCACTCAGGTTGAAGGTCTGGATTATCACGACACTTTTGCCCCTGTTGCTAAACTAGTCACAGTTCGTGCCCTTCTCTCTATTGCATCTGCCAAGCAATGGCCCCTTCATCAGCTCCATGTCAATAATGCCTTTTTACAAGATGATCTTGATGAAGAAGTCTATATGACGCTTCCGCCAGGTTTTGCACGGCAGGGGGAGCAGCGGGTTTGTAAATTGCAAAAATCCATTTATGGGTTGAAACAGGCTTCTCGACAATGGTTTGCCAAATTTTCATCTACTCTTCTTCAGGCTGGCTTCTCTCAGTCTAAGTCTGACTACTCTTTGTTCACAAATCACACAGGTAGTTCTTCGACCTTTGTTTTGGTCTATGTCGATGATATCATAATCACTGGTACTGATGTTTTGGCCATTCAACGCCTCAAGCACTTTCTTGAAGAGAAATTTTATATTAAAGATTTGGGGCGTCTCAAATATTTCCTTGGAATTGAAGTTGCCCATTCTAAGAAAGGACTTTTTCTCACTCAACGGAAATACATTCTAGACATTCTCAAAGATATAGGTTTTATTGGTGGACGTGTCTCAGATTTTCCAATGGAACAACACTTGTGATTATCACCTGATGATGGGACTTTACTTCCTGATCCCACTACATATTGCTGCCTTGTGGGCCGTCTTATATACCTCACTGTTACTCGACCTGATCTTAATTACGCAGTGCATATTCTCAGTCAATTTATGCATTCTACCCGCACTGCTCATTTAGATGCTGCACACCGTGTTATTCTTTATTTGAAGGGTTCCATTGATAAAGGGATTCTTTTATCTTCATCTAGCAACCTTCATCTCTAGGGCTATTGTGATTCGGATTGGGCTGGTTGCCCAGTTACTCGGCAGTCCACCACTGGCTATTGCATTTTCCTTGGTTCTAACCTCATCTCTTGGAAGACCAAGAAGCAGGCTACGGTTTCTCGTTCATCTGCTGAGGCCGAATTTCGCGCCATGGCTACCTTGACCTGTGAACTTCAATTGTTGAAGTACTTGCTCAGTGATCTTGGTATTCCTCATCTTTCGCCCATCACCTTATTTTGTGACAACCAAGCCGCTTTACACATTGCAAACAATCCCGTTTTCCATGAACGGACGAAGCACATTGAACTTGATTGTCACTTTGTTCGAGAGAAGCTCCAGTCTAGGCTCATTGTCCCTCGTCACATTCCTTCCTCTCATCAACTTGCAGATGTCTTCACAAAACCGTTGGACAAATATCCATTTCATGACTTAATTTGCAAGCTGGGCGTCATTCACATACATGCTCCACCTTGAGGGGGAGTATTAACGTTGATTTCCCCTCCAATTAGCATTGCTAACTGCAGGAGTAAATTGAGGGATTTCATTATGTATTTTCCTTTTATTTATTCATTCCTTTTATGTATCATTTACCATTTTTTTATCTTCCGTAATATTTTTCTATATTAATAGAATCCATTTAGTTTCTCTCCGATCAACATCGAGGAAGACACTCCAAAATCCAGTGTCTCGTTTTAATACTTTGCCCAAGTATATTTAATGGTAGATCAAGTGATTAGCACCTTTCATCAGCATATCTAATGGTGGATCAAGTCATTAAGACCTTCTGCAAGCATATCAAATTAGGAATCAAATCATTAAGACCTTGCATAAGCATATCTAACTATGGATCAAGTCATTAATACCTTCCATCAACATATCTAACGATGGATTAAGTTATTAAGATCTTCCATCATCATATCTAATGGTGGATCAAGTCATTAAACTTTCGATCAACATATCTTACGATGGATCCAGCTATTAAGACATTCCATCAACAAATTTGAAGATGGATCAAGTCATCAAGATCTTACTGGACATATCCAACGAAGAGTCAAACCATAAATGCCCACCAAAAGCATATTTGATATTAAGGACTCCCATCGACTTATCCAATGGTAAATAAGGTCATCAAGACACTACCAGAGATATCTAGTGGTGAACCAAGCCATCAAGGCCCACCAAAAGAATATCTGATGGTGATTCCACCCTTTTGACTTCCCATCAATATATCTATGCAGATCAAGTCATTAATACCTTGTCAAACACATCCAATGGTGAAACAAGTTATCAAGACCCACCATAAGCATATTTGATGATGGATCAAACCACCTACATATGCATGATCAAATCTTCGGCAACATATTCAAGTAACTTGAATCAAGTGAATTGCATCGTAAGAAATCCTCATTGTGGCTACCTCCATCAAGGCTGCGGTCATCTCCTCTGGGCTGCCCTCATCCGAGCTACTTTTGTCGATGTGCCCTCCTGCGCTGCCCTCCACTCCAAAACTATAAAAATCCCATTAGCATAGAGAGGGAGGATCTTTTTACCCAGGCATTCTCTACACATATTGCAAGAACATTTGAGACTTTCTCCTATCGCCAGACTTAGTATGGTTAAAGGTTTTCGATCTCTTTCACGCCTCAAGTTTAATGTGATTTGGAGGTAGTACTTCCATTCACACATCGTTTCCACAATATAGTTTGGAACTTCTCAATTCCATTTGCACTTTTTTTAACACTGCTATTTGGATTCCTTGAATCCATTACCACTTTTTTTTTTTTTGGGGGTTGGAGGAGTGAGATCTTCACCTAAATGTGCAAATGAAATCAAACCTATGTTGGCCTGCACTTGGAATTTCCGCATGAGGTGTGATCAAGTTCTCAATTTTTACCTACACCAATTGTCGATCAAATTTTTGTAGACCCACTTAAGGTTTTCTAAATCTTGACCTATTTTATTTTTTTAGGAATGATAGAGTGGTCTCTTAAGGAGAGCAAAGATTCGTTGTTTAGAACTGTATATCCATTTCATTTTTTCATTGATTCACATTGATTGTTACTTTCAAGCACACCAAATATCTCAAGTAAGTGTTGAACAAGAAGGCTTGCAACTTAGGTAGAGCCGAACTGGCTGTAGTCTCTTTCAAAAGACAACATAACGCTAACATTTACAACATGGATGTAATCGGGTGAGATTTAAGTAGGATTCAAATTCATATCATAAAATTTAGCATATAATTATTTACCAACAATAAATATATAATTTGTATTATTCTCATTTGGGTTATTGGGTTATCGAATTTAGATATGGCTAGATTCAAATCTGCATAAAAAAACAAGTGGATTTTAGTTTTGTATTTACTCGGATTAAAAAATTAAACAGATCTAAAGTTTATTTCCAAATTTATTTATTTTTAGTCAGATGCTTTCGGGTTTTTTAATTTTGGATTATCCTATGCACATCCCTATTTACATGTGAAGTATTTGTGAGGCATGATGCCTTTGTCAAAAGCTTTTCCATTTGATTGATGATCATAATCACGTTCACTGCTGGATTGGAACTGACTTTCTTCATCATTCTCTATTTTCTGAGCATGAATTTAAAGTGCTTTGATCATGTTATGTGGTTGAATTTTGATATATTGCTTGTCTATTAAAAAACATTTTAATCTCACTATTGCTTAGTAATGACATAGAACTGTGTCTGAAAACTGACATGCAGAAAAGTTCAGTACAACAGCAAAATTTAATCGAACTGTGGGTTCTTTTTTATACTTTCTTACGTATGAAAACACACAAACAAGCCTCTTATACCTATGGGATTATTGAAAAATACTTATTCATAACTTTAAAATTGCTATTATTATAATAATATTAATTATTATATGTTGAGATAAAATTCAATATTTTTGTTAGTCACATGAAAAACTATTCTTATCACAATTTTTAAGAAAGGAATTGATAAGAATACCAATGTTTTTTATACAAAAAAAAACTGAGTTTGTCATTTTGTCAAAATATATCATCTAAGTGATACAAAAGTACATCAGTGTCCCATGCTACAAAAACACTTGTGTCCTTGTCAAGTCTCATTTACCCATTATAATGTAAGTCATACTTGTGGGTGACATCCAACCTTGCAATGTGATTTGAGACTAATAGATTTATTAAAATAAAAATTGAAAATCATTTAGCATGTTATTATCTATTTAATTATCTTCAATTACATGACTAAAAATTTCATGAGGCTGATTTTTTATACGTTAGTTATCTTTTAGTTCCGTGTCATATCTTACATTTGTATTGGCTGTACAACTTATGTGCAACTCTAATTTAAGACAAGCTAGGAAAAAACATCACGTAGAATATGCTTAATTATGATAGGAAGGACCCTTTTTAACTTTTTTCTTTCCAATTAAAATATAAAAGATTCAGATTTTTTTAGAATATATACATATAAAGTGATTTGTTTTCCATAATAAGCAGATTCTTTCAAAATATCCATTGAATATTACATGTACCCTTTCTTTACGTCGGTACTGATGTGTCTTGTCATGAATAGCTAAAAGAGATATCCAACCAAGTTACCACATAAGCAGGTAAACATAGATAGTCACCAAGAGAAAATTTCCAGTTCCTATTTCAACCATAAAATTTAGGCCAAAATCAATATTTAAAAAATATTGCTCCATTTTTCCTTCAACAAAAATATTTGTCAAACTTTCAAAATTTTGGCCGAAATTTGTAACTGAAATTATGCTTGAGGATGGATACTCTATGCCATTGTTGATCCAAACAGTCAATGGGTGTTCCAAGTTCCAACGGTGTAGGATTCCTTTCTGAACCTTCAAAAATATTAGGATTGTCATTACCATTCTCCATACGATCAATCATTTGCAAGCCATTAACCATAAAAAGATTGTCTGGTTTTTTTTTTTAATTACTACTTTTCCCAAAAAGATTATCTTTTTATCAGGTCATCTTCCAAGCATAAAAGTCAAAAGAAAATACATGATGCTGGTAGATTTCACACAAGTATGAAAGGACGAGGAATTATAGATGATCCATTCATCAATGCATAAGCAGCTGTTTGTACTCACTCAGCAGCTTCGGGATGTCATCCATGCGCAACTGAAAGTATCAAACCCAAATATGAATTAGAAAAAAAATGAAAAATACATGGCAGCACAAATGTTTATTGGATTCATACCTGAGAAGCGCTTCTTATATGATAGAAGTGGTGAGTTTGTCGTGTGGAAGGATTGGATTCAACAGACAATGGAAGAAACTCAGAATTTTCTCTATTAAGAGTTCCAAATATAAAGAGATCAGTGAAAAGGTCACATGTACAGCACATATTGATGTAAACCTAGTCAAAATCAGCAAGGGTACATTTGTTTACACAAGTTTTCTTAGGAAAATTGAGTCTTCCTATTAAAAGTGCTTCGCGTGCATGTTTGTGTGCATGTGTTCTCATAAGAAATCAATTTCAAGCATGCGAAAACAGAACCCCCTTTTCTCACATTAATTTTCTCACATCATACCATGTGAGAAGGCATGAAATTGAGGAATGAAAAACATAACTCTGGCCCACCTCTCAACCTAACACCAAATGACCCAACCTTGACCCATCACCAAATCTGACCCAACAAAAGATGATCCATGTTCTGACTTGACCTAGACCTGATTCGCAATCCAACCTGTTGACCCAAAATCAACCTCCAACAAGATCCCAGCTTGACCCGTGACCTAACCGAGCCAAACCCAATCCACATTCAGATCTACAACCTAACTTTGCCAAAACCTAACCTAACGAGTAAAATTTTAAGACATTCAATGGATGGGTTGACTAGATCCGACTTTGCTTAGCCAAAAGACAGGTCAAAAAATTTAGATCACTTGACCCAACATAATGTGACTTGAAACTTACATGAATGTTTGGTGGACCTTCTTTGCCCTATATTTGATAATAAAAGAGTTGGAACATATATTTTGTTCACGTTTTCCAGTCACATTAGTATTAGATTACAAGTTTGTTGGAACTATGTATATGGATAATGAAATTGATTGAATGAATGTAGTTGATTTTTTTATATTTTACTAGTGATTTCACATCACTATGCTACAGTGTATTAACAAACAAGAAGAAATAAGATTTCATTGGAAAAAGGTTTCTCACCGCTATTTCCCATGGAATCTCTAATTACTTTTCTCATAAGAAAATAAGCAAAACATGCCCCATAATTATTTGGCAGAAATGGAAGCCATTCTTTCTGCTATGCCAGTTGGGATATTCTAATTTGTCCATATCAACTCATTATCATCAATTGGCAACTATAAATGGTTAGGGCTGGAAAGTGCAGAACAGAAGTATTGCACCTCAAGTGATTTTCCTCCCTCCCACCCCAATAGCCTAAATATGTGATGGAATGAATAAACAACCATCCCAGCAGAACAATTAAATCAGCTTCTGATTTTATCAGCTAAAACCAAGTCCACTGTAACCTTAGCTTACGGAATTGGTTTTGCTAAAGTAATAAATTCTGTTATTCTATTATAATTCTTGACAACAAAAATATGATGAGGCAGTGAACCCACTTATTCATTGAACGGTTGTGGATGATCCAATAACAGAAGAAAGCCACAAAGCCATTGTTAGCTATTTAATCCAAGGCATTGAAGTAATAATCAAAATGAAAATTTCATTGCTTTATTCAGATGGCTAACATTGGTTTTGTTCCTGATTTCAGTGACAAGGTCAATCCTAATTTGATAACGGTGTGTTGGTTGACACCTGCCAAAGGAAAAAACTTGCTTTCCTTCCAAAGAAAATGACAAATTTTGTAAGAATAACATTTCATGTAATTTTCACTCAGGGAGACATGTTCATTCCACACTTTAAGTATGGCGATTGTATTGATTCTTACAAATAGAGACGGGTGATAAGACGTTGATAATCTCGAAGCAATGGTCCAATCTCCCGCAGCTGTATTGATTTTGATGTAGAATGCTTCCAATATTCACGAAGTATCTGCACTAGAGAAAATTGATCACTGAAGTATCACAGTGCTCGAGTAGATTATGGGTCCTAACACACAGAAGAGCGATTATTCTTTGGCCCCTATTTATGAATGATGGCAATGAAAATATCAAAGGCAAAAGGCAATGATACAAATGAAAAGCAAAAAGTTTCAGCATTCAAAGGTGATCTAGAGATCAAGTTGTAAGACTCCCATGATACATGGATAAAAGGTACAGTTTTTGAGTCAATAAACTAATCTCATCTGATTTGTCCAAATGAAGCCCCAAGCCTGCAGAGTAAGACTATACATTTGGATTCTAAAACTTCTCTATATGCCACATGGTAGAGCCTTACAAAATGAACTGTATGGATCACCAAACTAATACTTGATTGTTAAGGTGCATCAGGCTGTATAATTCCTCAAAGATGGACTATACCTGAATGTGTGCAACCTGATCATCAGTAGAGATGCTTTCTCTAGACAATCTAGATGCTAACTCAACAAATTCTTGGTCCCTCAATTCATCAACTACACTAAGCTCAGGAGTAGGAGATAAAAAAGAAATTCCCAACTTCTTCTGCAACTCCAGAATTGAAGATTCTTCCTTTTGGTTTCCCTGTAAAGAGAAGGGAAAAATCACTTTAATATCATCGGATCTTCTTTCATTTTATTTTTTAGAACAAACTATGAATTGGAAATCTCAGAATCAATTGTTTCTTTGGAAACAAAATCATGCTGATTGTTCATTTCAACATATTGTTCCTTCTGAAAAAGATAATGTTCGAGATCAACTACCATGATAGAGGTTGACATCCAGTGGTTTAATTGACGATAACCAATATGTTTTTGTCCCTATAGTATGAAGATATTGGGATGCCTCCAATTTCGCATGGTATCACCCATATTTGTCAACATTATCAGTGAGTATCAGACAAGAGGCAAAGCTTCAAGTTCATTGTTGGGATCTTCCTTGAGTCTTATGGATAAATTCAATACAATATTCCCTTAGAAAATACCATTTGTTTTTGAGAGAGAACTAAAAGAGATTTTATTATTAAAGAATAAGAAAAGAATGTACATAAGAGAGCATCTCCCTAGTCAGGACTCTGGGAACTATTTACAATGGTCCTTCATTAGTGTGAAATTGGTCTAATTGGTATAACATAACCTGAATCAACACTGATTCAAAAATAAAGAATGAAGGGCAATCATTTTCTAGTTAAGTCTTGTCTACTTATTCAATGTAACCTCATATAAGTTTGGGTGTTTACTTTCTCCAAAATGCTAAAAATGTATGGGATACCTCATCAGATCTTTTATTCTGATTAGGATAACTCAACTTGAAGTCTAGAACTTATCAATTATAAATAGCCACTCACCATATGCTAAGAATGTCCAGTACTTTGTCTCCCAAAGATATGATACTATACAACAAATTAATTGAAAAGGGAGGTGTGTTTGAACTCATGGATGAACTTGATCCAAAATTTGAATCCATCTAGGCAAAGATTGGTAGCAATGAGCCCTCTGCCCCCTAACCTCAAAGTATGAATCTTTGTTAAGGGATGAACGTTGTCATAATGTAATGGATGGATCTCCATTTTAGGTGATAAATCTGCATTATCACTATGAGACAATCTCAGGTTAAGGCCATAGGCACCAGTTTTGATTCAAAGTCTAGATACAAGGAAAGGCAATGGTATGAGGAACAATCGTGAACCCATATATAACCATTTGAGTTTGATAGCTACTGGTTTCTTGATGATAGGCTACCTTGTTGACAAGCCAATCATGCTCGACAAAAGCTCAAAGAAGCTCGAATCACCTATTTTTTCTTGACCCCCTAGAATTGACAATATGGTTCATCTTACATGTCATGAGTATGGATCTCCAAGGTACGGTTCCCTCTAAAGGCACCATCAATTCTAACTCTTTCCTTCTGCTACAACAGCTTCAGGTACAAAATCATACACTTCAAGTCTAATTGTATCTCTCCAAAAAAATTCAAGTCTCATTGTGACGTAGCAGAAGCGATGTGGGGTTTAAAGGGTTATGGTCAAACTGGTCAACACGGGTGAAACCTAGTCAAAGATGGATGGGTCCCACGGTTTAAGGTATGACTTTGGTCAAAGGAGTGTAGGAATGAATGGAAAGTGGTAGTTTGGTGATTAAAGGAAAAGGTGAGGGCAACAATGGAAGATGAAAAAGAATGAAATTCCCTAGTATATAAGTGGTAGCCTTCTTCCTTCTATTATGAGGCCTTTTGGGAGCAACAGTGGGTTGGCTCGCCAATTGAAAGCCGTGCATGCCGTGTGTGAGGCCTAGAGCGAACAATATCATGCTAGTGGGACGGGTCATTACAAATGGTATCAGAGAATGATCAACTCTTTGCCTGAGGGTGTGCGCTTGGTTGTTGTGTGTGCAGAGCTGGGGACGGCTCTAGCTTTAAGGGAGGTAGATTGTAATACCCCGCCCCAGAGGGGGTTTATAGTGTGGAACGTGCCTATAGAGAAAAAAGTCCCACATTGCTAGTTGCATTGGAAATTCCCTGGTATATAAGTGGTAGCATTCCTCCTTCTAGCATAAGGCCTTTTGGGAGCAACAATGGGTTGGCTCGCCAATTGAAAACCTTGCGGGCCATGTGAGAGGCCCAGAGCAGACAATATCATGCTAGCGAGATAGGTCGTTACAAAAAATTGGGTCAAACTTGGATATATGAAACTTGATGAACCCATGTGGGTCTTAGAGACCCCATCAACAAACTCAGTCTCCAATAAATTATATGAACCAAGTCAAGCTTTTGCAAGTTTAAACTATAGTCATGAGGCTGCAATGACGATGGTGACGATTCCATTTTTTGAGCTGATATATAACTTCCCATTGATTTTTGCAAAGCTATGCATGTAGTGTTAGAGTTCATCAACGTGTAGCCACATGTGCCAGAGTAGCAAGGAGTGTGAAATTCAAGCATCCGTGTGGACCCCACTATGTGGCTGAAAATAAAATGTGAAAACACTCAACAGATAGGAGTAACATGTAAACTGACACTGACATGGTTGCCAATTTTCATCTTTCGAAATAAAAAAAAAAAGGTTGCCACTTTTCATAATTGTACATTTTCTTTTTACTTGGCACTTGATGTGTGAAAAGAGGAGGCAAGGGCACATCACAATGGGCCGTACTTCATGGACAGCTTATATTTCATACCTAAGTTACACGAACTCTTCTTATTTTTGCCTGAGGCTACACTCACTTTTGAGACGGTTGCAGTCAAATTTCCACTCCAACCGGTTCCCTGATTAAACTGCCACTACAAAAGTTTCACTTACATCAGATCGACACATGAGACCATGGATATCACAGAGAATCCTTAGAATCTGAGGTGTTAGAGACACCATGTCTACTGCCAGCACACTCTTCATCTCTTCTAAGTTTAGGATGCATTTGGACACAGTAAAAAGGTAATTGTTTAGTAGTTTAAGTTATAGGGAAAAATCATGCACATGGAATTTGCATTGGACACTTGATATATATATATAGATATATGAGAGAGAGAGGGAGAGCGTAAGCATGGTGGCACAGGCAAACGCAATAGCAAGTCTGCTTCAGGAGACGCCTAAAAAGAACAATCCATTCTGGGCAAAAACAACACCCACGTATCACAAGTTGCTTGAGACACCCAGATGAACCTTTTGAAGTTAGTTGAGTTACCTTGTTAGAATCAATTGACGTGGGTAGATCCTTGCTCTCAGAAAGGCTGTTAGGAATAGAGGGTCGTCGCTTTGCAATAGGATCATCTGCACCAAGAGAAGCTTGCAGTTAGAATTGGCAGGTCATTCGCTAGAGTATGTCCTACAATTTAATGTGGAATGGAATGCTTATTTCTAATCTTAAGTTGTTATGTTATGAAACTATATGCAGGAACAAATTACGTGTCTCATACTTGACAGTCCACAAATATGAAGTATTGAATTAATATTTTCCACATTGGGTAAAAAATGCTCAAGTCATGGATCCAATGGCTCCTCAATGGAAGATCAGCCCATTGCCAGTTGTACAAGAGAAAATGATGACTGTACCACTTCACAATTCAAACACTTTATATATATATATTACGAGGGTTTTAGAACATAATATCTCCTGAAGAACCTAGAAAGTCCTTTTGCCAATCAAGGAGGTAAAAAACTTCCTCGAGTTATCAGGGACACAAATCCTTGAATGACAAAAAATTGAAGAATTCCAGGGTTCCTCCAATCTAGATATCTCCAAACCACCTCCTATGGGAACTAGAATGTGGTCGAAGCCTCGAAAACTATAGTAACTCTAAATGCCTCAAACCACACTATGGCCTAAAGGAAATTTACTTAGACCATAGATGACATTGTAAATTTTTCTTTTGAAATAGTGTCTCTTCCAAGTTGTCCAGCTTTGAAGTTATCCTTGAGAATTCTCTACGTTTTTTATCCAAAATTCTTTCCAAAAGCGATGAACTCCAAGAAAGATCTCCAAAATGATGGGAAAAAGGGTGCGTAAAACCTTTCCAAAAGAGGGTATTTATAGGCCTTGTAAAAGCCCACAAAAAATGGGAATAAAAGAGGTGGATGGCACACTCCTTGGTGGCTATAGCCAACATTGGCACATCTCTCTTGTTGTCCAAAAAAAAAAAAAAACCCTTTTTTGAGTCTTCCCCTATATGACCTCCAATTTGATCGTATTTCTTATGAGGTAGTACTGAATTTGATGTAGATCAAGACATGTGCCCCATATGATCATAAATTGGTGTAACCGGTTAGTCTATGGTATTTCAATCATATCTTCTTCATGCGAAGACATTTTATTTTGTCAAGTTGTATGGGAATGCCAACTTGATGACCTTTAAGATGGCATCCATGTTGCAATTGCTTAATCATTAGAGGTGAGCTGCACATTCTATCTGTAAGTTGCATAACGAAGGTAATTCAAGGATCCTTCAAATTGTGATCATATGATCATGATGTGTGAGACCCCAATTGTATGTTTAGATCTTCATACTGGATCGAGGACTTTTCTTCCATGGCTTCTCCTGGACTAAGACATGTCATGAATTACATCCTGATACATCTTTGAACCATCTGTGAACTACCTTTATTTGACCAATCTTTCCTGGATCTCATTAGATCTTATTTGGATTTAATCGAATAAGGGTCCATCAACACTTGTAGGGACTCAACTCATGTAGAAGATGCCATTAAAGGCATGTTTAAGTGTCAGCATTATCAATTAGAATTGTCTTTTCCGTGGCATGTGGATGTTTCCCAAGTGACTGCTTGAAATTTAGAAGGCAGGGATGTATTAGCTCCATTTGTGGTGGTGACGAAATTCAAACCACAAAACATATTTATTTTTATTTTAGTTTAGTTTTATATAGTTTACTTCAAGTTTTCCAAATCAATGTAAGTGGATGGAGTGGCAATCAATTTGCGTAAAACATCAAACGCGAACTTTTACATTGAATGTTCTCAATTTCCTTCGTTGTCCAAAATGCATGGCTCCAATGCTTAAACCATTGTTCAAAAACTCGAAAATTCAACTTGATTTTTTCCGAGTTGAGCCAACAAGAAAACTTGGACAAGTTTTGACTGAGTCAATGAAACCAAAACTCGGCCAAATTTATTAAAATAATATATTTAGTATATACTTATTATATATGCATATGTTAAAATATAAAAAATATGAAAACTCTAAAAAGGCAAAATAGTTACTAGATTAGAAAATTAAATATGATTAGTATATTAAATTTAAAACAAAAAATAAGAAATAAAATAACAATGGAGGAAAAAAATGGTGAGAACCAAAAAGAAAAGATAAAATAAATCGTTTCACCTTACCCACTATTAAAAGGGACAGTTCAGAAGTGACTATAGAATTAATCTCAACCACTTAAATGATAAAGGGTTGTGAAAGTCCCATTGTCCATGTTGCTAGAACAACATGATTGACCCGAGAAGAGAGAGAGGGGGGGAGGGGGTTGAATAGGTGAATCCCATTTTCCATGGTGTTTACAACTTTTTTTATTGTTTTAAGTGCAGCGGAACATTAATCAATCAAGAGATTTGTTAGTGTGACAGATTGTTTATAAATTCTTTGAACATTCACACTAAGATTATGACTCATTTTCCACGGTGTTTACAACTTTTTTGACAACGCTCTAGAGTTTTTTATAGTGGTTCCGGGGAAAATCCCCCTTAATCCACTTTCGGGACAAAGGTTTTAGAATAAAATTAAAACCAAGAAGCACTTGCCTTTGTTGCTATATCTCTTGATGTGTGCTTCTTCAAGATCCATCCAATGTGTGCCGACGCTCCGCCTTCTAGCCGTCGTAAAGCAGTCACAATCCAGGGTGACAAGGAAACTGGTTATACCAAAGGTTTCTTAGTTTATAATCCTTTCCTCTTTCTTTTTCACATTCAAACTCAATCAATAGATTGGTTGTTTATGATTTTACTTTCCTCCTCTCTCTCTCACAAGCTCAATCCATATGATTGGTTGCATATGATTCCCCAAGTGTAAGTACAAGAGAGAGAGAGTGATCCTTCTGTTAGCCCTTGTTTAAGCTCACTGATAATGATGAGTGTCCAACTAATTTTACCAAAGGATACCAACTGGTTGCAAAAAGATTGGTTTATATAGAGAAGGCAACCAGTTGCAGCAACGGTAATGTATCGACAGGTGGGGCGCACCGAGGGGTCGGTGACTAGAAATGTTACCGTTCAACAACCCAACCGTTGCGCAATAATGTACTCCCAACGGTAATATTATTTCCCAGTCGATATGTCGGTGTCGCCGATGGGTCGACAGTTATGGCAACGAGAGGTCGGTCCATACGAGAGGCTCAGTCTGGGGCAACGCCATGCTGACAGAATTTCAAGTCTAGAAACCAGTCATACCCAGAACGACCTGTCGCCCTTTACAGAGGGGTCGGTCTTGGTACTCTCGATCGGTCTTGAACTGCCGATATGTCTGTTTCTTCGAGACCCTATTTGAGTTCAAAGTTCCAGAACTTATAAATCTTGAACAAACAGTCGTTGACCATTAGGGGTCGTTTTGGCCTTTCACCGAGGGGTCGGTGTATACGAGACTCTCGATCAGAGGCTTTCCCATAATAACAGTTCTTTGATCCAGAACCTATGTCAATTTCGACCTTGACCACGATGGGTCGATCCTGTCTCCAATGAGGGGTCGGTGAGAACGACTGGTCGAGCTGACAATGAAAACCAAATATATATTTTCAAGTTGGATTCCAATTCACTGTGAAACTTCCTCTCTAGGCTTTTAATGATTTTATCATTTGATCAACTAAGCCTAGGAATGGTCCTCTCTAAGGTGTGGATACCACCTAAAGTCATCTATGGCCATAATACATGTTTTGTGATTTCCATAACGATGAGCTTCAATACGGTGGAGCATGATCTTCACTCTTGATCACTTTGGGTCTTCAAGCTTCTAGCAAGTGCTTCTTCCCGAGTCATGGAATTGACAAACAAGGGACTCGGCCAAGCCGGGGCACTAACAGATATATATGTCCTCCCAATGAGGGGATCAAGGCACTTGTACCCTTTATGGGAGGAATAGTATCTGAAAAAGGACACATCTCACAGCCTGATGAGAGAGTTTATCACTAGAAAATTGATGAACAAAACAAACGCAACAAAAAACATGCAATGGAAGAATAGGGGCATGTTTGTGCAAGGAAACAAATGCAGTAATAAGTTAAAGTCCTTTCTAGTCACTAGGGCATTGTCACTAGCCCCAAAGAGGAAGTAGCAGTGGAGAGATGAACTTGCTTTGGGCAGTCATGAAGTTTGTAGCACATGTCAACAGAATGATGGTGCATTTTGACGTAGACGCAAAATCGGGGACATTTCGTCCTTTGTCTAAAGAGACGAGAAGTAGGAGAAGAATCCATATGCCAATAAACAAATAAAAGAACCCGGTACAACAGCAGTGAAGAAGCTAACAATGGTGGATAAATCCAATAGAAACCCAGCGGAGCAATGTGAAGTCACTCAGAAGGAGGAACACAGCTAAAGTGGGTCCCACTAATCAAGAACTGAAGTAGAAGGTGTGTAGATGCAAAATACAGATGGGGACGACACAAGTAGTGAAGCATGGGGTAAATCCAAGGGCTGGAGTAGGAGATCCAAGCCAAAACAGGCCACTGCAGAGTACCAGAGGAACAATTTTGAGAGGAATAACAGCAAAACGTAGGCTCCACCAATGATATGGGTGAAGCACCTTGGTGGAATCCAAAGGCCAGACAGGGGCAACTCCAAACAGGTGGATGGAAGGCAGGGTAGAGGGAAAATACCAGCAGATCCGGTAGAAAATTTCCAAAAACTGGAGTTTGGGGTGTCCTGGTAAAAGTAATGAAAAATAGTGAAATGAGCCCCACCGTTGATAGAAAACCTAGGTCAAGTAGAGCTCAGTTGCAGAAGGGGCAATATCCACGTTGATCGGAAAAGAAGCTCTCGAAAATGGGCTTTTCTGGACTGGAACAGATGTTGCAAAAGATCGGTGGAAACCCAGATCTGGGGAAGACAACGTAGTAAATCCACCTTACAGATGGACATGTCCTCCAAAAAGGGCAGTGAAATGAGGGGGTTCTGCTGGCAGAAACTACTTTGATGGCTATATCGGAGGACAGAAAGTCCAGGTAGCAGGGAGGACTAAAGACATGACCATTTCACAGATCCTTCAGTCTGTTGAAAAAAACCTAGAACTACCCCCAAATAACGAGAGGGAGAAGATCCGTTACAGACATCCTCAGATTTCAGAGTCGAAGATAATGTCGGATTCTGGCCAGCAACAGTAAAACGGACAAAAACTGCTTAAAGCATCCAGAAAAGCATTCTGGCTAATACCATGTAGAATTTAATAATAAGGAAGAGGAAAACGAGAAGAGAGAGAGATTGTGGAGGAAATTGTTTCTCTTTATTGTATTCAATCATATAGAACCATAAGGGTTACATGTATAAATAATAAACAAAGGAGTTAATCATGTGGCTGATTATGGAATGAATAAATGAATAACTAATTACAATCAATCTACAAAGAATCATACAGAGATTCTGTTGACTTTCCAGAATTGGAAGATTTTGATCAACTACGTTGCAGACTGGGTCCCACAACAGTCAGAGAAGTGGGTCCGACGACATACTGTTTGGTAAAACTGAATCATTCTTGAGTCACAACCCGGTCTTACACGGTAACCCAAACTGGGTTTTATCACCGTGTTTGGGCCACTCAGCAAATTGTTTCAGAACGAGTTTTTAACAAGTTAACATGGCAGAATCACAACAATTTCATGGGCTGTTTGGGTGAGCCAATCAGTCCTTTAAATTCCGAGTTAATATTAAAGAAATTCAGTTCTAATTAGAACTTAAATACCCTATATTAAGATCTAACTAATTCAGGAATTAATCAATTGAAATCCAAAGACATTCAGCGAAATAAAATTCAGAAAATAGTCGGGATTTAAAAGGGTGAGTCCTCTAGACTCGGATTAATTTCTAAAAGAAATTACATAGGAATTTGCTCAACTCAGACCTCTCCAGGTCAGTACGCAGTACGGTTGTTCCTCCAGCTTGACCTCCACTCGTACGGCCTATAGGATCAAAACCTGGCTCGATCTCGCACTCGGACCTCGCCTTAAACTCAACACCTTCAGTAAGGGCTAACTCGCAACTCAGGGCCTGCTGCTAACTCTGCAATGGACTCTCCTAGATCCGGTCATTAACTGGAGTATTTATAGAATTAACATACCCAAGAGTTGACTGATTCCATAATACAAGCAACACAACATGTAAAACAACACTTTCCATAACTTCAAACTCACACGTCTTTCACTTGGAGAGCTTCATGTGCGACTCAAGCCACCAATTTGAATTTTGTATTTAATTGGGGTCCACGCCCATCTGCCCATTTAAAACGAGTCCCCTTCCAACATGACTCAGGGAAACCCATTTGAATTGGAATTGGGTCTTTGGCCCATTTTGCTTTGACGTTGGACCCGCCCATAATTTATTTGGGTCGGTCCACTCGAATTTCCATGGGCTTCCGATTCGAATGGAGTTGAAGAGTCCATTCGGTCTTGGATTGTTGATGAGCTTGGCCCATTTAGCTGACTCAAGGGCCTTAACCCCGTCCCAGCTCCTGATGTCTGCATCATTGGACTCGGACATCTCAAGGATCTTCATGTGATACGTCACAACCCCATCCTCACTTCTGATATTGTAACGTGCCTGCTGAGTGTGCCAGGTTCATGCTGAGGTGTTGTTGAATGTGTGCAGCTGTAGGAGATTTGGATAGAGATCAAATCAACTCCGGATTATCAGCATATAGTTTGCTTATTTAGAATTCTCGTTTGAATTTGAATTCATCCCTTATCTAGCCCATGTAATCAGCCTCCACCATGAGGAAGAGCAATCTCTTTATTTAAGAGTAAGCAATTAATAAAAGAAGGCATGCAGAATTTTATCTCTAAAAATTAAGTCTAAAGAGGGTGGGTTCCTCGAAATAACCCAACAGTTGTTTAAGGAGGCGTGGGATTCCCTCGAATCAATCCAATTAGTGTGTGCATCTTCTTTCTTCTCCCTCTAAACCCATTTTCTCAATCACAAATCGGTGGGTTGTGTTAACCCACCCACGATACTCAATGGGCTCGTTATAGATATCTGCATCATTCGCTCCACTCCGAAAAGAACTCGTCTTTGAGTTCGATTCGTTCATAGTTGTGCTCTCGATGTCTACATCAATCATCATAAAATAGTCCAAAAACCTATTTAAAAAAATGGGAGATTGTTAAAACCCTACACACGTAAAGGCAGACATGTAAACAACCTAAAACCATGAAAAAAAATACATATCTATGACAAATCTTGATCACACATATGAACTAAACAATAGGGTACTAATACAAAAATAACGAAAAGAAACGCCTAGATGGCGCTAGATCAACAGTTAGATCAATCCAATCCACGAATGAATGACTCAAATGATATAAATGGTTGGATCAAACCAATTCCTCAAATAAGTTGTTTGATCAGCATAAATTTGGGCTATCCATGGCTTGATCTATCTCTATCCATGGTCAGATATGTAGGGATTGTACAAAATTAATCACCAAACCATGATGAGATGAGATCTAGATTCCGATGCATCCTTCTTTGCAATTGTCCCATGATGTCCTCATCAAGGATGGATTGGATTGCACATTTAAAAGGGAGGATTACAGGTTGATTGACTTGAATATGTGTAAGTATTTTATACTTATATTATTGATTAATTATTAGATTTATAATTCTACTATAATATTATATTTTATTTATCAAATTTATCAGTATCAACAACAGTGAAAAATTAATTAAGAATATCAATGTTGTCAAACTCGAATCGTATCGTGAATTGGTGTAGGGTTGTGAATCGTGAATCGTGAATTGGAAATCATAGAATCATAAGATTCATAATATTTTTTTAAAATTATTATTTATACTATAATTACATCTAACATTACATAGAATAATAAAATGCTCTTTCAATTCACAGCAAATTTCAAAAGCCACATCCACAAATTTTACATTAATCATCCATCATAAATAATCATCCATAATTTTTTTTATAAATATATTAATATGAGATTTAAATATAAATATTAAGTACAAATAAATTTAATAAATTAGCAAATAAATTAACAACATTTAAATTTTTTTTAAAATTAGAACTATTTATTTTTTTAAATAGATACAAAAGATTGAGCCTAGGAAAAAAAAGGGATTAGTTTGTTGCTAAAAACTAATAAGAAATTAGTAAGAACAAAAAAAATTAATAAGAAACTAGAAAGAATACTTCTTATTTTATTAATAACCCTTAATAAGGAAAAAAAAAAAGATCACGAAACAGGGTCTACTGACGGCAACACCCAGATACAACAATATTTTTCATATTGTTATTTCAGGCTATTAACAATATTAAAAACATTATTTTCTTTAATTAAAATAGATTTTATTTATAAAATAAAAAACAAAATAGTCCTGGCAAAATTGGAGAAATAAAATCTCACAGGTCCTCGGACGAGGACATGCGAAGTTTAAGTTAAAAGTAGGATATGCAATGGAGTATGGTTTGGGATATGCTTAGGGTCTAGCAAACGAAATAAGCGAATGAAAACAAAAGCAAAAACGAAAACAAAAACAAAAACCAAGAGCAAGAAGCGAATTAAAAAAAAAAAACTAGTTGCAGTGACGATGGCAAAACTGAGAAGCAGCACAAAACAAAGACGAAGAAGAAGAAGAAAGAGGAAAGGGGGTTATGAAAAAAAAAAAGGCCTAGAAGATGAAAACTTCCGTTTCGGTACATCTTTCCTTCTTTCATTCCAATCGCATTTCCTTTCTTCCATTCGAATCATACAAAACTACGATTCAGGGGGTTGACTCCTACAATTTGCGAGTCAACCTCAGAATCATATGATTTTTTCTTCTTGCGATTTTCTTTGAGATTTGACTCATTGTAGCTTTCGAGTCTATTCGAATCGGACGATTCAAACCGTGAATCATGCAATTTTAACAACATTGAAGAATATAATTCATGGACATATTTATATCTATATTTGTGAAATTGTCAATTTAGAAATAGAAATCAATTTAAGATACAAATATAAATAGACTTACCTTGACAAAATAATAGATAAATAGACCACCATCAAGCGTAAAAAGTGTATACTTCAATAATTAAATTATTACTGTTTTTTATAACAATAATTTAATTATTATTGTTCTAACTTAATATTAAGTTCAACACTCATTTAAGCATAAATTTGATATATAGATCGCAATTATTCATGTTTTAATGATGTGGTTATAATAGTGATTATTAAATTCAAATTAAAAACATCAGTGAACATGCTTCACATGCAAAACATGTGATTCAACCAATAAGAAGAATATAGAAGAAGAAACAGAATGCGAAGACAAATAGAAAGTTAAAAAATAAACCATAGTAATAAATGGTTTTCACGGGCGAATATTGACTCTTTACCTATTTGCTTCATTCGTAGGGCGAACCCGTGACCTATCAGAATAAATCAATTGTTTCCTGGTTGATTCAGCAATCCTTTGGGAATTTTTTATTTCTTAAAAATAAAAAAGAAAATCAAAGAAGAGAGAGAAGGAAAAAAAAGTAGAAAAATAATGAATAAAAAAGTGAGTGAGATAATGATAGCATTTGGGAATGGCACATCTCTCACCTTTCTCTCCTCTCTTCTACCTCTCCCAATGGGAGATGAGTGATTAGAGTTTTCAGTGCCTTTTCATATTCATCCTTTATTTTCCAACTATGCCCTTAAGAAGTTTATAATTGACCTACATGTCCTACATGACTCAACCACCGATCTGAGTTATAGAACTTGTCTGAGTTTCTTGTTCGACTCGGTGAGTTGATATAAAACTCAATGGCTAGTGATTTTTTTGGTTATACGTATTTTGGCAAGTCAAGTGAAAGGACTCAAAATGAGCTTTGGAGTCGTTACCTTTGACATTCATCTCCTAATTCAAGGGCATAAATATCAGTTTCATGTTGATGATTCAGTACATCCCCAGATAAAAGCAAATCTGGCAAAATGGGAGGAGATTGAAGCTTGATAAAATTGGGAGGATATGTTTCTAATAAGACAGACATGTTGCTTGACATAGAAGATGAGGAGAAGGAAGAAGCATTAATTAGGCATCGTAAGAAATTGGCAATTGCTTTTGGATTGATTACTACTGATGATGGGACAGTTATTCGCATAGTAAAGAACCTAGAGTGTGTATTGACTGTCACCAAACAGGGACATACAAATAAATGGAAGTCAAGAAAATGTAGTACAAGGACTTCTGTGATTGTTTGACTGTATAATACAAGATGTGGACAAATAAAACAGGGTGCTTGGGTGATTTTGCAACTGAGAACTGAATAAGAGCAAATGCTAGAAGTGATTTTTTTTTTTTTACAATCAAGAAGAATTGAATAAAAAACTGACCTCTTTGCCAATTGCTAGAAGAAGGTATGATTTTTCCAATCAAGAAATATTGAATAAACCCTGACCTCTTTGGCAGCAAAATACTAGAAGGTAACTCCTAGATGGCAAAAGGCTAGATGAAAAATGCAAGAAGAAATGCATTAAATAATGCTAAACATGCCCCCCATTTTCCAATGGAGAAGAAAAGAAAGAACCCATGCCCAAGACTTTCATTGAAGCCATGATGGGAAGCTAGGAAGCAAAATAGGAGAGAGATTGGGGTAAAAAATTAAAACTATGCACCTCATAAGGTATTATGAACAGATGGTTTTCTCAAACAGGGGTAATACAAATCAGTCGAATTCAATAAAGATGATACGGTTAAGATTAGATCACTTTCTTCAAAGCTTGTTTAAAGTTAAAGATTTTAACGATGGTATAGTAGGAAGGACATTCATATCCTTACAGGACTTGAGGCTGGAAATTTTCAAAGGGTGACTTGAAGACCTATCTTAGCTGTCAGTCTCTCTTATGCATTTAAAATATGCGTTTGTAGTAAATTGTTGAGTTCAACAAGCAGATAATTAAAACAAATACCTTCTGGAACCAGCCACCATAGATCACCAAATGTGGATTTACCATCAAAGCCACCAAATAACAAATAGCGCAAACCAATGCAGGTCATAGAATGATATGCTCGAGCTGGAGGTGGTTCATTGCTCGTAGATAAGCGCTTCCACTGAACAGACACTGAAAATGAAAGTAGTTATTAGTAAAGAGAACTGAAACATGGATCATGTAATAATTCGTAAGCTGGACAGCAAATAATAGAAATAGAGGGCATTCTAAGCAAGATACTAAGGCTGCGTTTGGATGGGAATATCCAGGGGAATGGGGGGTTACCCCCATTACCCTTGTTTGGTAGTGGAGGGGTAAGGTTAAAAATTTAATTTTTTTACCCCTCAATCATCACTTTTGAAAACCCTTAGAAGAGTGGGGGTTTTCAGGAAACCCTTACCCCTCTTTACCTCCTCCTTTACCCCTATGGAGCAAAAGTATTTTAAAATATAATTTTAATATTTAATGACCTAAAATATATATAATTTAAAGAAATTGCATAGTTTATGTTAACTGAATTGATAAAGTCATATTTTTAGGTTTTTTAAAAATAAATAACTTTAAATGATTTTTTTATCTCAAAAAATTTCATTTTTATTTTATAACAGAATTAAATTGAGAAATATATTTTGAAAAGAATTATAAAAAAATAATTTTAGCACACAATGACAATAATGATTAGAGTCTATAGTGAATCGAAACTGAGTTATTTACATATCACAATAATTGAATGATAAAATCGCTCTTAAAATTTTCCATCCAAATTATCCATTTAACTAAAGTCTTGATGATGATGATGACAACGATAACAAAGAAAGTGATGATAATAAATTGACATGTAAAATCTTACAATGAAGGTCGTCCAATCAACATGGTTCAGTCATTGCATCCACAATGACTGCCACAGATTTTTTTTTTTTTTATCTAAGCCTCTTAGAGCACCTGACTATTATGTTATATATTTTACGTCGGACAAATTATGAATTTTTATGAAAAGATATATTGACATTTATTTATTATGATTTGAAAAAAAAAATGTAAAAAATATTTTTTCTTTATCTCATTTCTTACTATTAGAATGCAATTGTTTCTTCAAAATTATAATTATGAAAAAGAATCTATAAAAATTATATAATATTATTATAAGATATATTGTTATTTTTTAATTGATGAATATTATTTAATAATTATGTTTTATAAAATATTATTTTCATTTTTTATATTATATGGATTTAGTAAAAATTATTAATTCTCATAAAATTAATAATTATGCTACCCCTGCATACAGTTACCAAACAAGATTTTTCCCCTTAGGGTAAGTTTTAACTTTACCACTGTAATTACCAAACAAGATAAGGGTAACACCTGCATAAGGGTAACCCCTGCAAAATTTACCCCTAATCAGAATGCAGCCTAAGGGACATGAAAGTACTAAATGTGAATTATCATAACATCCTTTTCCAGATAAAAATTCCAGGGAACAAGAAACAAGAGGAAGATACCCCAGTCTTCCAGGTTTCAACTAAAGTTATATGTCAAATAAAAAACTCAAATTCTATAGCTCAGCTGGTTACCTCCCACCTTCAGGAAGCGGGAGGTCACTGGGTTCGAGCCCCCATGGCCTAACCTTGGTATACCTTAGGGGTAGGGGTCCACCCGTGGGGGTTTTACGCTGGGTATCCCGCGATTTCCCACACGTAAATTCAAAAGAAAAAAACTCAAATTCTATGAGACTAAATCCCATAGGAAACATAAAAAAAGAAGATAAAAAGTTTCTTAGTACATCTCCATTTGACAGGAAATTTTGTTAATAATATTAACCATATAAATCATAAAATACACAAATTTGCATGTCAATACAAAGCAATTGACTGATAAGCAATGAACAAATGTAGAGTCCTTATGGACCATTAGCCCCGGGCATTAAAAGAGATTGAGAAAACAAATTTTGTAATTATCATCATCACCATCAAACCCTTATCCCATCCATCTAGGGTAAGCTCAAATAATAGTAGGGTTAAATGTTCAAGAAGTCAACTCCAGTCAATACCGTGAGAGCACCGTTGCACAGACTCTTTAAAATGTGAGGGGCAATTGTGTTGGAAAGTTGTACAGGTGTCAAACTCTGCACAGGTTCTTGGACTCTCTTAGTATACATTAACATATTATTTTTCAAGATGACTAAAATATTACTACACCTTTCTTCTCTTGAAACTTAATTTAAATATTGATATGTTTGTCATTTGATTGTTTAGAGTAAAACTATTAGATTATTTTCTATTAGTGTTATTTTTACATCTTATTTCTATTTAAAAATAAATTTATTTAAATATTGTGCCAAGTCAAATTTAAATATTGTGCCAAGTCCCAAAGGAGTTCTTTTGATTTTTCTAAGTCTGACACCTTACACTTGTACCCTTGCAACTTAGCATGGAAGTGTACTAAATGTAGAAGCTAACAGGGAGATTTGAACACATGACCTTTGGTGAAAACTTGCACTCACCATATTTCTCCACTACAATTCCACTTTTTTAAGGACATCACAGAAATGCCTTGAAGTTATTTAGGGAGATGAAAACAAGATATCCCTAGAATAGTCAGTACTAATTACACTTTTAAGTGGTTCCCTAAATAATAAAGGGGATGAAAATAACGCACCCTAAAGCTAAAATGGGCTGAAATTAATCAATCAATTAATACTTGCAATCCAATAATATAAATTTGTCACAAATAATCATGCAAGATATTCCAGAATATGATGTAAACAATTACATGAAAATTTAATAAAAGAAAAAAGGTGGGATGGTAGCTTTTAATTAAAAAGACATGGTTTTAAATAACCATACACAATGAAATAAAAGGAACGAAGGGTAAGGGAAGGGCATATGGGTTACAGATGACCATAGGAGTGCTTTTAGGTGTTGCGGCAGCGAAGGGAGAAGCTTTCGGAGGTAGGCGAAGGTAGGGAGGGGTTGTAGAGGACCAACGGAAGGCTATGGAGAAGAAAAGGAATTGAAACTGAAAAGGAGGCAAGATAAATGCAACAAACAAAAAACTCCTATGGATTTAAAATGTAACATATTCATGCTCTCTAGGAAATATTAAAGGCAATCTAAGTTGCATTTTCAAAAACCCCCGGGTGCCAAATTCGGTGCTGCATCAGTCCCCGTGGTTGAACAGGAGTCGTCGTCGAGTTAATAGGATATCAAACTCCTCAGGGTCTCTTTTATAGTGCGTTTTCTGCTTGATGTTGCTGACTAGGAGGAGAGGTTCATTCTTTTTGGGCTTGGGAGGATGATGCACTTTTCCTTGCATAGGCGTGAGGACAGTTTGTACTCCATCCTTGTAGAAGGTGATGGTATTTTTACGACCTTTGTGAATGCAGTCAACATCATGTTGCCATGGTCGTCCAAGAAGGATGTGGATGACATCCATGTCTACGACGTCGAGGAGGACTTGATCTTTGTAGTTCTCAGCAATGGAGAAGGAGATGAGGCACTGCTTCGTTACTTTCGTTTCTCCCACACTTTTGATCCATCCAATGGAGCAAGGAGATGGATGTGCTTGAATTGGCAATTTCATTTGGTCTACCATCACTTGTGAGACGAAGTTTTCAACGCTACCACTGTCGATGATGATATCACAAATACTTTGGTTGACGGCACATCGGGTTCGAAAGATGTCCACTGGTTGATTTTGGTTTGGCAACTTTCGAATCACTAAGGGCCTTCCTTCGTCTTCATATGTAAAATCTTGTTCATCAGCATCAACATCTTCCACTTGCCCTTCGGCATATTCAACTTCCATTGCTGGATCTTTGACGACGAGGGAAACTAGTTGACGGCAGGGGCATTGGTTAGAGAGATGCCCCGCTTCTCCGCAACGGAAGCACTTGCTAGGCATAGGAGGAGCGTAAAGGTTGTTTTTTCCAGTGTCTTTGCTATCAACAACCTTTGGTGGCGTAGTTGTTGGCTTTGGGGGTATGCCAGGTAGAGGGAGTATACCCCGTTGAGAAACCTGTTCAGGAACTGGTGTGGGAGCCAAAGTTGTCGATGGAGGGGTGGATCTAGTCATTGGTGCATTCTTTCCCCCTGGTCGATCCAACTAGACCTCGACTCTTGTGGCCCTACAATGCATCGCTCAAGTTGCAAACTGGCTAGAACCCAACTCCAATACGAGCCATCGTGTTAAGGCCTTTTAGGAACCGTGAGACTTGTTGAGATTCGGCCTCAATTAAGTCGTTCCTAGCAGAGAGGTGATAAAATTCGGCTGCATTGTCGCGAACCGAGCGGTTTCCCTGTCGACAATCCTGATATTGTTCGAACAGAACATGTTCATAGTCGGCAAGAAGGAAGCGGGCGCGAGGCCACGAACTAATAGGTCACTTGTTCTGTCGCCCGCGTGTGGTTTGCAGTTCTTCCCACCATGCAGAAGCTCCACTTCTGAGTCGATGGGCGACTAACTTGACCTTCTTGGAGTCATCAATCTCCATGTAGTCGAAAAACTGCTCGACTTCTGAGAGCCAGTCGAGGAAGTCTTCGATGTTCAGCTGCCCGTTGAAAGGTGGCAATTCCACTTTCATGCGGTAGTCTCGACCGTGATCCGGCAACGCATGATCAGGTTGCCTAATCTCCCGTCGCAGGATGTTCTCCGCCTCGTCATTGCTTGAAGAATCATCATAAGCGAATTGATTGCGAGATGCTTGGGATCTCCTATCCCGATTGTTGCGATCATCGTTCCTAGATGGAACTTGCTGATCACTAAGGCAATCAACTTTAGCAGTGAGATCCATCATCACAGCCTGAAAGTCTCCGAAATTTTGTTGAAATTCGTTGAACGCAGCTTAAAGAATTGATTACTAGTGGTACTACCGGAAGCCATGAAGAATGCCGACTTATTTTGGCCTCTTTTTTTTTTTTTTAATCCTTGATCTGAATACCACTTGATGCAGCGGGTAGGATCAGGTGATAATATGGGCTGGGGTGTGATGGATTCAAATTAGGTTAATTGGGTAAAATTGGAAATTAAATGGGTTAATGGGTAACTATGGAATGGATTGGGAGGATGAAAGCAGTCAATGGTCAAAAGGGAATTAAAAAAAAACAAGATGGTAAAGGTGGAATTGGTCAAACACAAGGTTGGACGAAATGAATTCTCAGTTTGGTGGATGAATTAATAAAAGGAAAAGAGAAAGTGGTAGGACAAGGTATTAAAGGTTGGGTTCGTATGGTGTGTGAACAGTAACTGGGAATGGGATTTGAAAGGAGTCTAGGGGACAAAGGGAGAGGCTATGTGATGCAGCGCATCCGAACAACTTGCGCAAGTCTAATTTCCTTTTTATGTTTTGTTTTATTTTAAGTAAGGGTAGTTTGGTATTTTATGTCTTTTATTTTAAGTAAGGGTAATTTAGTCCTTGTGCTTTTATTTTATTTTCAGAAGGGTAGAAGCTTATAAAAGCCTCTCTCTTGTAACTTGTTTACATGATGAGATAAAAAAAGCTTTGAGATTTTCGAAAAAAAATCCCTGCGGCGAGAAGCCTTGGTGCTTGGTGCGTGAAGCCCTCTTCGATCTTCTTCTTCTCCAGGTACTGTTCCTCTCCTCTCTTCTTCTTCTTCTTCTTCTTCTTCTTCTCTTCTCTCTCTCTCTCTCTCTCTCTCTCTCTCTCTCTCTCTCCCTCCTTTTCTTCTTTCTCTACCAGCCGAGAACACCTAAATCCCCATTACTTTTTTGCCGTTATCTACCCCAAATCCTCCTCCCTGCTGTAGCCTACCCCTAAAACCCCTCCAATCAGGTTCGCCCTTCCCTAAACCCACATCTACACCTGCCGTTACCTCCAAACAGTCCTTCTACATGTGCTGTTGGCCTTTTCTGGACCTTCTATCTTCACCGACACCTTGTGAACCCACACAGCTACCATCCTTTGCCCACTATACCTGCTGTAAGCCTCTTTAGACCCTTCCTATATCTAACTATAACCCAAACAGTCCTCCACACTGCTGTCCCATACTCTTTAGACCCCTTATTTAACCAACAGTCTTTGCTGCACCTTTCCTTTAGCCCATACAGCCATATCAACCTGTTCTCCTCTCTTTCTTACTGCTGTCCCATAAAACCAGTCGTTTTCTTAACCTTATTAACCTCTCATACTGCTATCGTAGCCAGATTGAATCTCTATTTGATGTTGGTTTTATGTGTTTCTGTGGTCTGATAATCCTCTTGGTTTTAAGAGCCTTCTATCTATGAGCTATAACTTGATTTGGGTTAAATATAATTGCTTATATTGAATTCCTAAAATTTTCATGTTTGTTTGTGGTAGATTTTATTATTCTAATTATTATTATTAATTTTAATTACAGCCTCATATTTTGCTTTATATTAGTTTCTTGTTACATCATAATCGCATTTAAGCATTTAGGATCACCTTTTGTCTTGTCCTGCATCACTATGACTGATGGGATCTTGGCTAGGTGTAGTTGAGGTGATGGAAAGGAATAGATGGAGGTACGTGGATTCCATGCTCTACAAACATCAGAAATAGAAGATTTTAAAATTCCGTACTGCACACCCACAATGCCACTCTAAATATCACCCTTTCAATAATTTACCTCACCCCAACAGTCTAGCTATTTGAAGTTCTATTGTTTCTTTAAAACTAACAAATAGTCCATTGCATAGCAAGAACTAACATTCTCAACAGGATCATGACTCGGGGGAACCTGAACCACAAAACTAGTTCTTTAGTAGCGGAAGCACATCAAAAGGTATGGCCCATGATGTGGCAAAGAGAACAAGAAAAAAACTCCCAAACTTTGGATGTATATAAACAATGATGGAAGGTAATTCACATTCTCTTCAGCTTTTAAGCAATGGGTAAAGAACATTAATGATGATGTAGTGAAATAGTATCGGAAAGAAGTTCAAGATGTTGGAATTCATTCATCATCCTGTATTCTCTTTTTAACAGCTTGTGTTTTAGGGTGTTTGGTTTTGGAGGTTCCTCCCATTTTGCTTTAGTGGTCTTTGGTTGTTCAGCGTTTCTCCCCAGTTTGCTACTTGTACTCTCCTTTTTGGTGCACAATTGTGCCCTTAATGAAATCATCATAGTCACCATTTCAAAAACCAAAATAAAAAAACAATCACCACTGCCATGGCCACCAAATAACAGAAGATTAACACATGATGTAAAAAAACTTACAAGGCATGTACTAACCTCTATCCAAGACAATACTTTCATTGTGATATATGTCATATCGACTTAACCAACCACCAGTGCCATGGCCTCCGAATAACAGAAGCTGCGAGGTGGAAAAAAAAATACAATTATGAGACATGTACATACATGAGTACAACAAAAACCCATATATATAGAGAGAAAAAGAGGGATTAAAGATGGGATGATTAAGTGGTGTGCAATAACAATTCGTTAGTTCCTTTTTTAGCAATAACATAATATAATATATTTTTTGAGCAGTAACAAAGACTAAATATATTAATAGAAAAGAGAAAAATGCCTGACAAGTCATGGGCTAAAAGATGAAAAACGACTCCTGTCGTGGAATCCATCCCGTTCTTTGTGAAGAAATCAGCCACTCCATTTGCGGACCTTCTAACAATGCAAAAGAAACCTCGCGACCCAAACACAACATCCTTGTCTCCCTAAAAATTCTGATCAGTTTCCAAGAAGACAGTTTCGACCCCTTTGCCCAGTTGATTGCGTTTGTCGAATCCCTTTCGATGATTAGTTTCCTTTACCCCGATGAAATCCACAAGGACAAAGCTCTCCTAATAGTAAGAAATTCTTTATCGTTTGAATCTCTCCGTATAAGCCATTGTAGTCGTGAAGAGCTCCCCTATTCCTGCAAGACCCAGTTTTCCTCTCGCTGCCCCATTGAAGTTAAATTTATAAACGCCTAGCTGAGGAGGAGACCAAGAGATGAGTTCTAGGCGTCCTTAGACACCACTCTTAAACAACCCTCCCAAGAGCTATAGAAGTCCGTCATTTTGTATCCTTTAAACTTTTTTCTAGATAGAAGCCACGTACAAAGCGTCTAATTTTACTTTTTGAAAGATTTCAATCTCCCCTGACTTTTTACTCTAAAAAATCCTAGAGTTCCTTTCCTTCCACACGACCATAAGATCGCCGAGAGAAATCAAGATTGAATGACTCCCCACTTCGCCCCCCTCCCTCTACCGTCATTTTGTATCCTTTAAACTTTTTTTCTAGATAGAAGCCACGTAAAAAGCCTCTATTTTACTTTTTGAAAGATTTCAATCTCCTGTGACTTTTTACTCAAAAAAATCCTAGAGTTCGTTGCCTTCCACACGGACCATACGATCATCGTTGGAATGGTATTCCAAGCAACCTTCACTGCAAGACCTAGACGCGAGAGAAATCAAGATTGAATTGACTCCCCCCCCACAATTCCTATTAAAAACCCAAGATACTCCCATCAAGTTAGCAAAATTTATCGACAATTGTTTGGTCACGGGGCATTCCACAAACTATGGTCAATATCCTCCTCCATATGGCCGCATAGGATACAATGCGTCACGGGGCATTCCACAAACTATGGTCAATATCCTCCTCCATATGGCCGCATAGGATACAATGCAGTTCATCATCTGAATTAAGTAATCTTCTCCTATTGAGTGCCATTCTGGAGAGCACCTTCCTTCTTAAAGTGAACATACGAAAGTTTGAACAGGCTAGGACTTCTCCAAGCTATGCAAGGTGATGCCGCACAAGGGATAGGGCATACGAAAGTTTGAACAGGCTAGGACTTCTCCAAGCTATGCAAGGTGATGCCGCACAGGGGATAGGGTAACCCTAAATGCCTAAAGTAGTTCCCTAAAGATTAAAATGAGATGGAAATAATGCACCCTAAATCTAAAATGGGCTAAAATCAAACAATCAATTAAGAATAGCAATTAACTAATATGAAATTTACCACACATAAACATGCAAATACTAAGAGTATAATGTGCTATTTTGGTCTAAAATATAATGTATTAAATGGACGAAATGGATCAAGGCGCTAACTGGCCAAAAGGATAATGGTTAATGGATCTATGGATGACTTTTAATGGCTGGATAGATGTAGGTGAGTGTAATAAATGGAAATAAAAGCAAGGCATGGATGGGTAGATGGGAATTGGAAAAGCAATGAAGGATCAGTTAAGATAGGACGATGGACAACAATAGAATGGCTTGGGTTTAATCGAAGGCAAAGGGATTTGGAAATGCAGCTCACAGACGCAAGGAGAGGAGCTTTGGGAGGGAACGACACCAACATGGGGAAAGATTTGGTATTGGCGATGGCCAAGGAAGGGTTTAGGGTGGTAACGGCAACAAATCTTGGTTTGCATGGTTGGCAGCGGCGGGGCGGAAGGCTTTATAGGGGGTGACGGCAACATGGAATGGATCTCGAGGCTGGGCGAAGGCTTAGGGGGGGCTTGAGAAGGGGCAGAAGCTATAACAGGGGAGGGCGGAAGTGGCTGCGACAGATCTGGGTAGGTTTGGGCTCCAACAGGGGTGGCAGAAAGGTAAAATCTAGGTTGGAGAAGGGAGGTAACTGGGTTGAGGGGTGTATAACAAGTGGCAGAAGTCAGTTGGAAAAGAAGGGACTGATGGCGGCACTAGGACAAAGAGAGGAGAAAAGGAGAAGAGAGAGAAGAGAAAGGAGGAAAAGGAAGTAGAGTACATGTACAGGGATAGCTTCTCACCCTTCTCCCTGCCTCTCGCCGTGGCTTCTCACCGAATTGGAAGTTGCTTCCCTTATTCCTTTGTCTTCTTTCCACTCTATTTCTCAATCGTCGAATGACACCTTCAGGGCAACAAGTCCTTTTTTTAAAAAAAAAAAAGCACTTAAGTTGGCTGGTTGGGCTTGAAACTGGGCCTACCTTGAGACTGGACCAAGGCCCAGTTGGGTTGCTCTGCCTCACAAGGTAGAGATGCCTATCATTGTGTTGATAAAGGGCCAGATCAACCATTGTCATTACTGAGAAGGCACCCGACAAATCGCCAATCCATAACAGTTCATCCTCCTCCAAGGATAGAGGAAACTCCTCCAACAAGGATTTCATCTCTTCGAAGCTATCCTGTTTGAGAACCCTTAGACTTCTTCTAAAGTCGAACTGTCAAGATATGTGGCTCTCTTCTATTTTGTAGTAGTCATAGACTAAAACTAGTTTGTTCCTAACTCTCGTATAAAACCTCAGATAGACATCTTTCATAGGCCTTTCCTCGATCCACAAGTCTGTCCAAAAAAGGGCTTTGTCTCCTCTTCCTACAAGTAGCCTTAATTTTTCTCGAAATATGCTATCAACCTTACACGTTTGGGCTCACAAGAGACTACCTTCCGGAGGAGTAAACAACTCTCTTTTGGTTGTCACATAACTCTTTTAAAGTCTATACTCTTATTTCTGCCCATTACTTCGACTAGGAAAGAAAATCAACATGCTACAATATAACATCCCCACAATTGATATACAAAAACCATGTTCTAGTCCTGCCTTTCTCAAAGAAAGAAGATGCCTGGTCCTAGATTTGTTAATTCCGTGTTTGGTAAAAAAATCTGCAATCCCCGTTTTGATGCAGAGCATTGGACCTGATTAGAGGATTGATTTATTTATTTATTATTTATCTCTTGATGTATTTTTTTTATTATTTGAGGATATTTTAGTCATTATTGTATTAGGGGTATTTTGGTCATTTGCATGGTGTGTTTATTATAAATACATTGTAAACCTCATTAGGGCAATCAGTTAATGAAAAATAGAATACACGGTTGCTGCATTGGAAAATTTGTTCCATACGCACGAACCAAAGAATCTGAAGGACGGCGAGAAGCCAACGGAAGGAGAGAAGTTTCTTCCTCCATCTAGGTACCCTTTTATCTTCCTCTCTCTCTTTTCTTCTCTCTTTTCTCCGTTTCTTTTCTTCTCCAAAATCCACCCCCTGTGCTGTCGTCACCCCATATGCCTTCCCTCTTTGACTGCAGTGATCCTTAAACCCCTCCCATTCCTAACTTCCGCCTCCCTGTAGCACCCCAAACCCCTTCCGCCTCCACCTTTGTGACCCTCTGCCACTTCGGCCACCCCCTTTGAGATTAGTTAGACCCTAGCTACCTCTCTGGCTCCCAGATCTGTCGTCGCCACCTCTGTAGCCTTTCTCCCCTTCGCTGCCGCCATTATCGTTAGCCCTTGCCTCTTTGTCGTGACCCCTTTGCGACCCCTTAACCCTTTCCGCGAACCCCTGCATACTCTCGTTTCTTGTCCATCGTCCCTTCCTTCTATTCTTATTTCCTCACTTAAATCATATGCTTATTTAAAATCATAGGCCATTTCAATTAAAATCTCATATACCCATTTCAGTAAAAACATTCCACCCCTTTATTTAATTTTTCATGTATTTATTTACATCAGATTCCGGGGATGTTTTTGCTCGACTATTTGCGATAAATTTCTATTAATTAATTGCCATTATTAATTGATTGATTAATTTCAGCCCATTTTAGATTTAGGGTGCATTATTTTCATCCCTTTTAATATTTTCATAACCACATTAGGCATTTAGGGTTATCCCTATCCTTTGTCCTACATCACGTTTGTTGTACGACTCACTTGAACAAAAGAGACATCCAATCTCGAGGATAGATCATCTCCCTAGCCATGGAAATCAGTTTCAAGGGGGTCGCTTGAGCCCCTTGGCCAATTTAATTGCATTTGTCGAGTCCCTTCAATGACTAGTGAGCCTTGCACATAGACTTTCTAGATGGTCAACGCCCTCCTAGTACTAAGAGTTCCACCTCATTTGAGTCTCTGATCCCCACCACTTCTGTGAAGACCACTGAAGTCTCACCCCTATAGTCCCTAAGCACTCCTCCTATCAAGAGGCTCCATCAACATTAAATTTCATGATATCCCGTTGAGGGTGGTTCCACGTTGCAATTGCCTTCAGTTTCTTACTCACTCCACTCATGCAACCCTCCCACGATGACAAGAAATCCATTGGTTTGAGCCCCTTGAAATCTTTCCCTAGAAAGAAGCCATACACATAACCTCCACTTAGCCCTATGAAAGAGTTCATTGACCTCGCAAGAGTTTCCTTCAAAAATTCTTGAGTTTCCCTCTTTCCACAAGGTCCAAAGAACTGCAGCTGGAACCTGGTCCAAGCTGCCTTAATCTAGGTCTAAGTTTCGATAATGCCCACAACTCCACTACCTCAATGCAAGTTCTCCCGAGAACACAAGAGAAACGGTAGAGATTCGCAAAATTTAACCAAAGGTTCCTAGCAATAGGACAACTAACGAAAAGATTATCTACGTATTCCTCTGAGTGACCATACAAGGGGCAACTAAGATCTTCGTCATCCCTCAACAAGCCTCTTCTCTTAAGATTCATTCTAGTAAGGACCTTACCCTTTAGAGCACACCACACCAAGGTTGTCAGAATCGCACGACTCGCGCTTCGAATCGTGCGATTCGACTCGAATCAAGGGTCTTACGAGTAAAGTCGTATCAAGTATCGAAATCCCTCAAAAACCGTACATTTTTAGACTGACTCGCGAATCGTGCGATTCGACTCGGTAGAAACGTAGTCGTGTACAATACATACGGGAGAAGGAGAGGAAGAGGAAAAAACTCAGGTTTTTGGAAAAAATAAATAAGAAAATGCGTGAAAGAAAAGAAATAAACGAAGAACATACATTTTTTATCACCACAACCCTCCTTTCTCGTCTTTTTCTATATGTTTCTCCTCTTTTTCTTCATGTTTCTCCTCTCTAGCTGCCGCAGCCTTTGGGATAGTCAGGTTTTCATCGCTTTCCTCTTCTCCTATTCTCTTTAAGTGCCGCATGTGTAGTTCCTAGTTAGGGTTTCGTCGCTTTTTTATTCTCATTTCATGTGCGGCAACAACTTATCCATTGAATAAGTTCACGTGACTTTTATCTGGTTTTAAGCATTAAAGTTTCGTATGTATTGTTTTCATGACAAGTTTCGTATATATATATATATTTAATGAAATATTTTGTCTCTTGTTTTTCATATGTTTAATTTTTTTTTGAAAGGTAACTTTATTAATAAAAAGGGAAAAGAATAGGACTAAAGAAAAAAGCCCAACAGAAAAAAGAAAAAGAAAACCCCCAATTACATAGGAGGATTACACGATTCCGAATCCAACGACAACCCCTGCTTGGCTAAAGCATCTGCAGTTGAGTTAGCTGATCTAGGTATCCAAGCAATCTTAAAGTCAAATGATGCAATAGAATGCCGGATCCTCTCAACTCTGTCTAGATACAGCCAAGGACAAAGAGATCCCACCATCCAACCCACAGCCACCTTAGAGTCGCCTTCCACCTAGACTACCTCGAATCCCTAACTTTTCGAGCTTCAAAATACCCCTCCATAAAGCAAACAATTCCGCCTCAATAATCGTCCCATTAGGAAGCGGGCCAGCAAAAGAACGCAAGATATTCCCTAACTCATGGTAATCACCCCACCATAACCAACACAACCAACTTCACGCATACAGCTACCATCAAAATTGAGCTTTAGCAGCCCAACTGGAGGAGGAGACCAAGGAATATGAGTCCGGAGAATATCAAGAGACCTACAAGAGTCCACCAAAGCCCACTCCCTGCAAACATCAGACACAGTGATGCCTCAGACCTGAGACGAACCCACCAACCACCAAGTTGCACGAAGCTTAATCAATTCTATAAGATTTACAAGAGAACCAACCGTCCTTTCAAAAATCCTGAGATTTCTTTCCAACCAAATAGACCAAACAATACTTAGGGTTGTCACTTTCCATAGAGACCGCCGAAATGAGCTCCCAAATGTCACAATTTCTTCATTAAACAAATCACACTAAGATCGAGGAAGACAATATGATACGCCTAACAAATGCAAGAAGTTCTCCCAAATGCGACTAGAGAAACTACAATGAAGAAGCAAGTGATTCACCGATTCCTCATCAGACAAGCATAAAGGACAAGCATTTACAATGAGCATCCTCCGCCTTCGCAGATTATCAATAGTAAAAAAAAATCCTAACCCCTGCAAGCCAACCAAACACCTTCACCTTGAACGGAGCAACCCCCTCCCATACTTTAGGATGAACATAAGGAGTTTCACCCTTCCTAATCAAGCTATTACAAAACGACTTAACGGAGAAGTTACGAAAAGAATCTAAATCCCAGATTCTACGATCCTTCCCATTGCCCACTACAAAAACACCTTCCAACAAGTTCATGAGATTAAACCCAATCTTCCACCATCCAATCCTCCAACTGTCTACGAAATTCTAGTCCCCAAACAACCTTATCTTGAATTAAATTAAAACATTCCTTAACATAAGCTTCTTTATTAACAGCAAAGGAGAAAAGCACTAGAAATTGCAAAGCCAAAGGAACCTCACCCAACCATTTATCTTTCCAAAAATGAATATTGTCACCTGAATAAGGACGATAACGAATATGACTATCAAAAGCACCTGCAATGGAAGAAACACCCTTCCAAAATCTAGAAGCTCTCCTATAAACATTTCCTATCCACCACTCACTACCAAGTAACTGCTACTTTCCTGCACAGAATATCATTCCATAAACCTCCCGTAAAATCCCCCAACCGCCATAACCACTTACCCAACAAAGCATCAAATAGGACGAATACCCAAACCACCTTCCTCCTTCGGTTTGCAAACCTGAGCCCAACTGACCAAGTGAAATTTCCGATTTCTCTGTCATCATTCCAAAGGAATTGCCTTTGAAACCTTTCTAACTTATCCACTACTGCCGCGGGACATTCGAAAACACTCACAAAATATACTGAAAGACTGGAGAGAACTGCCTTTAACAATATGATTCTACCTCCAATAGACAGATGTTTACCTTTCCAAGTAGATAGTCGGTCTCTCCGTTTTTTCAATAATTTTATCCCAACAAGGCTTACGAGGTTTACCTTTACAAAGAGGGATCCCAAGGTACACAGCAGGGAAGGAAGCAACCTTACATCCCAATGCAGAAGCCAACTCCACACATTGAGAATGTTCAACATTCACTCCCATCAATTCACTTTTATCAAAAGTTTATCTTCAACCCTGGACAAATTTGAAACCATCGAAGAATTGCATGGACCACCTTGAAAACTTCATTATCCACCTTTAGGAATAGAATAGTATCATCAGCATATTGTAAATGAGAAACCTCAATATCAGAATTTGCAATATGAAAACCCTGAAGCCAATCCTGAGAAGAAACAACATGAAACATGATATGAAGCGCCTCAGCCACCACAACATAAAGGATAAGGAGAAAGGGGGTCACCCTGTTGAATTCCTTTTCCATTCGAAAAAAACCCTTTAGGGCTCCCATTCACCAACACTGACATATGAGCTGAAGATAAACAAGATAACATCCACCGATGCCAACAAATACCAAACCCCATTCTATTCAACACATAATCAAGGAAGGACCAATTTACATTATCATAAGCTTTTTGGAAATCAAGCTTACAGACCACACCGGCTTCTCCTGACACAAGTCCAAACATTCATGTGCCACGACTGACCGAGTCCACGAATTTGCCGACCTTGAATAAAAGCACTTTGGGAGGAGGAGATTAGATTAGGGAGCACCAACTTCATACAATTAGCCAGCACTTTAGCCAAAATCTTATACGGGCTACCGAGCAAAGAAATAGGCCTAAAATCATTTAGAGAGGAAGCACCTGGTTTTTCTAGGAACCAAAGTAATAAAGCCAGCCCCCAAATCTCTAGAAATAAAATCTCTCGTAAAATTCCATGACAAAGCAAGTAAATCTGGCTTAACAAGCTCCCAAAAAAACTTGAAGAACATAACAGGCAAAACCATCTGGACCAGGAGCTTTATCCTCACCTAATTGCCAAACAACTTCTTTCACCTCTGACTCAGTGAAAGGGCACTCAAGAGAAAACTTTTGACTCTCGCTAAGTTCTTTGAACGGAAGCAAAGAAGGGCTGGGAAAATCTCTTCTCAGAGCCTCAAAAAGCCGCTTAAAATAATGCACAATCTCTTCACAAATGACTCTCTTCGTCTCAAGTCTCTCCCTGTCAACTTGAAAAGAATGACTAAAATTCTTCCTCCTCCTAGCACTTGCCATCTAATGGGAAAATTTTGTATTCTTATGCCTTCTTTAAGCCATCTAACACTGAGAGTGTTGCTTCCATTTAATCTCTTCAATCAATGCTTTCTTTTTAAGACAAGCTTTTAATTCTTTTCTCCGCAACAACTCATCCGGAGAGAGAGGACTAACCGCCTCTTGTTGATGCAGAAGAAACAACTCATCTAGCCAACTCTGTTCCTCAACCGTTTCTACCTCTCTTCGAGATTGGGCCCACTGCTTCAACTTCTCTTTAACAAATTTCAGTTTTTGCAGCAAACAAAAACCTTTCCACCCCACAGGCCGAGACTCCCTCCACCAAAGTTCTACTAACTCCTTCACGACATCAACCTTAAGCCAAGCCAACTCAAAACGAAAAGGGGTAGGACCCCACGAATCCAAATAAGAGTCCAATAAAATAGGAGTATGATCAGAAACCTGATTGGGAACCGCACGCTGAGAAGTAAGATGGAAACACTCCTCTCACCTAGAATCAATCAGAAATCTATCCAGCCGAGCAAGTCTACGATTATCTTGTACTAGACCAAGTAAACTCTGCACCTCCCAATGGCAAGTCAATCAATTCCAACTCATCTATCCTATTACTAAACGATGCATCTAGGGAGAAATCCTACTGCACCCTTTGCGCTCCGACATCCTCCGAAGTACATTAAAATCCCCTCCCACACACCAAGGCAAAATAAAAGACCCTCTAATAGAAGCCACCTCCTCCAGAAACTGGTCTCTACAGTCATCAGAATTAGGCCCATAAACATTAGTGAACATAAAAGACCTACCATCTGAAATCTCCTCCAAAATCGCCGTTATGGAAAAAGAATTAACCTAGACAGAGATTAACCTCATTTTAGAAGCATCCCAGACTGTCCAAAAGCCACCCGAGGCCCCAATAGAGGCTTTCCCCAACCCATATTACCAATCCCCCAAATGGTTCGAACAAAACTCTCCACAGGCTCTTCACACTTTGTTTCCTGCAAGAAAAGGACAGCAGGCTTGTGGCTAAGAACAAACCTCTTGACCATTACTCTTTTCATTGCCGCCCCCAACCCCCTTACATTCCAAGACAAAACTTTCATTTACCAACTCCATGCACTCCCGACGTTCCAGTTGTTGTTGATTGCCAGTCATAATTAATAGTAGACTGTAAATTCCGGAGCTCACTATCTCTATTCCTGTGTCTTTTCTGACGCTACTCCTCCTCCATCTCCCGTTGTTCGGCCTCCCAAAATTGAGTTAAAATCTCTTTCAGATGCAACGTCCGGCATGGAGAAGTAATCCCAAAATAGCACCCACAAGAAGAAGTTTCTCCTCATCAAAAGACTCAACCCTCACCAACAAAGCAAGACCGTCGGCTTCCTCCGCATCTGCCAACTGATTGGAGTGACTGAAGCATCCAATCCCCCCTGAGAGTTCTGGACAACAATCCGCTTCCCCTTTTCCAAAGCCTCAACATATCTCGGAGAAGAAGATGTCCGAGGTTGCAAAGCCATCTCCCAAGCTGTACTACATCCTCTTCCAATGCCACGATCGCCTGAGCCAGAGGAGAGGAGAAGTCGGATCGAATACCTGGATCGGGAGCGATGATGGAAGGAGAGCCAATAGACCCAATCACCTGACGCTGGACTGAAGGCACCTGATTTAAGTGATGGTCCAACTGCCCGGCATTTTGAAGGCCCGAATTACCTTGGACTTGATTTTGGACTTGAGAAAGGGCCCACAGATTTGAGTCAGGGTGGGCCATAACCGGGTCAAGTAAGATAGCTTTAAAACTCCTTTCGCCCGATGCCAGCCCTAAATCCCCTTTTCTTTCCATTCGTCCCTCTAAAATCTTCGAGAGAGACTCCGCTGCTGCCTGACAAGGAGGACACGAAACAGCTGGAGTGAAACCAGCCGCAATTAGAGGAGGAGATTGTGACAGAGGAGTGAGCCAAAACCGCCAAAGGATTTGCCAACACTGAAGTCTCCTCCGATCGTCGGAGAACGTTGCCATGTGGAAGAAATGGCAACACCTCCTGATTCTCTGTCGAAGGCTCACCATCCAGAGAAGAAAACCCATCTTCAACCAACAAAGGACAACAAACCTCCGTCGAAACTCCTTCAGCCACCAAATCCTCCATCATAGCTACCTTTCGAGGCTCCACTTCCGTCCGGAGAACAAACCTCAAATCCCCAACTTCCAATGACATAGTTTTAGGGATCCCTTTACCAACAAGTCGGACAACTTTCACCCTAACAAATTGGACCACTTCCAAAGATGAACACCGAGCATCAATTTCTTCCACCGAACCAATCAATTCCCCCAGCTTCCACAACACTTCCTTCCGCCATGCGTACAAAGGGACTCCATAGATTCGAACCCAGTCAACCACCATACCAGGACCCATCGATTCAGCACACCTATCAATATGTCTCAGAGGCCCGTCCCCGAAATAAGATCCACCAGAGCATACTCTTCTGCTATCCTCCTCGGTTGCAAATACAATCCAGAAAAGAAGAGGGGACAAGCGACACACCATCACCTTCAAATCAAACCTGCAAATCGCCTTCAGCCATTCAATAACTTCGTGCTCGGAAGAATCAGATCTACGGGACACGCAAACCAGGTTTTGTTCAATCTCTCTATGTTATGAGCCAGATAATACTCATTTACTTGCAGTATACGATGATCAGGATTTGAAACCATGTCTGGAATTTGAGAAACCCCCTGACCGGGATTTAGTTTCGGAACCGAAGACTTCGAGGGTCCTTCTCTAGGGAGCCCCTATACTACGATTTTCCGAACCAAATCTGGCCTTATTAACTTGAAGTTTTTTCCCTTGATGAACTTTACCGTTGAACAACAATATAGCCTTCTCCATTTCTCGTTCCGTTTTGAACCTGACAAAAGCATAGTTCTTTCGTTTCCCTAAACGACGATCAAAGGGAACGAAACTATCAAAGATACCCCTGCCGCTCCAAAAATACGAACCAAATCACAGGCACCCCAGTCAGGGATGTTGCCAACAAATACAGAAAAACTATTTGCCACCATTCAACCATGATCGCCTTCCTAAAACCTCGGTCCCTGAGGACCCTCAAAGGTTTTTTCCACTCATCCTAACCAAGAGCTGTGATTTTTGCAATCGAAATTTTTTCTTTTATTCCAGCTACCTAAGCTTTTGATAATGTTCTCTTATTTGGCCTTGTTACTAGCATAAAACATACCCTAAAAGCCAAAAGAAAATTATCTCTGAACTAAAACATTATGAGCCAAACCAAGGGACAAACAAAGATGGACAAATTCTTTTTCATATGTTTATTTTTCTCTCAAAATAACCCTTTGTTTAATACAAATTTATCAAATTATCAGTACTTAATAGTATAAATAATAATTTTAGTAATTATAGAATCAAATTATAGGAATTATATCTTATTATTATATGTCATTTTTATGTAATTATAGTATAAATAATAAATATATTATGAATAATAATTATAGTATCAAATTATAGTAATTCTATCTTATTATTGTATGTCATTTTATATGAAATTATAGTATAAATAATAAATTTAGTATGAATAATAATTATAGTATTAAATTATAGTAATTCTATCTTATTATTATATGTCATTTTATATGTAATTATAGTATAAATAATAAATTTAGTAAATATATCTTATTATTCTATGTCATTTTATATGTTATTATAGTATAATAATAATTATAATAATTATAGTATCAAATTATAGTAATTGTATCTAATTATTCTATGTCATTTTATATGTAATTATAGTATAAATAATAATTATAATAATTATAGTCTCAAATTATAGTAATTATATCTTATTATTCTATGTCATTTTATATGTAACTATAGTATAAATAATAATTTTAGAAAAAAACGTTATGAATCTTACGATTCTACGATTTACGATTCACCCCCCTAGACTGATTCACGATACGATTCGAATTTGACAACCTAACACCACAATGGTTTGAACCCTAGGGGGAGCCAGACCATTCCAAGCTAATCCGGAGGTAGAATCTAGATTGTGTTGTTGCCAAAGGAATAACTCTACTATTGACTTAACTGAATATGTGCCCGATGGATCACCCGTCCAAACTAGTTCATACTCGTCACCTAGTGACACGGGGAATTCCTCCAATTGGCTTAAAAGGTCCTTCCTAGTCCTTGTCTCAAATGATCTTAGCTCTTGTATGAAGTCAAGACTCCATGAGATGTGACTACCCTCAATCCTACAATAATCCTGAACTAGGGCAGTTTTGTTCCTAGAGATTCAGAATAGTCTTGGATAAATCTCCTTTAGAGGCTTATCACCCATCCAAAGATCCGTCCAGAAAAATGTTCTACCTCTACCAACCAACCACCTACAATTGCCCTTATACGACCTTCCCAACACTAATCTATCCTGACTCAGTCTCCACCAATCAGTGATCTGGATCTCTCAACATTGTCACTTAACACCCATCCACTACTATCTTCCATCCCATATCTAGCGGTCAAGACTCGATCCCACAGGGCTTCCCTTTCTTTCCCAAACTGCCAACCCCACTTACAGAAAAAAACTTTATTTCTAATTCTAAGTAGGACAATTCATAGCCCTCCCAACGATTTTGACTTGATCCCTTCTGCCACCAGATGTACCTTCCTTTTCGTTTACTTATCTCCCCACAAAAAACTCCTAAGCAGTTGTTCAACTTTTCTCAAAATCCCTTTCGGCATTTCAAAAAGAGAAGCAAATAGTATGTTGGTAGGCTCATCAACACTGATTTAATTAGGGTTAGGAGTCCCCAATGGATAGATACCTCCTACCCCACCACACCAATCTCCTTTCTATTCTTTCTACTACTGGTGCCTAGAATCGTTTGAGCCTTGGATTCCCACCCACTGGCAATCATCCAGTGCCAATCTCCTCCTGCCATTTCCTTTAGGGATCTCTTCGTCCACATCTATACCAATAAGGGTACTCTTCATAATGTTAATTCTCAAAACATCTCAAAATTGCTTTGAAGCCCCTTACTTCAACGTTATTGGTCCACAGAAGAAAAGAGTATCATCTGCAAATTGAAGATGTCTTACTATTGGCCCATTTGGTGAAACGCCAAAACCCCTAACAATCCCCAACTCCATTCCTTTCTCCACAAGTTTGTGCAAACTTTCACCAACAAGGGTAAAGATGAAAGGAGACAATGGATCGCCCTATCTTAGACCTCTTGAGGCTACTATCGGTGTAGTGGGAGACCAATTTACTAATACAGAATACAATGTGTCCTCTACAATCTTCATCCATTGTCTCCAACGTTGACCAAAACCCATTCTCTCAAAGAGGTAACCCACAAAGGACCAATCGACAAAGTCGTAAGCCTTTTCCATCTCAATTTTGAAAAGGAGACCTTGTTTCTTATCCCTTCTCCTCATGTGGACTAACTCATTGGCGACTAGGATGTCATCCAAGATTTGTCTGTCTTCAACAAAAGCCCCTTGAGATTCACCTATAATCTCAGGTAATGCCTTCTTTAACCTATCCGCTAAAACCTAGCTATGAGTTTGTATACACTACCCACGAGACTAATAGACCTATAATGTGACAATTCTGACGGGCCTTCCTTCTTAGGAACAAGGGTGATAAAAGAGCTTTTCATTCCTCTATTGGTAATACCATCTCTATGGAACTCCTTAAACTCCCTCATGAATTCAGGTCATCTTGTCAAGTGGGGTCAAATTTGTTTACCAATATCTTGTGGGGGGTGTAGGCATTAGACATATTGCTAAGGTCAACCAGGTGTTACTTTGAAATGGCTTTAGAGATTAGGCAACAAAACATGGAAGTTACTCATCATTGAGAAATACAATGTAGGCAACCTTGTTTGGGAATTGGAATATTAACGTTCATCCGCATAAGGCTTCAAGCATGTGGAGAGCCATCAGTACTTGTTTGGAGAAAATTAAAGAAGGCAATCACTTTAAAGTTGGATTGGTTCCCACAACATTTTATAGAGTGACATCTAGTGTGGTTCTCCTCCCTCCCCACCCCCCATGCCCTGGCACAATTTCTCCCCCGCATAACCTGAAGTGTGTGTGCGAGATAGTTTTGATCACACAGGCAACCATGCCGGGTGGAATGTTTGTTTCCAAAGAAATATTTAAAATGATGAAGCTGAAGAGTTAGCTCGACTCTTCCTTTTAGACGAAACTTGTGTTACCACAAATGAAAAAGGCTCCAAGATCTGGTGCCTTCCTCCTCTAGTATCTTCTCAATTAAGTCTTTTTTCAAGTGGACCACCTAATGGACCTTCCAACCCATTAGTGAATCTTCCCACCTAGTCCTCTAAAGCCCCATTAGTGTATGGTGTGAGGATGTAAACCACTTGCTCCTTCATTGACCTTTTTTCCTTCTTGGTATTCCATCTATCAACCAATTGGATGTGGATCATGCCCAAGTCTATAGCGAATTTATCCTACTCATGGATATTTTTTCGAGGTTCTTCCAAGTTTGCTATTTTATGGCGGCTTGATTTCTTTGCCATCATTTGGACCCTCTAGTTGGGAAGGAATAATCACACGTTTATGGAAAAAGCTTAGTCTCACATCTCTATTGCTAACCATGTCCAAGCTAAATGCATTTTTGGGCTTCTACTTCTAAATAATTTCATGGGATCCTGAAGTCGGATTTATTTCATTACAAGGAGAGCACTGGCATTGGCTAGTTGTTTTTCTTTCTGTTTGTTTTACCTTTCCCATCTCTTTGTTAGTTTGGCGTATTTGAAGGATTCCTTGGTCCCTCTTTCTTGTTTTGATTTCCTGTTGGTCTCTTTGTAAGCCTTTGACGCACATCTTCTGCCCTTTAACAATAAATTTTTCGTTACCAATTCCACACAAAAAAAAAAAAAAGTCCAACTTCGAGTAGGACATAGCATTAAAAAGATCAATCTCTCGTACAAAAAACAATTAGAAAACATGGATTGAATATATTTCTTTAAACAAATGGAGTTATAATCAGCAATTAGATTGGCGTAATTGGCAAAAATATTCTGTGCCGATGCTGAATGTAGTTATCTTTTTCATTGTCAGTAATCATACAAATAAAGATAAATAAAAATGAGTGATAAAAGCATGGAAAGAAACTAACGAATGATAAACAGAAGACAGTATTGAAAGGATTATTACATAGTGTCCACCGGAAGTTACTGTATGGCCACAACGGGGAGAAGGAGGTTGACCAGGAAGCTTCAATTGGGTCCAGCCTGGCATCTCATTTTCTTCCTTCCACAAGAAAGATATGATGTTACCCTTTTAGTTAACAAAGATAAAATAATTCTAACTAATGATAATGAAGCTTAACAGAGCACCTGTACTTGAAAACCTACTTGCAGGCATAAATGCGAAGTATGGAAGATCCAAAGCTTCAAGCTCTAATAAACGTAGTGCATGAATAGTAAAGGTGAATAGTTACCTTTACCATCTAGGCACCAATTTCTTATATAGAAGAAGGTATGCACCAAGTCTTGGATCATTCACACATTGGCAGATGTCCGAGTAGGTTTGGAAGTAAAGATGCACAGATAAGATCAGCAAGTGGCGTGATGATATAGTATGAAAACATTATAACATGTTCTGGATTCAAGCTAATTCAATGGATGAGATCAAAACCAAATGCATGAGTGGTGTCACTTTCAGTGACATGAGCCAGAAACTTGTATACCTTCTTCGTTGAGACCCTTTAAAGCCCATAAATCACCCATGATAGGCCCACCACCTCCTGTAAAATCACCAAACATATGAGACCCCCCTGTAACTTTCATCATGATATCATTATTTCCACATAAATGACAGCAAAATATATGAACCAAAACCCCCAAAGCTTTGCACAATTTTCAAATCAAATTGCAAAAGAAACTCGACAAGAGTTTTCACAGTTAAAAGGATGTAAACAAATTATAAGATCACAATAGAAATGAAGTAAAATTCTGAGGCTTCAACCCAAGAATAAAAAAAATCTCAAAAAATTAAAAATAATAATGTAAAGAAAAAAGAAGCCTATAGAGGCATTAAACAAAAAAAAAAAGATTACATGAACATTGGTATTCATTACTTTAAAATCAAATTAAATGGGTTTAACATTATTTGCTCATAAACACATACTATTGGACTCACCAAACTCAACCATTAAATTCAAGTGTTTTTAGGCCCAATACTTCATAAAACATGTTCTCATGACATAATAGACCATTATATCAATTTAGATGCCATTACTTTGTTGATTGGAGGTTATGGGCTCGACCAATCAAAAGTCACTAGAGTAAACTACAGTGGCACGACTGTGACAAGCTATAAATTGGCACTTAAATTCAAGATCTATGAATTCGAGTTTATGCTGCTGTTCTTGTTGTTGTTGTTGGTTCTAAAGGTAATATGATTAAAGTCACATATGATTTCATAATTAATCAGGAATTTCATTTTTCCAAGCTAAGGTCTTAGATGCTGGCCATGTTATGGCGTTACATGCAAATGCATCTCATATAAAGTTTCCATGCTTATATTGTTTTTAGATGAACTCAATCTAACTATGAACATGGATAAATCATGGAAAGACAACGCCATGACAGCTCACTCAAAGTAAATTTTTTGTTTCATTAGCTGCTAAAATGTTGGCCTTCTTCAGTCTTGTAGGACTTGTTCAGTCGTGAATGCTAAGGCTTTTGCCATGTTGCATTTTCCAAGAGAAGTGACAAAGAGGAACCTTTTCTTCCTCTAATAGAAGAGGGATTCTTCATGTGCTATAAAGCAGGGGTACAAAAATCGCCATTACCGAGATATGGGCATCTCGGCCAATATCTCTCTCTCCTAATTTTTTTTGGACAAATATCGGCCGTATAAATGTGTATCAGGCCGATATCTCGCCAGTACGGCCGATATGCACAGTATCGGCCGAGATTTCAACCCCTACTATAAAGTGAGCTTTTGAAGCTAGTAAGTTTCCATAGAGGCTTACAAATGCCATGGAGAAGATTCACAGTATTTCTAGAGGATCTAATTAGGGGTGCAACTTGGGTCAGGCCCAACTAATGTCAATTCAAGCTCGACTCAAAAAATTTAGAGCCAGACTCTACTTAGTTAGGCCCCAAGCCCAAATTAAGGTTCAAAAATTAAGGACCCGATTTATATTTGGGTGAGCCTTGGCCTTGCATTCTTAGACCCATACACAACCTGAGAGCCCAAGTTAAACTCTAGGAGCTAATGATATATAATATATAATCTATATTTTATAATGAATATAAAATAATATATTATGATTAATTTAAAAATCTTAACCTCTATAACATTATTAAGTCCTATCCATTAATATTAAACTTTAGAGCTCGACTCTACTCTGTTAGGGCCCAAGCCCAAATTAAGGTTCAAAAATTAAGGCCCGATTTATATTTGGGTGAGCCTTGACCTTGCATTCTTAGACCCATACACGACCTGAGGAACCAAGCTAAACTCTAGGAGCTAACTGATATAATATATATTATAATTAATATAAAATAATATATTATGATTAATTAAAAATCCTAATCTCTATAACAGTATAAAGTCCTATCCATTCATATTCAAACTTTAATCTTAGTTACCTATAAATTCTTTCATCACTCTCCACTTCCCAACCCTAACTATATGTCTTTCTCCTCACCTGTTAGCAAAACTTATTACCCCATTTGAGAAATTAATTTTAAGTTTATAAATTTTGAGTGGTAGAGCTTGAAATTATAGATTGTTTTTATTTGGGAGCTTATTTGTTTGAACTTTATATGATGAGTTGATTAACAATGACTTGGGAAGTTAAGTGATGTGATAGATATAATAGAATTAGTAGCTATGAGGATGACTTGTGTGATGAGAAAAGAAATTTGATTCAAATGATAAATCATATCAAAAATTCATGTAAAACAAAAAATAAATAATTAAAGGTTAATGCTACAAATTAATAATAGTAATTGATTTAAACTAAATTGAATAAGGGCCTAAAAACCCAAAGGCATGTACGAGCCCTTATTTATTTTTTAGAACCCGAGCCCAACCTCAAATAATTAAGGCTTGCATGGGCTCAATCTAAGCATAAGCTCTAGCCCGAATAGACTTAGCACCCAACCTAGCCAGCCCAAGTTGCGTCCCTAGATCTAATTGACCATTAGACACATATAGCACAAAGCCAATTGAGGCAGATGGTGTTGCTAGAACATGGATTTTGCTACTATTATTGCCAAAAGGGTATAAAACAGTTGTTTCAGGTAGTTTTTACTTTTTACTTCCTTTTCCATCTTTCAATGGGGGACACACCTCCATTAAAATAAGAAAAAAGAGGGGGGAGGGGGGAGACACTTCTATTTCATAACCATCCCTATTTTCATGTTCTTTTCAAACAAAATTACTTCCATTGAAAAACAAAAGAAATACACCAAAGGGATTGCTGATGAAAATCATGCCATGAAAGTTTACCTCTGCCACCAAAAACAAGCAAACGTTTTTCAACCATAGTAGCAGAATGACCACACCTTGGTGGTGGCTGTGTTCCAGATATTGATAGCTCCATCCATTCAAGTGATACTGTCAGAAAACATACCATAGAACAAAAGAGTATAGATATTTCCTAATTACAACTTGAGTGAAAATGTGAAATAGCAGAACCATGGACGAGAAAACTTACTTGTGTCTAGGATATACACATCTGACAACCACTTCTTACCATCCCAACCACCATACCTGGATTAGTTTAATACAATTTCAAGAGTTCTGAGATGGAATACTACAGATACTATAATAAAAATGGATGGCTGTCCTCCAAAAATGTTATCCACCATTCCTTTATCGTAGAAAGAATGGATTCACCCCTGAAGTGGCAAGGAATTGAATTGCATGATTATCCAACAATACAACCAACGTTATGATCCCAACTCTGAGCCCAAGCTCTGAGGGTCAGTGACCTTAATGTCACAATAAAGTGAAGCAAGAAACTAGAGAAAAAATACTGACATGACAATTTTTCGATTTCCTATAGCTGAAGCAGCAGCAAAATCTCGTGGAGAAGGTAAATCTCCAAGACTGGTTAATTCTGACCATTGCCAGATATCTGTGAGAAATGCAGTAAACCAGTAAATGAGATCACGAAAGAAAGACGGTGGAATATCCTCTTCTTTTCTTTTTTTCTTGAAAGGTTTAAAAAAGTAGTGGAATACCATGACCTATGTCACAAATATCAGCGATATTTTCAAATTTACCACGTTTTTATCAGAAAAATACCATTACCTTAACCCAATGATTAGTCGAGTGCTCTAAGAGGCCTAGACACCTTGGTCATCAAAAAAAATACCATTACCGCATTAGTAACACATAATTATTGGCACGGTGGTAAATTCCCGATAGAATTGCATTAAAAACGCAATAAATGGTAACATCCCGATAGATTCCCAATAAATTACCAGTAAATTCCTTATTAAGATTTTTATTTTATTAATATTTTCATTTATTATATTTTTATTATTTTTAAAATATTATATTTTCTGTGAGATTTTCCTGTTAATGTCCCCCGGTAAAACCCAGAGAATTTGAAAATATCCCGATAATACCAGTCGCCGTTAATATCCCAAGAATGGTATTTGTGACAATGATCATGACAACCATCTCAAGTTAGAGGCACTTTATGATAATGCTATTTTCTGCTCTTGTTCAAGCAGCAATATAAAGCTCATCCTTTCAATGTCAATTTAAACAATAAAGAAATTGTAAGTCTATTACAAGAGATATTGTCTGACTTATCGAATGCAAACATTGATGAAAATGATGCAAAGATGATCATATCACTTTGCAGGCCACTTCTTTGTATCATATTTTGTATTGTTCTTCTCCTTTCACCCTTCGTTTATATATCAGCTCACACAGACCCCCGCAATTGTGATTGTGCGATTAGAATACTATATTTTGATTGCTTATGGGTGGGCACCCACATCTTTTATACCTATAACAAATGATATGGAACAGAAAAAAAAAAAAATTGGTGAAAGTATTTTATTAAAAAGAGAAAAGGAGAAGATAAAGATAGGCCAAAGAAGGCCAACAGAAAGGCAGAAAAAAGTTAACACTGTTGTTTACAACTTAACCACCTTAGATACATAGTGAATCAAATAATATCCATTCTTCCAAAATAATCAAACCACCTACAATCAAGGGTACATTGAAATGAATCTATGGAACTTGCCAAATGTATAAGAAAGAGAGAATACAATCCAGCGAAAGTAGAAAGAACTTACCAGTATCAAGCATCCAAAAGTCACCCAACCTGAAGAGAAATTCCATTTGTCAACAAAAGATGGAACACAACCTATAAACCACTTTTCCTACAGGTATAATATCACCCTCATTTTCTCTAATCAGTATCATATGGTCACATGTATAAAAGACAAAAATGATAAAGACAAAAAAAATGAAGTGCAATTGAGGAAAAAAGAATACCACTTCTTCTATAGTACTGTGCTTTTTTTTCTTTTTCTGATCAATCACAAATAAAAAGAAAAAACCAAAAAATAAAACTGAAAAGTAATTGAAGTGCAAAGGAAAAAAATACCGTTTGCTGCCAGAACGCCCTCCAAAGACAAACATATGACAGTCGATGGCAACTGCAACATGAAATGCTCTTGGACTCGGTCCTACTTGTCCATCAGGCCCAATCCCTGTGCACTTCGGACTGAACCATAATTTGTTCTCTGGAAAATAAATCAACAAATGTAATAGCCATGACTATTAAATACTTGTGCCCAATAAAGAACATGACACAGAGTTGAAAACAATTTTCTTACAAACACTTCAGCAAGGTGACATTCAAGGACATGAAGCATATGCTTTATAAATGTATGAGTTTATTTCCTTTAGCCAAAGTTCAACACACTAGTAATAATTTATCAGTCACTGTTACAAATAGTAAACAATGTTTCCTTGCACATAATGTATTATGAGTGTCATTCTAGGAGGCATAGCATCCATATTTGAGATGTCATTTTACATGATAAATAACAGTTCAAGATTTTAAAGTCAACACTGTGATGACAAGGTCAGTAATTTAAAACTTAAGTCAAATGACCATTACTGCACATCTGATAAAGTCAAGATGCATGGTTTCCTTTTGGCCAATGTAGACTGACAAGTTAAAAATCAGGATTGGAACTTGGGCAGGGCATACAAGGTTTCAATCAACCCAAGACCAAGCCCAATTTTAAAAAGTTTAGCCCAAGCACAAACTAAGCCTGAACTCAACCAAAATAATAAATCTCAACAAAGTGGAGCCCAACAAAAACATTGAAGCCTAGTCTTAGTTGTGGCCATTTCAGGCTCAGGTCAATCTTGTACGAACATCATCGTCACGATCGCCATTAATCTCATCAAACTAGGGCCAGCTTTCTGAGTTCTTTTCTTCCATTCTATCCTATCAAAAACCATTCCATTCTTTTTTAGTTTTTTTCTGAAAGGTAAAAACCATTTCCTCTCTTACCCGTTCATAACTCCTTCCATCCGTGTTTTCAATGGTCTCCTTAACCTCCTTGTTCCTTCAACTTGAAACCTTTCAATTTTTTCTTACAAAAGTTGTTTCAGATCTTCTACATACGTGTCCAAACTACCTAAACCGGCCCTCTCTCATCTTCTCATCTATTGGACTATTTCAAGGGCTCCATAATGTGTTCATTCTTACTTCTATCTTGATGTAGGACATGTAGGGCCCAGTAGTTTATTTTTCTGTCAATGTTTTTTATTTATTTTTATCCTCCAATTTCATAATTAGAAAAGGAATCCCTTTTTTTAGTTAAGTCATGTTTAGATTAGTTTCCCAACTGTCATTAGGATTTCCTTCCTTAATAGGGTTTCTTTAGGGTTTTTTTTTTATTTAAAGGATATGTACAGTACTTTGAAAGGAACACACATCTTTCGAATCAAAATACAATGGAATGAATATCGAAGTTATTTTTTTCTCCTTCTTCTTCTTTCTTCTTTCTTCTTCTTCTTCCTGTCGAAGCTGCAGGCATTTATCCTTCTTCTAGTCTCAACGAAGACTAGGGATCTCCCAATTTTGCCGGGTCGCTCTGTCGTTGAGCATCGATCCCGCATCAATTGATATCGAGAGCAGGTTCTCTGTATCTCTGTACAAAAATGATCATGTTCGGAGACAGATCCCTGCATTATCAGGGACGATCTTGGTCTCGGTTCATTGTTTAAAAAAAAAAAAAGAGGGGGTGGGGAGGGTTCTGAAGAACCTGCGTTGTTGCTGCCATCCTTGCCTATTCATGCAGTCACCAGCCACCTTCGTAGTCAACGGCATATTCGTCCTCCCAAATCCCATCCAAGCTTCCACCACCCAATCCCCTCAACCCACCATTCCATCGTCCTGAACCTTCCCCTGCAGCCTCTCTCCTCCTTTCCCAAGTAACCCAAACGACAGTCCAACTAGAAAGATAAAATAAAATAATACCCACCCAACCCAGCCCATCTCCTTCCGTTTCCACCATACTCCTTGAAACAAAACACCACGACCCTATCTACTCCAGCGTCGAACGCCACAGGCCCCTACTGCCAAATCCGTTGCCTCTCACCAACCCTCTCTGCATGTGACCACGTCCTTCATGCCCTTGCTAGCCGTTGCCCACAACAGATCTGTCACCTGCCTAGCCCTTCTCCTGAAACACTTTTGTCACCCAGCACAGGTACACTCATTGTCGTTTTGCAGTCTCTCCATTGCTACGTTCCCAACAAACCATCGTTGTTAACACCCTCATAATCGAAGCCCAACAAACATTGTCTTTCCTTTCCTTTCTTTAATAGCCTTTGCCTCCTTTCTTTTTCTTTTATTTCTTACACAACCAACATCAGCCCATTTACCAAGGCCGAACGTCCCCATCACCCATACCCTCTTTATTTTCATTTACTCCTTTTTACTCATTTACCTTAGACCAAGTCCCATTGACCCCTTTGCCCACCATTGCCCAAACCATCAGTGTTTGATAAGGCTGAAACTCGGGCGGGTCGGGCCGGTTTTGATAAACCCAACCCTAACCCATGTCAAAAATGGATGAACCCGACCCAACCCGACCCGAATTGGTAACCCGAACTACTAGAACCCGACCCGACCTCGAACCCGATAATGAGTCCGACCCGACATTAAGCCCGACCTGTTTTAGAGAGAGGGAAAGAGAGAGAACCTGCCAGATCTGAGAAATCTAATGTCGGTTTCCAGCCATTCCACTTAGATCCTGTTGCGGTCTTAAAGCCTAAAATCCATCTATAGTCTGAATGAAAATCTGAACTTAAAATCCAGCCACAGATTACCCCTTTCCTTGCAATATACGGCCAAAAACCAGGCTCACATGGTGTCTCATATCCCTACACAGATGATTATGGAAGTAGAATCAGAGAGAATAGAGAGAGAGGGAGAGAAGAGAGAAAAGAGAATACATAGAGAAGAGATGAAAGACGAGAGAAGGGAGGGAGAGACGAGAGAAAAGAGAGAGAATACATGGAGGGAGAGACGAGAGGAGAGCCACTTCGGATGATGTAGGAAGTGGAAAGGAAACGGCACACGAAGTGGAGGAAAGAAAACGGTGTGTGGAAGTGGGAAGGAAGAAAACGGCCGTGTGGAAAGTGGAAAGAAAGAAAACGGCTAGGCTTAGGGTTTGAAAGAGGGAAAAATCTATTATATATAATGGGATTAAGGTCGGGTCGGGTTCATCTTAAATTTTTAAACCCAATCCGACCCAAATTTTATGCAGGTTTTTTTTTCCTCTAACCCGACCCGACCCGAACTTGAAAATTAACAAATCCAACCCACACTTCTTTCGGGTCGGGTCACCCAGGTCGGGCCAAAACCCAACCCAAGTTTCACCCCTAGTGTTTGACCCACTTAATGTCCCAATTACTTTTGACCCAAACCCAACTTCCCTTTGAATCCGTTTGACCCAATTAAGTGATCCCATCTCCATGTCTTACCCTTGGTCCCAACGTTACCCACCCATTGAACCATTTACTAATCCTACTCTCACTTCTCATCTAAGCCCATCCCCTATCCATTTCACCGATTTAATCAATCCTTGGCCCGCTTAAAAATTTCCACAAAGTTTCATCAGGCTGATTTGATTGATCCTACTCATATTGTTGTGTCAGTGGACTCATTGGCACCCAATGATGATAATGAGTATGTCACCCGCTCTGAGTTCCAAGAATTTAAATCTGAGATTAGAGTGATGTTTGATGAGTTTCGAGTGTCCATCCTCGAAGCCTGGCAAGGTGTAAGACACAGAGACATGGAGAAAGCGAAAGGTAAATTGGAGCACTCAACTCAGGTAGACCTGACCCCTAACTCGCCAAACTCCACCAATATCTTCACCGGTAACACCGCCAATTACCCAACCCTCTACCATACCCAAACCCGATTGTGATACAGATACCGAGAATCAATCTATGGTTATTCGTACCTTATCCTGACCGCCTCCTATCCTCTCTTTGGTGCCTCGTCCTACAAACCCTCAAGGCCGTGTGATCACTCAAGTGCCATTTGAAGACCCCTTCTTCACTGGATTGCTTCACCCACAATCATGCGCGTGTTTACTGCTTTCTTCGTCCCACAAACAGACCATGCACACGTTCGTGCCTCGAAAGTTGCACAGCTACCAACCTCATCATTCGACTCTTTGGAATTGGTCCCCATTTATGTTCAGTACCACGCAACAATCTACCGTATGGCAACGATGTTGCTCTTTTGTTGATTTCAACTCGAGGACGAATTCTTTTTCAAGACCGAGGGACTAATGTAGGACACGTCGGGCCCAATAGTTTATTTTTCTGTAAATGTTATTTATTTATTTTTATCCTCCAATTTTATAATTAGAATAGGAATTCTTATTTTTAGTTAAGTTCCCTGTTTAGATTAGTTTCCTAATGTCATTAGGATTTCCTTCTTAATAGGGTTTCTTTAGGGTTTTTTTTTATTTATAGGATATGTACGGTACTTTGAAAGGAATATACATCTTTCGATCAAAATACAATGGAATGAATATCGAAGTTATTTTTTTCTCTCTTTTTCATTCTTTCTTCTTCTTCTTTCTTCCAAAGCTGCAGGCATTTATCCTTCTCCTAGTCTCGTGATTTCCGATTTTGCCGGATCGCTCTGCCGTTGAGCATCAATCCCACACCATATCTTCCAACAACTTACTGCTTATTCATCAACGAATGCACATCTCTATTACCATTACCTTGTCATCTTGTCTTCTCTTTATCATCCAACACCTCACTCCATATAGCATTGCCAACCTGACAGTCATTTTATAGATCTCCCCTTTAATCAACTTAGCCACCTTTTATTACAAAGCACTCCACCCGCTTGCCTACACTTAGCCCACCCCACACTCATCTTACTAGCTATATCCACATCTAACCCTCAGTTTGGTTCTACTATTGCACCTAAGTATCTAAATTTATCACACAATGAAACCAATTCATTACCAATTTTAATGGGTCCATCTTCTTTGTTCTCTAGACTGCCAAAGTTTGCATCCCATACATTCACTCTTAGCTCTACTAATTTTTAGGCCATTAGTCTACCACTGTAGTTCCAATTCATCATTTAATTGTTTTTTTTTTTTTAACCAAATCGTACAATACGAATTGCAAAAAGCATAAACTAAGGCACTTTCTCTTAAAATTCAGATGTTTTGTAGTCCATTACTAAAACAATAACATACGGGCTTAAGTTGATACTTGGTGGAGTACAATTCCTATTAGAAACTTTTCACCAAATACATTGCTTCTATCATTGATCCATTGGGTATAAATCCAAATTGATTTTCAGAAATATTTGATTCTTGTCTTCCATTGTTGATACAAGTGCATCCATGGAAATAAAAACCTTACTATGCTTAAATTTTGCAAAAATTTGATAGCCTTAATCGGACTATTTTTTAATAAGATATCTAGCCAAAATTTGTATTTCTAGTGGCCAATATCCATGTACCATATCTCCAGGCCCATTCCCACTTGTTTGGGCTTGAAAAGCTCAACTTACAAGGCCTATATTCAAGCCACAAAATGGAATTATGGGATTGTGATTTAGGGTAGGATCAGAGATAAAGCCTAGCTAGCCCTTCACCTTTGAAATTAAGGGAGTCTTTGAAACACCGGCTCAGAAATTCTGCAGAACCCCGAAGTGCCGGATCCAAAGACCCAGGTCCTCTAAGGAGATCCTTGGAACAACTTCGACGAGATGTGCTCTTGATCATCAATCGAATCGAGAGGCAACTTTTGAAGCGAGCCAAAACCTCCTGATGCTCATTGGATTAGGAGATGAGGCCAAAATTCATCCTAAGGAAAATTGGCAGTACAATTCTCCAAAGAGGTAGGAAATTCTAGAGCTCTAGAATTGAGTTTTAGAATTCAATTGGAGGGACTAATTTGCTCCAGACTCTTCCTTAAATGAGAAACCTCAATGCTAAGAATGAACTAGAAAATCAAGACACAAAAACCAAACTCAAACTAGAACTCACCTAGAGAGAGAGAAATCTGCCCAAGCTTGGAGCTTCAAATTATATTCTCAAATTTTTTAATGTTTTGTACAATGACCTTCATCCTCTATTTATACACAAACTAGCTTGGGAGAAATTACAAAAGTAGACATCCTTATACCCATTGGTTGCAATGTACTTACTTACAACTAAATCTCAATCATACAAATTAACCCTTCCCAAAAATACAAAAAGGAAGAAACAAAAAGCAAGTTGTCAATTTTTTATGTAAGTGGCCGACGTTCCACTTTATCTCATCATAGCTTGACACGTGTCAACTAAATCGGTTATAACTTAGGCTACGTAACTCAAAACTTAGAAAACTTGGGTTCGTTGGAAAGGTAACTGAATAAGCTTTCCAGAAATACATATTTCATCAAAATCCAACGTCGTTTGATACCTCAAATATGCATGTAAATCAGACCACGAATTTTGCCAATGAATCCTTGCTAAATTCCAAGTTTCTTTTTCTTAAATCCTTGCTAATTCCTTCATCCTCCCAAGCATGTGGACCACAAATTCGTGCAAAGGGTATTTGGGTAGGATTTGGGCAGCAAAAGAAGGCAATTGGGAATTATTTTAGTGGATTTGGATCATATGGCCCATATGTCATGAACTTAGGGTAATTTTGGGTTAACTGGAATGCCTTTTGAGGCTAGGGAAGCGGGTCTTAGGCACCATTATCTTTGTCATACCCAATTATGGCTAATTGAGTAATTTGAAGGCTAAAGTCCCTATGGTGGTAGCTCAATTGATGAAATTGGTCCGAAAATTCATGAATAAAATGGATGAAGTCTTCAACTCTTTTTGGATCAAAAATCTTGGGTGCTTGAGAGATGGAAGCTTCACCTTCAATCTGCGTATCATCTTGGATTGAGCTCTTGATGACCTCGTCATTTCCTCCAGCCTGGAAAGAACTCGTCCTCGAGTTTGAAGGGTATGCATGAGAGGGGACTAAAGAAGTCTTTGTTTCCTATTGCTTCCTCTTCACTGACTGGTAATGGGTGATAGTGACGACTTGTCGAAGAGGGTCAAAATTCCTGGAACCCTGTGATGGATACCTGTCACCCACAAAGTTAGCATATATATCTTTTGTTATATACATTTAGAAATGGTGCCCATATAGGGTCTACATATACAATGCGCAAATATGGAAAAGAATGAAGAGTGGGAGGCTGTTGAATCGCGGTCGATGCTCTAGATAAAACCAATTGTTTGTGTTCTTCAACTGCCTCAATGCTTGGCTATGCGGTTTCAGGTGCCATGATAATTAGATTGTCTCCTGAATCTTCTTACATGATTTCATCCTTGTTGTAAGAGTTTACATCTAACGGTTGCTCTTCTGGCTTGTTTTCCACATGTCCAACTCCTTGCTTGGGTGCGGCAAGAGAGTGTTGGATCATCAATCTTTCCCTGGATCCCCATTGTAAACGTCTTCTCCCTCAAAGGAATCCGGCTACTGAAGGTTCTTTGTATCATCTACTTGTTCTTGTTGATCCTCTGCCAAATTTATACTCTGATGTGGACATTCTGATACTATATGTCCGACGATGTTGCATTTGAAGCACTTAACTTTGGCCACATGCTCTTTGAATCTGGAATTGACGGTTTCCTGACCTGTCGGTGGTGCATTGAACAACATATTCCTTTCCACCTTGGATTTGTTTGGAAGTGTAAATTTGGCTAGAAGTGTAGAGGGACTGCTCTTCCTCGTCTCTTCTCGGTCTTTTTGAACTGGAAAGCTTTCCGGTATGCGTCTGCCAACCCGAAGAAGTCGAATGGAGCCATGGCATTGGCGATTGAAGGCTTCAAACCATTGATGTATCTAGTGACACTTCTCTCCTCTTATTCACAAAGGTTGCAACGAACCAGCAAAAGGTTGAATTCATCTGTGTAGTCTGGCTACTGACCTGTCTCCCTGTCTCAATTTTTGAGCCTAGAGAACAACCCTTGAGTGTAGTTGTAAGGGAGGAAAGTCTTGCACATCAACTTTCTTAATTTATCCCAGGAGTGGATCTTATCCTTTCCTAAGGCCCTCCTTTTCATTTTTAGCCTTTTATACCAAGGCTCTCCCTTTTAGTTTAGCGACCACATGAGATACACGTTTGTGGTCGGGGATATTTTTACACAAAAATATTTTCTACAACTTCTAACCAATCAAGAAACTCATCAGTATCCATACCTCCTGAAAAGTTTGGTATGTCTACTCGGATGTGGAGGATCTGTCTTCATCATCGATGTGGTTTCTTTCTCGGTGCATATCATGTTGTCCACCTTGCTGAGGTCGTCTTCCTGGGTGTTTAGTGTTAGATTTGTCTGATCCAGAACCTTCAAAGGCATTGCTGGGATACTGAAATCTAGCCAAAGTGGGTGGTGGTCTTGCCTGTGTTGCTTGCAGATTCACCACTTGTTGTAACTGCTACTGGAATGCAGTCTGAGGTGCCAACAACTGTTGTTGGAATGCGGCCAGACTTTGATGGAATGCAGCCTAACCTAACTCAGCTGAAAGTTCAATTGCATGGTTGTTATATTGCGAATGAGAGCCGCAATTTCATCTTCTAGATCAGCTCCATTCCTGATGGTGCGCCTGGTTATTCCTCCCGCCATCGACGTATGAGGAAGTGTGCTAGACAACTTGCCAAAGGGTATAGAAAGCTCACAAAGAAAGAGAGGAGAGAACACCACTTTCCAAATATAGAAATTTCCAAATATAGATAAGTCTCCACATATAGCAGATTCCAAAAATATGACCACCAAGTAAGTAGCTCCAAAAAATTAGACGCTTTCTAGAAATATGAACTTCCAAATTTAGCATGTTTCTAAAAATAGAAAGTTCCAAAAATAACAAGTATCCTTGATTATTAAACGGTTGCTAGAAGCACCCACTTTCTAAATAGAAAGTGTCAAAGAAATCCAAAATCTAAAATAACAAGTTCCTAGAATAGTAAGGTGCTAAATTTAGAAACTCAATTCAACCTACTCGGAATGTAATGTGTCCACCCATAATGCAGGATTAAAGTCTGATCACCAAATGATGAAGTTTGAGATCTTTCGATTCTTCGGCTCTGATACCAACTCATGTAGGGTAGGATCAAAGGTAAAACCTACGTGGCCCTTCACCTTCGAAATTAAGGGAGGTCTTCGAAACACCCACTCGAAAATTCTGCAGAACCCTGAGATGTGTCAAATCCAAAGACCAAGGCCGTCTAAGAAGATCCTCGAACCAGCTTCGACGAGATGTGCTCCTGATCACCGATCGAATCGAGAGGCAACTTCGGGAGCGAGCAAAAACCTCCTGATGCTCACCGAATTAGGAGATGGATTCGAAATTCCTCCTAAGGAAAAAATTGGCAGTACAATTTCTCCAAAGGAGTAGGAAATTCTAGAACTCAAGAATTGAGTCTCTAGAATTCAATTGGAGATCAGGAACAAATCTTGCCCAGTGAGGGACAAATTTGCTCAAGACTCTTCCTTGAATGAGAAACCTCAATGCTAAGAAGGAACTAGAAAATCAAGACACAAAAACCAAACTCAAACTAGAACTCACCTAGAGAGAGAGGAGAGATTTGCCAAAGCTTAGAGCTTCAAATTATATTCTCAAATTTTTGTGTGTTCTATACAATGACCTTGGTCCTCTATTTATACACAAACTATCCTGGGAAAAATTACAAAACTAGACATCCTTATAGCCATTGGATGCACCTACTTACTTACAAGTAAATCTCAACCATACAAATTAACCCTTCCCAAAAATACAAAAAGGAAGAAACAAAAAGCAAGTTGTCATTTTTTTATGTGTGTGACTCACCTTCCACTTTTTCTCGTTATATCTTGACAGATGTCCACTAAATCGGTCATAACTCGGGCTACATAACTCGGAATTTCAAAAACTTGAGTTTGTTGGAAAGGTAACTGAATAAACTTCCCAGAAAACAAAATTTAATCAAAATCTGACCTTGTTTAATACCTTAAGTAAGCCTGTAAACTCATACCACGAATTTTTCCAATAAATCCTTGCTAATTTCTTCCTCCTCCCAAGCATGTAGACCACAAATTTGTGCAAAGGGTATTTGGGTAGGATTTGGGTAGCACGGAATTGGGAATTATTTTAGTGGATTTGGATCATATGCCCATATGTTATGAACTTAGAGTAATTTTGGGTTAATTGGAATGCCTTTTGGGGTTAGGGAAGCGGGTCTTAGGCACCAATATCTTTGTCATACCTAAATTAAGGTTAATTTAGTAATTTCAAGGCTAAAGTCCCTATGGTAGTAGCTCAATTGATGAAATTGGTCTAAAAATGCATGAATAAAATGGATGAAGTCTTCAACTCTTTTTGGATAAAAATCTTGGGTGCTTGAGAGATGGAAGCTTCACCTTCAATCTTCGTATCACCTTGGATTGAGCTCATGATGACCTTGTCAGATTGCATTAACCAAAGTCAAGTTGGCTACAAATTAGGAGGAAAGGAAAGGAAATTGGAAACTCTCATTCACCAACTCCTCCAAGGAAACCACGGGAAAAAGGATAGCCGACCTTCCAATTCTTATTCTCTTCTATTTTGGATAGGATACATGGTACTCTATGATTGGCTAAAAATAAGGTGTAACTTTGCAGGCATACTTCATGTATCAAACGATGTCCGATTTACATAAAATTGGATTCATTGAAAACTTATCCAATGACCTTTGGGACAAACCCAAGTTTGTGCCATTCTAACATGGATAGATAAAGTCATGACCGATTTGTAAGAAGGTGTCTTAGAGTGAGAAGGCTTATTTTTGTCAAGTTTTGTAATGTTCACACTATATATAAGGGTCCATAGATGCCTAATAGAATCCATAAAATTGAGATTTCAAGTACAATCTACCCACATACGATGTGGAAGTTGTTTTTTTAATTATCTCATTCTATTTTCGAATTGGTTGTAATTAGAAGTTAGGAATTCCTATGTTAAGTGAGTTTATTTTCGTTTTAAGCTATTTTAGGAGTTGCTTTATTTACGAGGGTATCTCTTATAAAAGTCCTATCTTGTAAGCATTATGGACACGATTAATGAAATAAAGATTGAGATTTCGCAAGTCACCTGTGCATGGTGCGATTTTCAGATTTTTGAAGTGATTCCTTGAGTGAGAGGCTTGGCATGAGGCCATATCTTCTTCTTCAGGTACAATTCTTCTTTTATTGTCATCTCTATCTTCTTCTTCTTCTTCTCTCTTCCCTTCTCCCTATTTTCGTTTTCTTGCAGCCAAACCTTCCATAAGCCCTTTTTCCCTTTCCGCCACCAACAATAGTCCATCCTATTGCAGTCGCAAATCCTTCCCCAAGCCGCTGCTGCTGCCGCAACCCATTTAGTCCCCTACAATGCTGCTACAACCATCTTTCATTGCCTGGGGCTTCCGCTACCCCTTGCATCCCATTCCTTGCTGTCGTAAGTCCCCTTTTACTCTCTTCCTGTCTATCGCATGGTTGCCCTAATTCCCTTTAAGTTTCTCACGTGACTTAAACTCCTTTATTAAGTTACTCCCACATGTGCCTAACTTAACGACACCCATTACCCATTTTAAGTGTTTGGATTATTAATGAATTTGTTACATTGAATTTTTGGATTTCTTTGTTATTTGCAGTTTATCATATTTTTTTATTGTTAGATTGTTAATTTTAATTTTAATTTTAATTTCAGACAATAGTAGATATAGGGTGCATTATTTTCATCCCTTTTAATTTTAGGGACCACATTAGGCATTTAGGGTTACCCTATCAGTTGTCCTGCATCAAATCTCCGCTTTGGTGAGTTGAATATTTTCTTTTACGATTTTCTTTGTTATTTAATTTTGCAATTTAAATTTTATTTCCATTATTATTTACAAGAATTCATATTATTTTGAAGCCTTTGTATGTTGAAATTCTAGTGAGAATACCTTGATGAGATTTTGGGACAAATTAAATTTCCTTGAGAGTAAAACTTTGATTTGGTTTTACCATAGTAAAATTGGGTTATCCAATTTTAAATTGGGTTGATTTTCTACAAAATTTTGGGTGGACTTAAATCAAGTTTTCTTTTGTTCTAACAAGCCTTAGAACACAAAATCCCCAATTAGGTGAATTTTGCTTCGGATTAAGTTTTCCCAATACCTTAGAGCCATAGCCGAATTCTCCTTCGTCGATTTTGCAATTTGACCCAAAACCCCATATTGTGGCCAAAACTTCTAAACTTAGGACCTGGTTGCATCAATTGTTGTTCTATTATTCTTTCCCAAAGCTTCATAGAACAAGTCATAAGTTTTTTTGAACAAGTCATAAGTTTTTTGAACAAGTCATAAGTTTAACACCACTATAATTGCCACAATTTTGAATATCTTTTCTTGAGAGGACACAATTTTGAATACCCCCTTTATTCATACAAAAAGGGACAACCATACTTCTACGCCATTCATCAAGCATATTTTTTACTCTAATATTTAGTTAAAGAACCAAATTAGCCATCTGATTCCACTTTCACCTAAAATGATTCACACTTCTATAGTAATATCTTTGGGACCTATAGCTCTATGTTTCTTCATTTTGCTTAAAGCTAACTTCACTTCTATTTCCAACGTTTGATTAACTAATCCTTCATTTGCTTCTACATCCATGTGTACTACATTACATGTTCCATATTTAATAAGTTTCTAAACTGCATTCACATCTATCCCTAATTTCCTCATTGTTCACTAAAACTCTTTGATTTTC